>JAJJWX010000030.1:0-152004 GCA_023529315.1 Papaver bracteatum
GGTTAAGGGGAACCTCAATTACTAAGGGGCGTCTAGTTGTTAAGGGGCACCTTCTTTGTTATTTGGAACTCGTGGTTATTCGCACTCCAAGAAATTCCGATTTACACCCAAATTGCTAAAGGGACAATGTACAAGATTGGGGACTTCATCTTTTTCGTTTGAATTTAAAATAATGGTGGGAAAAATTGGTTTTCAAGGAACAAAATTAGGGTTCGATATTTGAAGGTGTTATAACGAGATTAAAGGATGAAATTAAATGGTTTTGTTCCTAGGACCAAAGCAGTACAGTATGTGTTTTGTTTCAATAAAAAGTGGCTAGAATTCAATGGAGTAAAGAAATGCACAAAACTAGGTCTGGAATTTTAGACGTGTTCGACAGAGATTCAATCGCTATTTTTGGTTTTGATGGACTTGTTTGAGCCAAACAGGGATGGTAAGGTCGTCGGAATCAACAAAATTGGGCTGGATTTTCACGTTGAAGAAATCAGGGAAGAAGTCAAAAATACGATATTTCTGTGGAAGATATTTTGGGTCGATTTGTTGAGAATTCATCGTGGGTTTGACTTGCAATAATCCTATCATGCTAAAACAGGGAAGGTATACGTGTTTGAATTAAGAAAATCATGGAGTTCACATGGTTTTCAGGAAATAATACTTTCCTAGAGATAATCATTTGGTTACGTATTTGGGAAGATTTTGCGAGGTAGCAATGAGTTTCACTATTGTTGGGTCGTGTTTCAATCAAATTGGGGTGTGTCAGCTGTACTAAGACGCGTGAAGATTCAAACAGGAAGGAAAATATTCCCGACTTAATATTTTTGGCAGCGGAGTATAAGAGTAATTATTGAAGATTATATGGAGTTATTATCGAGTATTTGAGTTCTGAAGAGTATATAAATGGTTAGGAGGGATTTTGGAAGGTCATTGAGGGTTGGGGAGAAGATTAGAGTGTTTGAGAGCAACTTCTGCAATGCGAGAGAAGAAAACACGGAGAACACAGACAACTAAGTAGGTCTGTCGTTTTAAAACTGCCGATGTTTATTCCATGAACAACATCTTTTCTGTGACAATTTTGGAAATATAGTTCTTTGTAACAAAAGCTTAAGTTGTAACTGTCAGTTTGTAGCGGCCATTAATCGTTGCAAATTCCCGGTTTATAGTATTTTCTCTTCTTTTCTTCATTGTAAGCACCATTTGAGCTATATAAAAATATTTTGAGAGTGTTTAGAATATGAGTAGGTAACCCCTCCTTTGAATATCATCAGGTTGATTAAGAGGAATCCGAATTTCATACGTGGGTAATTTTAATGAATTATTTATATTACTTTTGCACTAATTAAAATAGAATTATAATTTGATAAAATTAGTTATCATTTTATTAGATGGGTCATGCTTGCTTAGATGTTTGATGTCCCATGCTTATGATTTATAACTAATGTTTGGAGAATCTACCTTGGCAAAAAAAAGAGTCCTTGTTGTTTTATGTATTGAGCTATAATTTTTGAAGAATAAATAATTGAACCTATTGATATGAATTAGGGTGGAATCCTAGCCTAGTAACTCTCGCTTTTTATTTCATTATTTTTGTTAAACCTTTAATTTTTAATCTTCGAAATGAGAGAAAAAATCTTAATTACTACCACGAAACTTGGAAAAACCTTAAATCATTTTGGCGTCGTTGCGACGCGGATTTGTTTTTAGATTATTTATTTTTAGCTTTATTTTTATTTTTATTTTGTACAGTATTTTCTTTTGATTTAAGATTTTATTTTTTCCTTTTTATGCGTTTCTTTTTCTATTTCTTTTCAGGATGATGACTTCTTCTGAGGAGACGTCACCTACGATGACGTTGGCGGAATATATCCGTAAAAAGTCAAATTATCAGGAAAGCTCATCTGAGATGACGCTTGCTGAATATATGCGTAGGCAATGGTATGGATTTTCTTCTCCACATGAGCTAAGTGAAGAATCACATCAAACTATATATGAGAAGTATTACAAACATACACCACCTAGTTTGGAACAAAGAATGAGAATTTTAGAATGCCAAAGATTATTTAATGATGATGATGATGATGATAAGTCTTGTAGTGACTCTTTGTTCCAAACAGAACTTATAGATGACCATGTGGATGATTGTGTGGATGATTCGCCTAATTACATATATGAATCTACCTTACAAGATCATTCACCCGACTTAGAGGTTGTTTCTAGACCCCTAGACTTTCAAAAGTTTCCTAATTTAGGGTTAGAATTGTGTGCTTCTAAAGTGTTGTTGTATTACTTTGCATCTAAGTACCCAGAGGATTTTCCTATTTCTAATACCGTGCATGAGTCAGTTGAAATTTTCCCAGTCTCAATAGAATCCGTGATTTTTGTTCTTTACGACTTCCATGTGCAAAGAAAACTTGGTTTAGGAGTAAATCTTTGTTTTCTAACAGTTTCAGTGTCCCCATTTTTTCATAATATAATTGTGAAGCTGTCATTTGTAAATATTGTATTTTGGGTCGATCCCCAAGTTTTCGTGTTATTAGTTTACGGGGATCTTTTATGTACATTCCAATGGTATAATTATTTGTTTATTTATTATTATTTTTATTTCCCATCTTAATTTTTACGTTGGATGACTCAATTACATTGAGGACAATGTAATATTTAAGTGTGGGGGAGGTATTAACTTTTCCTTTTAATTGTTTCGTGAATTTTCTTACGTATTGTGACCGGCTCTTGCGGGCATTCCCCAAAAGTATAATAAAAATATAAATATTATGACCATTTTTTATTAGTGAGTCCAAAAAAATAAAAAATAATATAGTTGTTAAGCTTATGACCATTGTGTAACGTGTCTATTTTTATGCATTTCCTTGTTATGACCAGTATGTAGCGAGTCTAAAAAAATAAAAATAAAAAATAAAAATATTATTATGATTGTTCAAGTTATGACCAACATGTAGCGGGTCTTTTCTTTTTTTGCATGTTATGACCAGTATGTAGCGGGTTCTAAAAAAAATATTTGTCTTGTGTATGGCATTTTTCATGACCTGGTATGTACATGGTCTAAATCTCTCTTTTATATGACCAGTGTGTAGCGGGTCAATTTTATGTTTTGCTCGAGGACTAGCAAAATGTAAGTATGGGGGAATTTGATGAGCCCGAAAATGCGACGCATTTTCACCCATAAATACATTATCCAGGACTTATTTTATCACTAATAATCTTGTTTGTAGGTGTTTTTATCAAATAAGCTCTTATGGAGAAAGTTGCTCGAAAAGTGGTTTTTGTACCCCGGAGGACACGTGTTATTCGACTCTCAATGTCGGTTAGGGGAACCTCAATTACTAAGGGCGTCTAGTTGTTAAGGGGCACCTTCTTTGTTATTTGGAACTGTGGTTATTCTACCCAAGAAATTCCGATTTACACCCAAATTTAAAGGACAAGTACAAGATTAAGGGGACTTCATCTTCTTTTCGTTTGAATTTAAAATAATGGTGGGAAAATTGGTTTTCAAGGAACAGAATTAGGGTTCGATATTTGAAGGTGTTATAACGAGATTAAAAGGCTGAAATTAAATGGTTTTGTTCCTAGGACCAAAACAGAGCTGGTATGTGTTTTGTTTCAATAAAAAGTGGCTAGAATTCGAATGGGAGTAAAACAGAAATGCACAAAACTAGGTCTGGAATTTTAGACGTGTTCGACAGAGATTCAATCGCTATTTTTGGTTTTGATGGACTTGTTTGAGCCAAACAGGGATGGTAAGGTCGTCGGAATCAACAAAATTGGGCTGGATTTTCACGTTGAAGAAATGGAAGTTAAAGTCAAAATACGATATTTCTGTGGAAGATATTTTGGGTCGATTTGTTGAGAATTCATCATGGGTTTGACTTGCAATAATCCTATCATGCTAAAACAGGGAAGGTATACGTGTTTGAATTAAGAAAATCATGGAGTTCACATGGTTTTCAGGAAATAATACTTTTCCGGGAGATAATCATTTGGTTACGTATTTGGGAAGCTTTTATGAGGTAGCACGAGTTTCACTATTGTTGGGTCGTGTTTCAATCAAATTGGGGTGTGTCAGCTGTACTAAGACGCGTGAAGATTCAAACAGGAAGGAAAATATTCCCGACTTAATATTTTTGACGTGAGAATAAGAGTACTATTGAAGATTATATGGAGTTATTATCGAGTATTTGAGTTGCTGAAGAGTATATAAATGGTTAGGAGGGATTTTGGAAGGTCATCGAGGTTGGGAGAAGACCAGAGTGTTGCGTAGACAACTTCTTATAATAGCTAGAGAAGAAACACTCTGAGAACAGGACAACTAAGTAGGTCTGTCGTTTTAAAACTGCCGATGTTTATTCCATGAACAACATCTTTTCTGTGACAATTTTGGAAATATAGTTCTTTGTAACAAAAGCTTAAGTTGTAACTGTCAGTTTGTAGCGGCCATTAATCGTTGCAAATTCCCGGTTTATAGTATTTTCTCTTCTTTTCTTCATTGTAAGCACCATTTGAGCTATATAAAAATATTTTGAGAGTGTTTAGAATATGAGTAGGTAACCCCTACACTGGGTTGACGGAGGAATCTGAATTTCATACGTGGGTAATTTTAATGAATTATTTATATTACTTTTGCACTAATTAAAATAGAATTATAATTTGATAAAATTAGTTATCATTTTATTAGATGGGTCATGCTTGCTTAGATGTTTGATGTCCCATGCTTATGATTTATAACTAATGTTTGGAGAATCTACCTTGGCAAAAAAAAGAGTCCTTGTTGTTTTATGTATTGAGCTATAATTTTTGAAGAATAAATAATTGAACCTATTGATATGAATTCGGTGGAATCCTAGGCCTTGTAACTCTCGCTTTTATTTCATTATTTTTGTTAAACCTTTAATTTTAATCTTCGCAAGTCTGAGAGAAAAAATCTTAATTACTACCACGAAAACTTGGAAAAACCTTAAATCATTTTGGCGCCGTTGCGACGCGGATTTGTTTTTAGATTATTTATTTTTAGCTTTATTTTTATTTTTATTTTGTACAGTATTTTCTTTTGATTTAAGATTTTATTTTTTCCTTTTTATGCATTTCTTTTTCTATTTATTTTCAGGATGATGACTTCTTCTGAGGAGACATCACCTACGATGACGCTTGCGGAATATATCCGTAAAAAGTCAAATTATCAGGAAAGCTCATCTGAGATGACGCTTGCTGAATATAGGCGTAGGCAATGATATGGAGTTTTTGCTCCACATGAGGTAAGTGAAGAATCACATCAAACTATATATGAGAAGTATTACAAACACACACCACCTAGTTTGGAACAAAGAATGAGAATTTTAGAATGCCAAAGATTATTTAATGATGATGATGATCAGTCTTGTAGTGACTCTTTGTTCCAAACAGAACTTATAGATGACCATGTGGATGATTGTGTGGATGATTATCCTAATTCCGTAGATGAATCTACCTTACAATATCATTCACCCGACTTAGAGGTTGTTTCTAGACCCCTAGACTTCCAAAAGTTGCCTAATTTAGGGTTATAATTGTGTGCTTCTAAAGTGTTGTTGGATTACTTTGCATCTAAGTACCCAGAGGATTTTCATATTTCTAATACCGTGCATGAGTCAGTTGAAATTTTCCCAGTCTCAATAGAATCCACGTACTTTGTTCTTTACGCACTTCCATATGCAGTAAAAACTTGGTTTAGGGGTAAATCTTGTTTTCTAACAGTTTCAGTGTCCCCATTTTTTCATAATATAATTGTGAAGCTGTCATTTGTAAATATTGTATTTTGGGTCGATCCCCAAGTTTTCAAGTTATTAGTTTACGGGGATCTTTTATGTACATTCCAGTAGGTATAATTATTTGTTTATTTATTTTTATTTTTATTTCCCATCTTAATTTTTACGTTGGATGACTCAATTACATTGAGGACAATGTAATATTTAAGTGTGGGGGAGTGGGTATTAACTTTTTCTTTTAATTGTTTCAGGAATTTTCTTGCGTATTGTAACCAGCTCTTGCGCGGGTCTAAAAGTATAATAAAAATATAAATATTATGACCAGCTGTGTAGCGTGTCTATTTTTATGCATTTCCTTGTTATGACCAGCTGTGTAGCGGGTCTCTACCAAAAATTAAAAATAAAAATAAAAATATTATTATGATTGTTGTGTTATGAAAAAAATAAAAATAAAAATATTTTTCTTTTCTTGCATGTTATGACCAGCTGTGTAGCGGGTCTCTAAAAAATATTTGTCTTGTGTATGGCATTTTTCATGACCAGCTGTGTAGCGGGTCTAAATCTCTCTTTTTATATGACAAGCTGTGTAGCGGGTCAATTTTATGTTTTGCTCGAGGACTAGCAAAATGTAAGTATGGGGGAATTTGATGATCCCAAAAATGCGACGCATTTTCACCCATAAATACATTAGCTATGACTTATTTTATCACTAATAATATTGTTTGTAGGTGTTTTTGTGAAATAAGCTCTTATGGAGAAAGTTGCTCGAAAAGTGGTTTTTGTACCCCGGAGGACACGTGTTATTCGGACTCTCAATGTCGGTTAAGGGGAACCTCAATTACTAAGGGGCGTCCAGTTGTTAAGGGGCACCTTCTTTGTTATTTGGAACCTGTGGTTATTCGCAACCAAGAAATTACGATTTACACCCAAATTCCTAAAGGGACACCCGTACAAGATTAAGGGGACTTTATCTTCTTCGTTTGAATTTAGAATAATGGTGGGAAAATTGGTTTTCAAGGAACAAAATTAGGGTTTGATATTTGAAGGTGTTATAACGAGATTAAAAGGATGAAATTAAATGGTTTTGTTCCTAGGACCAAAACGTATCTGGTATGTGTCTTCGTTTCAATAAAAAGTGGCTAGACTTATTTGAGAATGGGAGTAAAACAAAATAAATGCACGTTGAAAAACTAGGTCTAATTTTGTGGAAGAATTTTAGACGATTTGTTAAGAATTCATCGAGATTCAATCGCTATTTTTGGTTTTGTTGGACTTGTTTGAGCTAAACGGGAGATAATCATTTGGTTAAGTTTGGGAAGCTTTTAAAATTGGGTTTCAAAAAACAAATTCGTTTTAAAACAGTGAAACACAGAAATATTGCAGTTTGAAGGAAAATATTCCCTAATTAATACTAAGTAAGGTAATTATTGAAGATTATATGGAAAATATTTTTCGAGTAATTTTGCTGAAAGTAATAAATGGTGTTTATTCCATGAACAACAATTTTTCTGTGACAATTTTGGAAATATAGTTCTCTGTTAAAAAAGCTTAATTATAACGGTCAGTTTTGAAATATAGCGGCCATTAACCGTTGCAAATTCCCGGTTTATAGTATTTTCTCTTCTTTTCTTCATTGTAAGCACCATTTGAGGTATACAAAAAATATTTTGAGAGTGTCTACAATATGAGTAGGTAACCCCTACACTGGGTTGATGGAGGAATCCGAATTTCATACGTGGGTAATTTTAATTAATTCTTTATATGACTTTTGCACTAATTAAAATAGAATTATGATTTGAAAAAATTAGTTATCATTTTATTAGATGGGTCATGCTTGCTTAGATGTTTGATGTCCCTTGCTTAAGATTTATAACTAATGTTTAGAGAATCTACCTTGGAAAAAACAAGAGTCCTTGTTGTTTTATGTATTGAGCTATAATTTTTGAAGAATAAATAATTGAACCTATTGATATGAATTCGGTGGAACCCTAGGCCTAGTAACTCTCGCTTTTCTTTTATTATTTTTGTTAAACCTATAATTTTAATCTTCGCAAGTCTGAGAGAACGAATCTTAATTACTACTACGAAAACTTGGAAAAACCTTAAATCACATTGCTCCTTTGTAGTTATTTGAGAAAATCTTCGTTATGATGTCACTTGAGGAGAGTTCTGCTGTACCGGAAGACCTTTGCAATTCCAAACCACACGTAGATGATAAATTCTTCACCACATCGGATAAGGTTAGGAGAAACCATCCCAGCTATGTGTCGATTCTTCTGACTGGCTCGGAAAGCGAAGGATAGGATCGATCGGTTCGTCCAGGAGGCGTAATAAGGTTTTTCCATCAAAGAAAATAATATAGTATTTTTCTATCGATTTTAAAATCCATGCAAGTCCGTTGTGTTCCTTTGAGAGATGTACACGATTTATGATGGACCAACTTGAACAAGGCACAAATTGACGGTGCTGTTCCGGCTTCTGCAATGCTTCAGATTAGGAAAGACATTCCAGGGTTGGTTGGTTTTGTTTCCAGATGGTGTCCGGACACCCATACGTCCGTATGCAGGTGGGGCGAAATTACCATTTCTTTGGAAAGCGTGGTTGTACTGCTGAACCTTCCCGTAGTTGGAAACCTTGATGTTAAGTTGTCCGCTGATGAAGAAGAAATGCATGCCGCTCTAGTTGCGAAATCAAAGGGGTTCGTTCCGAAAGAGAATGAGATGAAGTTATTCTACGACTGGTGGGTGTGCCAGTGGTTTCCTGACGCGTTAGATCCAGACCAGAAGAATAGTACACTTCATGTTGCGGTGTTCTTGGATCTTTGGCTATCCAAAGATATTTTTGATGGTGGATCGGGCAAGAAAGAGATAATACATGGACTTATTAAGTTTGCCATAAAATTGGAAAAAGGTGTCCTTCTTCCCCTCGGTGGTTTGTTTCTTGGTTACCTATATGCATTCCTAGACTAGTTGGTTTTGGACATGCACGCTACAAATGGTCATATGAAGGTGGATTCGTATGTTCATGCCGCCTTTATCCAGGCATGGTTGTGGGAGCATTTTGCGAAGTATGCCACGAAACCGTTGGCTATACTTCCTGAGTCTTGGGGTGGATCTAGAATATTGCGTTGGTCGAACATGCGCCAAAAAACCGGTCTGAAACTGATAAAGTTTCTTGACAACTCGTATGCGGTTAATTTTCATCCATGGGCTCTGGTGCATACATCGATAACTAAGATTAGTACCTTTGCTCCTTCTCCGAACATGTCTTTGTCTTCTGATGAGGATGGCTTGGGTGTTGGAGAGATGGTATTCATTCGTAGCTGCAATCCTGGTCACGTTCCGTCTTTCTTTCGAGGACCTTGAAAATCAACCTCTTACAACATCGATAGAGCGGCTCGGCATATGAGTTTTGACCAAGGAGTCCCACTTGTTCGTCATCCAGTAGATCCAAAAGTCCCGTTGTCGACAGTTCTTGATGATGGTTCTTTCGTGTCCGGTAAAAGTTTCCCTTTCCTTCTCGTGGGACGACATCCATCAACGACTTCCAAATATAACATATTTTGGCATGATCAGTTTCTTGCTATTCAGGGATTCGTGAATGACGTGGTGGAGAATACTAGTGGCAGGCCTTCTGCTGAGCTTTTAGCGAAACATCCGTTGTTGAGGAATAATTCTTTAATCAAAAGGAAAGTCGTCGGTCTGGTCGTAGAAAGTCCCAAAGTGAAGGAGCGAAGGTCTAAGAATCACGCTGGTGGTCTTCAGTCGGGTCTGGAGGCTCTCCCCACTTTTAGCTCTTCCAATATGCGGGTATGTAAGGCACTCCTCTTGAATTTATCTTGGAACATTTATATCTTTGTTCTTTTTCTGAGAATGCGTCCTTGTATCTCGTTCAGGGTCTCAGTAGTACAAACGCCTTCGCCAAACTCGCGAGTAATCCAAAGGCACCATTTTTTGAGACAGGGAGTGGCGTTTTTGAGCCTATCCATAGCGATGAAGAATCCGAGAAGGATAAAAGTTCTGAGTCTGGTGATGGTAAGAGTAGTTCTTCTGACATCAGTGTTGTGTCTTCCTCTAGTCAGTCTGAAAGTGAATCAGTGAGTTTTCTCCACGTTTTCTTCTTTCCCCCTCTTTTTTTTTTTTTTTTTTTTTTTTTTTCCAAAGAAACTAAATCTTGATTTTTAGGAGGAAACCGTTCCTGGGGATGATCTTGAAGTGAAAGACCACCAGCGTAAAGACATAACTGTACTTCCTACTGCGGAAACTGCACCATCTAGTGATTTTGACATAGAGATTCATCGTCCCGAGGGCGTCGCCGTGACTCAGGTGGAGGAGGGATCTTCGGGGGTTGAAATTGTGGTTAGGGATCCCCTTCCAGTTGCTGATTCAATTGCAGGTGCCACCTTCAATCCTACGTATCTGGATCCTTTTCCTGGTCATGTGTTCATTGGGGAATTTAGCTAGGACTTATTTTATCACTAATAATCTTGTTTGTAGGTGTTTTGTCAAATAAGCTCTTATGGAGAAAGTTGCTCGAAAAGTGGTTTTTGTACCCCGGAGGACACGTGTTATTCGGACTCTCAATGTCGGTTAAGGGGCACCTCAATTACTAAGGGGCGTCCAGTTGTTAAGGGGCACCTTCTTTGTTATTTGGAACCTGTGGTTATTCACACCCAAGAAATTACGATTTACACCCAAATTGCTAAAGGGACACCCGTACAAGATTAAGGGGACTTCATCTTCTTCGTTTGTATTTACAATAATGGTGGGAAAATTGGTTTTCAAGGAACAGAATTAGGGTTTGATATTTGAAGGTGTTATAACGAGATTAAAAGGCTGAAATTAAATGGTTTTGTTCCTAGGACCAAAACAGAGCTGGTATGTGTCTTCGTTTCAATAAAAAGTGGCTAGAATTCGAATGGGAGTAAAACAGAAATGCACAAAACTAGGTCTGGAATTTTTGACATGTTCGACAGAGATTCAATCGCAATTTTTGGTTTTGTTGGACTTGTTTGAGCTAAACAGGTCTGGTAAGGTCGTCGGAATCAACAAAATTGGGCTAGATATTCACGTTGAAGAAATCAGGGAAGAAGTCAAAAATACGATATTTTTTTGGAAGATATTTTGGGACGATCTGTTGAGAATTCATCGTTGGTTTGACTTGCAATAATCATGTCATGATAAAACAGGGAAGGTATAGGTGTCAGAATTAAGAAAATCATGGAGTTCACACGGTTTTCAGGAAATAATACTTTGTCGAGATAATCATTTAGTTGCATTTTGGGAAGCTTTTTATGAGGCAAAGACGAGTTTCACTCTTTTGTTGCGGTCGTGTTTCAATAAATTTGGGGTGTGTCAGTTTGTACTAAGACGCGTGAAGATTCAAACAGGAAGGAAAATATTCCCGACTTAATATTTTTGGCAGCGGAGAATAAGAGTAATTATTGAAGATTATATGGAGTTATTATCGAGTATTTGAGTTGCTGAAGAGTATATAAATGGTTAGGAGGGATTTTGGAAGGTCATCGAGGGTTGGGGAGAAGACCAGAGTGTTGCAGAGAAATTTCTCTACTGCTGTAGAGACGAAGAACACAGACGACTAAGTAGGTCTGTCGTTTTAAAACTTTCGGTGTTTATTCCATGAACAACAGTTTTTCTGTGACAGTTTTGAAATATAGTTCTCCTAGAAAAAAGCTTAAGTCTGTATCGGTCAGTTTGTAGCGGCCATTAACCGTTGGAAATTCCCGGTTTATAGTATTTTCTCTTCTTTTGTTCATTGTAAGCACCATTTGAGGTATGCAAAAAAATATTTTGAGAGTGTCTACAATATGAGTAGGTAACCCCTACATCGGGTTGACGGAGGAATCCGACTTCATATGGGTAATTTTAATTAATTCTTTATATGACTTTTGCACTAATTAAAATAGAATTATGATTTGAAAAATTAGTTATCATTTTATTAGATGGGTCATGCTTGATTAGATGTTTGATGTCCAATGCTTAAGATTTATAACTAATGTTTAGAGAATCTACCTTGGAAAAAACAAGAGTCCTTGTTGTTTTATGTACAGAGCTATAATTTTTGAAGAATAAATAATTGAACCTATTGATATGAATTCAGTGGAACCCTAGGCCTAGTAACTCTCGCTTTTCTTTTATTATTTTTGTTAAACCTATAATTTTAATCTTCGCAAGTTTGAGAGAACGAATCTTAATTACTACTAAGAAAACTTGGAAAAACCTTAAATCACATTGCTCCTTTGTAGTTATTTGAGAAAATCTTCGTTAAGATGTCACTTGAGGAGAGTTCTGCTGTACTGGAAGACGTTTGCAATTCCAACCCACACGTAGATGATGAATTCTTCACCACATCGGATAAGGTTAGGAGAAACCATCCCATATATGGGTAGATTCTTCTGACTGGCTCAGAAAGCGAAGGATAGGATCGATCGGTTCGTCCAGGAGGCGTAATAAGGTTTTTCCTTCAAAGAAAAGAATATAGTTCTTTTTCTATCGATTTTAAAATCCCTACAAGTCCGTTGCGTTCCTTTGAGAGATGTACACGATTTATGATGGACCAACTTGACCAAGGCACAAATTGACGGTGCTGTTCCGGCTTCTGCAATGCTTCAGATTAGGAAAGACATTCCAGGGTTGGTTTGTTTTGTTTCCAGATGGTGTCCGGACACCCATACGGCCGTATGCAGGTGGGTCGAAATGACCATTTCTTTGGAAAGCGTGGATGTACTGCTGATCCTTCCCGTAGTTGGAAACCTTGATGTTAAGTTGTCCGCTGATGAAGAAGAAATGCATGCCGCTCTAGTTGAGAAATCAAAGGGGTTCGTTCCAAAAGAGAATGAGATAAAGTGCTTCTACGACTGGTGGGTGTGCCAATGGTTTCCTGACGCGTTAGAGCCAGACCAGAAGAATAGTACACTTCATGTTGCGGTATTATTGGATCTTTGACTATCCAGATATATTTTTGATGAAAGATCGGGAAAGAAAGAGATAAGACATGGACTTATTAAGTTTTCCATAAAATTGGAAAAAGGTGTCCTTCTTCCCCTCGGTGGTTTGTTTCTTGGTTACCTATATGCATTCTGGACCAGTTGGTTTCGGACATGCGCGCTTCGAATGGTCATATGAAGGTGGATTCGTATGTTCATGCCGCCTTTCTCCAGGCATGGTTGTGGGAGAATTTTGTGAAGTATGCCACGAAACCGTTGGCTATACTTCCTGAGTCTTGGGGTGGCTCTAGAATATTGCGTTGGTCGAACATGCACCGAAAAACCGGTCCGAAACTGATAAAGTTTCTTGACAACTCGTATGCAGTTAATTTTCATCCATGGGGTCTGGTGCATGCGTCAATAACTAAGATTAGTACCTTTGCTCCTTCTCCGAACATGTCTTTGTCTTCTGATGAGGAGGGATTGGGTGTTGGAGATATGGTATTCATACGTATCTGCAATCCTGGTCACGTGCCGTTTTTCTTTCGAGGACCTTGCAAATAAACCTCTTACAACATCGATAGAGCGGCTCGGCATATGGGTTTTGACCAAGGAGTCCCACTTGTTCGTCATACAGTAGTTCCAAAAGTCCCGTTGTTGACTGTTCTTGATGATGGTGATTTCGTGTCCGGTAAAAGTTTTCCTTTCCTGATCGTTGGACGACATCCATCAACGACTTCCAAATATAACATATTTTGGCATGATGAGTTTCTTGCTATTCAGGGATTAGTGAATGACGTGGTGGAGAATACTAGTGGCAGGCCTTTTGCTGAGATTTTAGAGAAACATCTGTTGTTGAGGAATAATTCTTTAATCAAAAGGAAAGTCGTCGGTCTAGTCGTAGAAAGTCCCAAAGTGAAGGAGCGATGGTCTAAGAATCATTCTGGTGGTATTCAGTCGGGTCTGGAGGCTCTCCCCACTTTTAGCTCTTCCAATATCCGGGTATGTAAGGCTCTCCTCTTGACTTTATCTTGGAACATTTATATCTTTGTTATTTTTATGAGAATGCATCCTTGTATCTCGTCCAGGGTCTCAGTAGTACAAACGCCTCGCCAAACTTGAAAGTAATCAAAAGGCACCATTTTTTGAGACAAAACGTGGAGTGGCGTTTTGAGCCTATCCATAGCGATGAAGAATCCGAGAAGGATAAAAGTTCTGAGTCTGGTGATGGTGAGAGTAGTTCTTCTGACATCAGTGTTGTGTCTTCCTCTAGTCAGTCTGAAAGTGAATCAGTGAGTCTTCTCCACGTTTTCTTCTTTCCCCCTCTTTTTTTTTTTCCAGTAAAACTAAATCTTGATTTTTAGGAGGAAACCGTTCCTGGGGATGATCTTGAAGTGAAAGACCACCAGCGTAAAGACATAACTGTACTTCCTACTGCGGAAACTGCACCATCTAGTGATTTTGACATAGAGATTCATCGTCCCGAGGGCGTCGCCGTGACTCAGGTGGAGGAGGGATCTTCGGGGGTTAAAATTGTGGTTAGGGATCCCCTTCCAGTTTATGATTCAGTTGCAGGTGCCACCTTCAATCCTACGTATCTGGATCCATTTCATGGTCATGTGTTAATTGGGGGATTTAGCGTTCCAGCTAAACATGCGACATTGTACACCAAGATTTGGGAAAGCTATGGTCACATTGCCACGACTAATAATATGACTAGTCGACATCCGTTGGTCAAGCGCATGGAATAGGCCTTATCTTCGATTGATGAGATGTGCAACGTGACTTTTCATACATTTTATGAGGATGTAATCTCGAGCTAGAAGTTCCATCATGACATGTGCATGGGTTTCTAATTCAACGTTCCTTGGTTCGTTGAAGGTCTCTCTGATGTTGAAAGATTGCTGGTCGAAACAGTCGAAGGTCCGTCCGCAGACATGGTGAAGAAGTAGGAGGCAGAATTAAAGAAATTGTGTCGGCAATTGAAATTGAAAAGGGCATCTCTCCATAATACAAAGGAGGCCTTTGCCAAGAGGAGCAAGACGATGTTGGAAAACTTCCCTTGAATATATATTTGTCTTTTGGACCTCTTATCTTTTTTTTTTTTTGAAAGGCCTATGAGGTGCCTGTTTTTTTTTTTTTATTTATTTTGATTTTCTAGTTTTCTCGGGCTAATAGATAAATGCTACCTTGATGGTTTTGGATTACATTTTTTTTTTTTTGAATGAAATGTTTAGGATTGAATTGTTTGGGATAATTTTTTATCGTGATGGAAAGTGACACAGACATCCCAGGAAAACCATGGAAACGTGTGTTGGTAGATGACGTAGAGTAAACTATGTATCTTGTTTAGGTAAGACTTACTTGGCTTTAGGTCTCCTGATGAAAAGTGAACCTTCCGGGTGTAAGACCGAGTCTTATGTAAAACACCGCCATGGGAAGTCCCCAGTCGTTACTGAGCCGTCTGATAACCGAGTTGTTGATCCTTGGGTGGATCGTCTGTTTCTATCCTCTGGGAAGTACCCAGTCATCCCTTGTCGTGTCATGACTGATAATGAGTCGTCGAGTGACTTAGTCGGAGTGAGTCGCCTTTCCCTACCATCTTAACGTCTGGGTCGAAGAACGAGATCGACAGTCTAAAATTGACATTGTAACCGATAGATCAATCCCCCCGATGTGGTCGCCAATTGTTTATAGGTTAAAATAGTTTCTACTGATTTTGGTAATTGCGGGTGTGAATGTGAGAAATTGTTTAAACCCTAAACAATGTACTACAAGGGAGTAATTTAGATTCGAGAGATCAATTTGTACAAGTCCGGCCTAAACCAAGAAATGGTCGTTCCAGACTTGCTTCGGTCACAAAGAGGAGTAGAATGGTTTGGTTTTGGGGAGGGAAGCAAGGAGAGTGGTGAGACCAGAATATTTGATTCTGGAAGAGTAGTTGGGTTTCTACGACTTGTTATCAGAAAATATAGGAGATCTCACGAGGAGAACTAAGTAAGTATTTCTGAGTGTTGTCTTGTCCGAATAAACTTGTTGTCCAAATGGAAATAAGTAAGACCTATTTATACAAGTCAGGGTAGAAACATACCCTGGTCTCTTTAGTGAATGGGGAAGTAAATGTGAGGAGGTGGTAACCGTATGCATGGACTTGATGTCCCATAAAGTGGTTAACACATAAAGTTGGTTTTCGTGAAACTTTTAACGTTATGGAATTGATGTTCCATAAAGTTGTTAACTCACGGCTTTATGTCCCATGAACGTTTCCCACATAACTCCCATATTTACTAGGTGCCTCTCCCTTATGACAATTACTTATGAGGGCCGTAGTGTATGCCGCACGATGTAGACCACCAAACCAATACCCAAAGAAAATCCCTATGTTGGTGTTGATGTCTCGAATGTTTTGGAAAACATGTAAAACGTTGTTATGGCTTGGCAAGTCGAGATTTGGGAACTTGTTATACAGGTAACCTTCGACGGTCGAGACGTTGCATCTTGAGAGGAGGGGAAACTGTTGATCGTTGCACGCATTCATTTTGGTAGCCGCGTAGTGAGGTCCAACAGGGTGGCACGGCTAGGGTGTGTTTAGACTTGGCATGAGGAACAATGGTTCTCCATGGGTGTATGGCATGACGTGACTATCATGGCTAGGGTCAAGGCAAAGTGCGTTTGGCATGGCGCGGCTAGCTTGGATAGGTTAGGTTTGGCATATAGGGCCAAGGGTTTCCCATGGTCGTATGGCGTGATTACGGCCAAGGCAAGGGCGCTTGGATAGTCGTGGCGTAACTAGCACGGCTAGGGCCAAGGCATAGCGCATCTATCTTGGCTAGGTGTGTGAACAAGCTAGGGTTTTGTAGACAAAGTCGTGAGGAGACTTTAGGCGACCATTATTTGATCCTGGGATTGAAGGGAAACCGTTGATTGTTGCATGCCTTCACTTGGGTATTCGCATGGGGAAGGCCAGCATGGTGAGCGACTATCAGCTTGGTTAGATGCGTGACCAAGCTAGGGTTTTGGGACAAAGTCGTGAAGATACTTTAGGCGGCCAAGATTTTCTCCTGGGATTGAAGGGAAACCGTATATTGTTGCACGCCTTCACTTGGTGATAGGATCCGGAGATGCCTATATATAATAACCGCAACGTTACAGTGTCTAACTAGTAGACAAAGGCAAGTACTGGTTGAACCCACGGTAGGGGTGGAAATACCAATAATCAATATTCTCAATCAACTATTAAATTTAGCGGGAACAATATTTTTAGATTTTTTGAATTATAAAAACAAATAAAATAACTAGTAGAATGAATCCAATGGAAAATCGGTAACTAGGGTTTTATGGTATCCACCACTATTTCTATTCAATTATCAAAATGAAACATAACTCAATGAATATTTATCGTCCTGTTCTATTGGCATCACCTATTATATGTATTAAAGTCGCAAATATCGTTGGGACGCCATAAGCATGGAACATCAAAAGACTAAACTAAAGCATGAACCATGAAATTGCATTTGCGAGAAAATTATATGCAACTAAATTTAGGTCCTCAAATAATACCTGGCTATTCTAAGCATACCCCATCAAAGGATTAAACCGAAGCGTGGAACATCAAATAAGTAGACAAATATATTTTCGATCCTAACAATTTACACAAAGGTTATAATAAACGGTGAAGCAACAACTCATATTTTGATAAATCGATAAAAGATAATCAAATATTAATCTTATTCAAATCATAATGGTCTATTGATGTATTTTATTCAATTCAATTCAAAATGCCTAAAACTCCATGTGGTTTCGACATAAACCCTAGCTACAATAAAACTAGCGAGCCATGGATTTCTCAAAAGCCATAAAAATGATAAAGAAAACCACAAACTCAACAAACCAGAATCGAAAATCGGAGCGAATCAACTTCAAACCCTGTCTCTGTGAAACGGCTGTGTAGTAGCCGCTCCTCTCCTCTGGCCGCCAGCCTCCCCCCATCTCTGTCTGATCATTTCTCTTGTATAGGTGTTGTGAAGAAATCCCTAAAGTAAGGCCTAGAAAAAGTCAAGGCCCATCCCATTACTTTTCTTGAGAAAGTGTTCTCCCATCTCTTATCTCCACGGACCAACAACACATCTCTTAAGCCATCTCCTCCCCGTACAAATCAATATAAACACCATCAACCAACTAGTCTTCTTAATCAACCATCGTTTGGTCATTAGCTTGATGGTAGTACCCATATTTTTACTCCATCTCAGAACCTTCTTGCCTGAGCTTCATCACCACAAGTTCGTATCCGAGCTTTTCATCCACTAGAGGTACAGCTCCACCAGTTAGTAGCCATTCATCACCAAATCTCATATCCATTCCCTGGTCAACTTCCTTATCCATCTCAGATATATGCCTCAACTATCGATTCACATATATGACTAAGGCAGCAGCACCAGCTCTTCGTCCCTATTTTATCAGTAGAAATGTTCACCGAAAGCACCACAGATCGTATCCCCAATTAGCTGCTAATGGAGCTCTCCTTCATATCCCGAAAATCCATTGCCATAATTCATAAATGAATGCTTGCATTAATCAGTTCCATTCTGTCCGGACAAATGCTTCACATTCATCAGACGCAATCAATCAACCCTGCCAACGAACAACTCCTTGTCTCGCTGCCACTACACATTTAACTCAAAACTCGTAGTATCCAGTACCACTTAGAGTTCGTCTTCATTCCCATCTCCACACGATCAAATTCTATACACAGTTCCTATATTTCACAGCTTTTGTTATCATCGAGCACTAAAGACATCACCACTTCTGCCTGCAGCTTCAGTTCGATGCCATGCTTTCCATCATTTCGATCCATTATCACACACCACTCTCCATTAACTATAACCCAAGTCAAGTTACGCCATAATCTCCAGCAAATCATTGTTGTTGCGGTGTCATTTCTCAATCGAGAAATATCATTCAAACTCAAATTCGAACCATACAAGAACCTCCATAGATCAATCCAAGCCAAATCGGGTTCAAAATCCATTTCAGAACACATAAAATCATGGAATAAGTTGCATTCGTTTAAGCATCTCAGTCTCAGCACCAGCATATATTCAGACTACCCCATTCAAATACGTACAACACTTCCAGCAATGTTTGTTGTTCTCTGAACAACTGAACCTGATAGTTTATTCACCCACCGGAAGCTACAACTTAACCACCACAGTTCCGTTGTTGTTGCTTCTGTTGAAGGAGCCTTGAACGACCACCACTACTGCCTATCTTTCACGAGACCAGAAATATGATTTAACCATAGATCCATGTTTCTTATCTTCCTCTAGCTCAAAATCCTTCCATTGAGTCGCAGTTAACACAACAAATTCAGCTGTTATGAATACTGCAGGAGTCACGAAAATCAAACCCTCGTACTCCAAACAGCACCAAAGAGGCAAAGACCCTCCATCGAACAACAACAACTTATTTGGCTGCTAATACTATCTCAATCAACGACTGAGAACCAAGACATCATGGTAGAACTGCAGCCGTCAATCCCGCTCCTCACTGATTTTTCACTACGGGAAAAACATACTTTGACAACCCCCACAGGTGTTGTAGTAGACCTATGACGATAAGTTGTCTTAGTAATGTTTCGCTACCCCTATTAAGTATTTATTACAACTTCAGGAAACTGAAATGCGAAGTATAATTCATCCTTAGTATTTATCGGAGGAAAAGTTGTCTTAGTAATGTATCGCTACCCCTATTAAGTATTTATTACAACTTCTGGGCCCAGAAATTCTCTTCACCTCAATTTACCAACTTCAGGTTTAAGACCATCAAAAATCAGAATTCTTAGTAATGTTTCGCTACCCCTATTAAGTATTTATTACAACGTATCTCACAACTTTTAGGCCTCTCAAATGATATTTTAGGATGGTGGCATCTACTAGCAGCACTTTATGTCAGACCATTGCACTTAAGAGTACAATTCAAATGATATTTCAAGCTGGTGGCATTCTCAGCCACTAGTAAAGACTAATGCAAACCATTGCATTTAAAAAAAAACAATGACACTAAAACAACTTTAAAAAAAAATGATATGCCAATTCATAAATGATCAAACAAAAGACAACATATATCCCCCGTGATGACACAGACTAACATGGTTCATAGTTTAAACAAACTTTGAATACAAGGTTTAGAAATAAAGTGAGAAATAGAAAGGTACCCTTGTCCAAAAACAGGTTCAGGTCTTGGTGCATATTTTGCTGCCATAGTAACACTGATACTTTCACCCTGCAATTCGTAATATGATAAGCAAGAGAAAACATGTGTCAATACTAATCTGATATGAGCACACAGATTAAAATCCAAATATTTCTTTCTAAACTTACTATTATAAAACCCTCCAGCAGCATGTGCCGCAAATGGATCTTCATACGACAAAACTCCATCTCCTTTAGGTTTTCCAGAATCATCTGTGTATAGCTTTATCCTTGCAATCTACACAGGCGCATCACCAACATTAACATGAATACAGTCGATTTTTTAAAGAAAAAAAATAAAAAAAAACCGTTATATATCTACACAGGCGCACCAGCAACATACCATTTTTCATTCCTGCTTCTCATAATCTAAATCTATTCTCAGTAATCAGTCATTAACAAAGATAGACAACACTGCAGTTAATTCCTGATTGGAGCATGTCACCGTATAAGAAACTACAAGAAACTAATGAAGACGAATGCATACAGTACTACCATCACCAACTGGGACCTGTGACAACCGAATGCGAGAATCAACTGCTATAAGCTTGTTAAACTCGATTGAGTGGCGCCTAGAGGCTCTTTATTGCTCTGGAACCAAAAATTCATCACTCATAGCCATTGATCCCATAATGTGTTACCGTAAACTATAATTTCTCATGATAATTCCAGTAGTTGACCTTGTCTGCGTCGTCATAAGAAAAATCAAAGGTGCCTTCATTCTCTGCCTGCAACATATGGGCAACAATAAAAGATGAATAATGGACATTACTAAAAATAAGAACTGTTTTTAGAAGTCACAGTCGCAATAATGCATTTCATTTGATCTCTTTCAATGATGCTTAGTACTTACATTTTCCAACAGTTTTTCAAGTACAGGAAGAGCAGGAGACTCAAAAAAATCAATTTTACGTTCAACTCCATCCTTTTGCTGTAATCTGCAACATTGTGCACACACACCATGCTTAGTTAGGAAGATAATGAGAGACATGAATCGATAAAAGGAAGCAGCTGGATAAATGAACAAACCTTCCCATCTTCAGGTATGGCAAGAGCAGTTATGAGGAGAGAGTATCCTGTGAAAACCCCAATTTCAATTGTCTTCTTTGCATTAACAAGTCCCAGAAGCAATGTCATAAACTGACCCGCATCTGGTTCAGTACCCATCAAAGCCCTGGATTGTTAATTTACTATTAGTACAAGCTTAGTATCGACAGGTTTAACAACGAAGGCGGAGAAGATGAAATGAATTACCCTGGATAATCCGCAGTAGCAACTCACAATTCCTTGAGAAATCTTAATTCTCGTGGGTATACAGGCCCATTCACTAAACCATCTCAACCAACTAAATTCAGGACCTTAGCAAACTCCAGCCACATAGCACCTCCACTTTGAACTACTTCAGTTCCTAATACGAATCTCCGGAATAGATTCAAACAGCACAAACATTAAATCAATCACCACAAGCAGTTATTCCCACAATCTGTACTACACATCACCGCTATCTTCAATCAATCCCACATAAAATCTCGGCTACAATTTACATTGCCACCACTGACTGCAATTCCTCAGCTTAATCATCTCTGATTGGAGCTCCATACATCCATGAAACGATGGTCGTAACTCACTTCCCAGCAGCTGCGCAATAACCCCCAAATTTGTTCCATTATCTCTGAATTTCAGACTGCATACAGGACTCCAAAATAGATTAATGATGTTAACCGCTGCACTGAGTTCCAATCTATATAAACGACCTCATCGTTGCTCTTGAACTATCACCTAAATCTATCCTTGTAGCTACTGCAATTGAGACAACAATATACTATTGACCTAACCCAAGTTCAGTTATGAGTCCAAAACTCACAGTAAGAACCAGCCATCAAAATCACTGAACACCCCCATCTATAGATTTCATTATTGAACCCAAATATCACTCGAATCCATGGAAGAAACACCTTTCCTCTTCACTTACTCAAACCATCAATCAATTTTGTTGTAAACATCAACGATTCAACCAATTTCATCTCTTGCTTCCGTTAATATCTTCTATTAATTTGACCACTATCTCGAGAAATTACCCACTCCAGACTTTAGATTGAAATAGACCTAATTTTGATTCACATAATACCCCAAATTCATTGTTGTTGCTGTTGTAGAATGATCACCGAAATTCCCTTGAATCTTCATCTTGTTGGCAGCACAGCTTGAATCAATCAAACCCCTTAATCTTTGTTGATAACTCCACCAGCTTGATTAAGAAGTGAAAAAATTTGTTTCGATATGAAATGAGATGTGGTGGAAGATACCACAGAAAAGATATGGTGGTGAAGATAACACGTTCTTAATCATAGAAGTTGTTGTTGTTATTATTACCGAGAAGAAATAAGGGGTTTTGTGTAAGTCAGTGATGGGGTTGATTATAATTTGGTTTAGATCTGGATTTGATGAGATGCTTGACTGTTGCAGATGAGAAAAAATACCAAAATTGTGTTCTTGTTGCTGGCGTTTTGAGTAATTCTGCTGGTGTTAGATTAGGTTCGATTTTTTTTGGCGTTTCGAGTGATTCTGCTGCTGGTGAAATCACGAACTGCAGAGTGCAAGATAGAAAAGAGAGCGAGAAGAGAGAAGAGAGAAGAGAGTGAGAGGAGGAGAATGAACGATGGATTTCTCTCTCTCCTTTTGTGTAGATAAGGTTACCTTGGATTTGGAATCTGCACCGTACATAAGAAAGTCATACGGATTGCAGAAATTATGGGACGGTGTGGATTCTTTTTAGGATGCTCACACGGATTCAGAAGTTTGTGTGTTTCTCTTTGTGCTAGTACAGACTCGTGTATTCAGTTTTATTATCAACTTTCGATATGAAAAAAAATCCAAAAAATATATCAATAGATTTAAGATATTATTATGGGCCTTTTGTTATAAAAAAAATCCGAAAAATATATAGGAATGAAGATGAAAAATAAGAAATGAATTCGATAATTGGTGTGTTTCTTTGTGCTTTCTATGTGTTTTTGTGCTTTGTGTTTGTGCTTCCGGTTTGAATTTCGACTATTCACATAGGTCATGAAGACATTTCGACTAGTCAAACAGGTCATGAACTTCAAATGTGGTATAACGACATACAAACTATGAACTAAGAAGTTTCGGGTGGGTTCTGAATTCAAACTTATCAAAATAGATAAATACGAAGCTCAGTGTCAATTTGAACTTCAAATGTTGTATAACCACAAAAAAACTATGAACCAAGAATCTGCGGGTGGGTTCTAACTTCAAAATTAGCAAGATACATAATCGAAATCGATAAATATGAATCTCAGTGTCGATTCGTACTTCAAATGTGGTATAACGACAAACAAACTATGAAACCTTAAACACACCCCATCGTAATATTCCCCGCAAACCTTAAACAAACCCATTTTCGTCAACTTCGATAATGAACCTGGCTCCGAGCTCAAAACCTGGCTGGGAGTGGACTACTATAAGTTGGAATATTCGTAAGAACGATGAATCCACTCATCTAAGGTAAGATTCCGTCGGAATATTCCATGAAACCTTTTACACACCCATTTTCGTTAACTTCGATACTAAACTTGGCTCCGATATCGAAACCTGGTCGGGAGTGGACTACTATAAGTAGGAAAATTCGTAAGAACGATGAATCCACCCATCTACGGGTAACATTTCGTCGGAATATTTCTCGCAACCTTAAACAAACCCCTTTTCGTCAACTTCGATACAGAACCTGGCTCCGAAATTGAAACCTGGTCGGGAGTGGACTACTATAAGTCGGAAACATCGTAAGAATGATGAATCCACCCATCTACGGGTAATATGTCATTCGAATATTCCCCGTAACCTTAAACCAACCCTTTTCGTCAACTTCGATACTGAACCTGGCTCCGAAATTGAAACCTGGCCGGGAGTGGACTACTATAAGTCACAAACTTCGTAAGAATGATGAATCCACCCATCTACGGGTAAGATTTCATTCGAATATTCCCCATAACCTTAAACAAACCCCTTTTCATCAACTTCGATACTGAACCTGGATCCGAAATTGAAATTTGGCCAGGAGTGGACTACTAGAAGTCGGAAACTTCGTAAGAACGATTATTCCACCCATCTACGGGTAAGATTTCATTGGAATATTCCCCATAACCTTAAACAAACCCCTTTTCATCAACTTCGATACTGAACCTGGCTCCGAAATTGAAACCTTACCAGGAGTGGACTACCATAAGGAGGAAACTTCGTACAAACGATGAATCCACCCATCTACATGTAATATTCCATCAGAATATTCCCCGAAACCTTAAACACACCTCTTTTCGTCAACTTCGGATACTGAACCTAGTTCCAAGCTCGAAACTTTGACGCGAGATGACTACTATAAGTTGGAAACTTTGTAAGAATGATGAATCCACCCATCTACGGGTAAGATTCCATCGGAATATTCCCCGAAACCTCAAACAAACCCCTTTTAGACAACTTCGATAATGAACCTTGCTCTAAAATTGAATCCTGGCCAGGAGTGGACTACTATAAGTCGGAAACATCGGAATAACGATGAATCTACCCATATATAAGTAAGATTCCATAGGAATATTCTCCAAAACCTTAAACACACCCCTTATCATTAACTTCGATACTGAACCTGGCTCCGAGATCGAAACTTGGCAGGGAGTTGACTACTATAACTCGGTAACTTTGTAAGAACGTTGAATCTACCCATCTACATGTAAGATTTCATTGTAATGTTCCCCGTAACCTTAAACACACCTTTTTTCTTCAACTTCCATACTGAACCTGGATTCGAGCTCATAACCTGGCCGGAAGTGGACTACTATAACTTAGAAACTTCGTAAGAATGATGAATCCACACATCTACAGGTAAGATTCCATCAGAATATTCCCCGAAACCTTAAATACACCCATTTTCGTCAACATCGATACTGAACCTGGCTCCGATATCGAAACCTAACCTCGAGTGGACTAATATAACTCAAAAATTTCTTGAGAACGATGAATCCTCCCATTTACATGTAAGATTTCGTCAGAATATTTCTCGAAACCTTATACACGCCCTTTTTCGTCAATTTCGATACTGAACCTGTCTCCGTGCTCGAAACCTAGCCATGAGTGGACTACTATAAGTCGGAAACATTATATGAACGATGAATCCACCCATATATAAGTAAGATTCTATCGGAATATTCCCCAAAACCTTAAACAAACCCTATTCTGGCATATTGTATGCATATCCTGGCTCCGAGGTCGAAACCTGGATGGGAGTGGACTACTATAAGTCGAAAAATCGGTAAGAACGATGAATCCATCCATTTACAGGTAAGATTCCTTCGGAATATTCCCTAAAACTTTAAACAAACCATATTTTGGCATATTGTATGTATAACCTGGCTCCAAGATTGAAACTTGTCCCTAAGTGTACCATTATAAGCCGTAAACTTGGTAAGAACGATGAATCCATCCATTTACAAGGTAAGATTCCTTCGGAATATTCCCCGAAATTTTAAACAAACCATATTCTGGCATATTGTATGCATAACTTGGCTTTAAATGTGGTTCAAGGGCATACAAACCATGAACCCTCAATGTCCTAAGTGGTTGTCACTTCAATATTAGCAGGATATATCATAGAAACTCGTAAAGATGAACTATTTAGAGAAAATAGTTTTTAGGAGAAGTGAGAAATTTTTTGCAGAAGTAAGAAAAAATTAGCAGAATCGGAGACCAAAATAAGTTTTAGCAGAAATGAGAATTTTTTTGCAGAAGTGGATAAAATTTAGCAGAATTGAGAAAATTTAGCGGAATTGTTTATACCTCTACGACAAATCTTATAAAGGTTGTGAATATTGATGACAATTTTTTTTAGCAGAAGTGAGAAAACTTTAGCAGAATTGTTTGTACCTCTACGACAACTCTTATAAAGGTTGTCAATAGTGATGACAATTTTTTTAGCAAAAGTGAGACAAATTTAGCAGAAGTGAGAATTTTTTTGCAGAAGTGAATAAAATTTAGCAGAAGTGAGAAAAACTTAGCAGAAGTGTTTATACCTCTATGACAACTCTTATAAAGGTTGTGGATAGTGATGAAAAAACAAAGAACAAAATGACCAATATTGTGAATCCGGAAAGATGGTTGATGACTTGTACTAACACATAGTAGACTTCGATACTAAACCTGGATCGGAAAATTTTGTTGTAAAATTTTGCAGAAGTGAAAAAACTTTAGCAGAAGTGCATAAAATTTTGCAGAAGTGAAAAAGTTTAACCATCCCTTACAAAAATTTAACAAAAGTGCATTGTCATGGTAGAATGTCTGTGAATGTTTACAAAGAAGGCTTTGCACTGTTTGCGGCTCAGGTGACTGAGCCTTATTTTTGAACATCATATTTTGTTATTACAACTCTTATAATGGTCGTCAAAGGTTGACATGAAGTTAGTATAAAACAAAAACCACAAACCTTACAGAATTGTGATAGTGTATGCATGGTTGATGGGTTAGACTAACGCATAGTAGGTTCATGTACGAATCCCCTCAACACTATTTTTTATTTTCATATTTTGGTTGTTTTCAACAACTCTTATAAAGGTTGTTGTACATTTTCATACAAAAATAACACAAAAACCCCAAACTTGTAAAGTGTAAGGATGGTTGATGCCAACTCTTTTTATTAAAGAGTTGTCATTTGTTCTCTTATCGCAACCCTTTGGTTCTAGGGGTGGGTAGTGATTCCATTCTACAACTCTTCCTTTGAAAAAAGTTGTAAAACATGAGATGTTCTACGACTTTTAGAAAAAAGTTGCAGAACTTCAGTTGTAGATGTATATTTTTCCTGTAGTGTTTCTATCTCATGAACTTGTTAAACACCCACTCTAATCATCAGTATTTCTGTCTCGTGCTTGCTCCCACAAATGAACTGTCGTGCAAACTTGCCACGTCTCATTATTCACTATACCCTAGTGAACTCCGGGCTTGAGTTAACAAAGAAAATTCTTTGTTTTCATTTGTATCCTTCCTTACCTGGCCATGAGTTAATCAGGTGGTGTTGTCATCCTAGTTTGTTGCCTTGGTATCCCACATTGAGTTAATTAAGCTTTCTTGGTACCGTGAGCAGCTACCTCGGTTCATATAGTGGCAAACGCCATTTTAGCTCTCAATTAGCTATTTATTTAGCCCGTGATCGGATTTTCTAGTACTTTCTACAAAATCACTAAAATAATATTATTAGCCAAAATAATGAGTCCTAGCTAATATAAATATGGGTATAACATGTAGCACAGACGTTCTTATCACTTGGGTAGTCGCATGGGGAAGGCCATCATGGTGGCGCGCGGCTAGATTGCCTAGGTGCGTGACGAAGCTAGGGTTTTGGGACAAAGTCGTGAGGAGACTATAGGAGGACAAGATTTTCTCTTGGGATTGAAGGTCAACCGTTGATTGTTGCATGCCTTCATTTTAGTAGCCGCGAGGGGAAGGCCATCATGGTGGCACGGCTAGGGACAAGGCAAGGGCGTTTGGCTTGGCTTGGTGTGACTAGCATAGCTAGGGACAAGACAGAGTGCGTTTGGCATGGCGTGGCTAGCTTGTGCTAGGTGTGGCTGGCATGGTTTGCCATTGGCACATATTTGCGGCTAGCATGGTTGGCATGCCTTGGCGCGGTTGGTATGGCCGTCATGATTTTCCATTCGCACAAAGGTGCGGCTAGCAAGGTTGGAATGCCTTAGCGTGGTCGGTGTTGCTGGCATGATTTTCCATTGGTAGAGAGGTGCGACTAGCATGGTTGGAATGCGTTGGAGCGGTTGGTGTGGATGACATGATTTTCCATTGGCACAGAGGTGCGGCTAGCATGATTGGCATGCCTTGGCGCGGTTGGTGTGGCTTGCATGATTTTCCATTGGCACAGGGGTACGACTATCATGGTTGGCATGCCTTGGCGCGGTTGGTGTGGATGGCATGATTTGCCATTGGCACGGAGGTGCGGATAGCATGGTTGGCATGCATTGGCGCGGTTGGTGTGGCTGGCATGATTTGGCATTGGCACAGTGGTACGCCTATCATGATTTTATTACTTCCTGGTCTTTTAAAAAACTACTGTTATAATAGGCATTGGCACAGTGCTAGCACATTGGCACAGTGGTACGCCAACAACTTTGCAAGCTCTCTCAAAAGCTTCCATCACTAGCAATCTTTTGAAAGCTTCTACACTTCTAATATAAGTCGATATACTACCTAGCTAGAACTCTCTGGTCTCATCACCCTTCTTCGCTATCCTCCCCAAATCAACCATTCTCCTCCACTTTATGACCAAAGCAAATCTGGAACGACCATCTTCTTGGTTTAGGCCAGAGTTGTACATATTGATATCTCGAATCAAAATTTCTCATGTGCAACACATTTATTTAAGGGTTTAAACCAGTCTCCCCATCATCGAATTTACGAAATTCGGCAGAGGCGATTTTCTCCCATAAACACAGGTGAAGCAACAACTCATATTTTGATAAATCGATAAAAAATAATCAAAGATTAATCTTATTCAAATCATAATGGTCTATTGATGTATTTTATTCAATTCAATTCAAAATTCCTAAAACTCCATGTGGTTTCGACATAAACCCTAGCTGCAATAAAACTAGCAAGCCATGGCTTTCTCAAAAGCCATAAAAATGATAAAGAAAACCACAAACTCAACAAACCAGAATCGAAAATGGGAGCGAATCAACTTCAAACCCTGTTCTCTGTGAAACGGCTGTGTAGTAGCCGCTCCTCTCCTCTAGCCGCCAGCCTCCCCCCATCTCTGTCTGATCAATTCTCTTGTATAGGTGCTGTGAAGAAATCCCTAAAGTAAGGCCTAGCGAAAGTCAAGGCCCATCCCATTACTTTGCTTGAGAAAGTGTTCTCCCATCTCTTATCTCCACGGACCAACAACACATCTCTTCAGCCATCTCCTCCCCGTACAAATCAATATAAACACCATCAACCAACTAGTCTTCTTAATCAACCATCGTTTGGTCATTAGCTTGGTGGTAGTACCCATCTTTTTACTCCATCTCAGAACCTTCTTGCCTGAGCTTCATCACCACAAGTTCGGATCCGAGCTTTTCATCCACCAGAGGTACAGCTCCACCAGTTAGTAGCCATTCATCACCAAATCTCATCTCCATTCCCTGGTCAACTTCCTTATCCATCTCAGATATATGCCTCAACTATCGATTCACATATATGACTAAGGCAGCAGCACCAGCTCTTCGTCCCTATTTTATCAGTAGAAATGCTCACCGAAAGCACCACAGATCGTAGCCCCAATTAGCTGCTAATGGAGCTCTCCTTCATATCCCGAAAATCCATTGCCATAGTTCATAAATGAATGCTTCCATTAATCAGTTCCATTCTGTCCGGACAAATGCTTCACATTCATCAGACGCAATCAATCAACCCTGCCAACGAACAACTCCTTGTCTCGCTGCCACTACACATTTAACTCAAAACTCATAGTATCCAGTACCACTTAGAGTTCGTCTTCATTACCATCTCCACACGATCAAATTCTATACACAGTTCCTATATTTCACAGCTTTTGTTATCATCGAGCACTAAAGACATCACCACTTCTGCCTGCAGCTTCAGTTCGATGCCATGCTTGCCATCATTTCGATCCATTATCACACACCACTCTCCATTAACTATAACCCCAGTCAAGTTACGCCATAAGCTCCAGCAAATCATTGTTGTTGCGGTGTCATTTCTCAGTCGAGAAGTATCATTCAAACTCAAATTCGAACCATACAAGAACCTCCATAGATCAATCCAAGCCAAATCGGGTTCAAAACCCATTTCAGACTACATAAAATAATGGCATCAGTTGCATTCGTTTAAGCATCTCAGTCTCAGCACCAGCATATATTCAGACTACCCCATTCAAATACGTACAACACTTCCAGCAATGTTTGTTGTTCTCTGAACAACTGAACCTGATAGTTTCTTCACCCACCGGCAGCTACAGCTTAACCACCACGGTTCCGTTGTTGTTTCTTCTGTTGAAGGAGACTTGAACGACCACCACTACTACCTATCTTTCACGAGACCAGAAATATGATTTAACCACAGATCCATGTTTCTTATCTGCCTCTAGCTCAAAATCCTTCTGTAGTGTAATGTGCCTTGATACCACTAAGAGAAGTGGAACAACCACTAAGAGAAGTGGAACAACCACTAATAAGTGGAACTACCACTAAGAGAAGTGGAACAACCACTAAGAAGTGGAGATCCCATTATGTTGCTTGTGTGATCTATGTCAACATATACACTACCTCATAGAACCTATATAAGGCCTTCTAGTTTCCATTGTATAAGCATCCCAAAATCAGTTCAAGTTCCTAAACAAAAGAGAGAAACATTAGTAGTGTATAGAGAGAGTAAGAGCAAGAACAAGGTCTTGTTCTTGAGAGGAGTTTACACTCTTGTAATCTTGTTCATATCATAGTACAACGTTATCATCGTCTTCCAAAGTGGATGTAGATCATCTTGATCGAACCACTATAAATCCTTGTGTTGTGTGTGTGCCTATTTTACATTTGTTTTCATTTTATTTCAATTCTCTATTGATTGTGCTTAGAAGAGCCATTGGTCATAACAAATTGGTATCAGAGCTCCGGTTAAAAATGATCTACGATGGCGGCAAAGTATGAGATTGAGAAATTTGATGGAAGAAATGATTTCAATTTATGGAGGCTAAAGATGAGGGCTGTTTTGGTGCAACAAGGTTTGGTGAAAACTTTGAAGGGGAAAACGGCTCTAGCAGAAACATTGAAGGAAGAAGAAAAAGAAGAACTCATGGAGAAAGCACATGGATTAATTCTATTGTGTTTGAGCAACGAGGTCTTGAGAGAAGTGGCAACGGAGCTTGACACCGGACGGGCTATGGAACAAGTTGGAGAAAAGGTATATGACTAAATCAGTAACTAATCGTTTATATCTTAGAAGAAATTACATACTCTTAAAATGCATGAAGGAACGTCTATTATAAATCATATTGATGATTATAATAAAATTCTCTTGGATTTGGCAAATATTGATGTCAAAATTGAAGATGAAGACCAAGCTTTGGGTTTGATTTGTTCCTTACCACCATCTTATGAAAATTTTGTTGATACCGTAATGTATGGAAAAAATACAATTTCCATGGAAGACGTTAAGCGGCCTTGAACTCTAAGGAGTTAAAGAAGGCGGGTATCGACTGTAGTAAAGATAATTCGGAGATGGGTTGTTCGTTAGAGGAAGAGGAAACCAAAAAGGCGGATTTGATAGAGTAGATCAAAGTCAAGGTCTAAATCAAAATCAGTAAATTCTATTGTTTTCATTGTAAGGAAAAGGGGCATTTCAAGAAGGATTGTCCAAAATTGAAGACTGTCGAGAAGAATACCAACCAAGGCACCGCAGAAAATGTTGAAGAAGAAAGTGATGATGGAGCGGTTCTCACGGTTCATACCGAAAGCTCGGAGAACAGGTTGATTCTTGATTCGGGGTGTACTTTTCACATGTGTCCTCATAAAGAGTGGTTTACTACTTATCAAGCTAGAGAAGGTGGTAAAGTTCTTATGGGAAACAATGTCACTTGTAAAGTGGTGGGTGTAGGTACAATTCAAATTAAGATGTATGACGGTATGGTGAGGACTTAAACTAAAGTTAGACATGTTCCGGACCTGAGAAGAAATCTTATTTCTTTGGGTACGCTTGATTCAAATGGCTGCAAGTATCAAGGTGAAGGTGGAGTTATTCGTGTCTCAAGAGGAAGTCTTACAATTATGAAGGGAGAGAGAATTAATGGTCTTTATACGCTGCAAGGTACTACTGTGACGGGTGATGCAGCGGTATGTTCTTCAAGTTCTGATGATGATACTACCAAGTTATGGCATATGCGGATAGGGCATATGAGCGAGAGGGGGTTGGATGTTTTGAGCAAGCAGGGATTGCTTTGTGGTCATAAAACAGGCAAGCTTGATTTCGTGGAACATTGTGTCTTTGGAAAGCAAAGTGTAGAGTCAAGTTTAGTACATCTATTCATAACACCAAAGGTATTCGGATTATATTCATTCCGATATTTGGGGTCCTTCTGGGTCGATTCACATGGTGGTGGTAGATATATGCTTTGACGTTCATTGATGATTTCTCAAGGAAAGTATGGGTATTCATACTTAAACACAAAGATGAAACTTTTGTCAAGTTCAAGAAATGGAAGACTATGGTTGAGAAGCTTTCGGAGGAAGACAAGTCAAGTGCTTGAGGACAGACAATGGTTTGGAATTTGGGGGGTGAGTTCAACGAGTTCTGCAAGGAGAAAGGGATTGTGAGACACCGCACAGTCAGAAAAACACCACAGCAAAATGGTGTTGCAGAAAGGATGAACAGAACCATAATGGAGAAGGCACGGTGCATGCTCTCCAATTCCAGGTTACCAAAGCAGTTTTGGGAAGAAGCAGCAAACACATCAGCTTATTTAGTGAACATATCTCCATCGAACGCCATTGAGTGCAAGAATCCAAATGAAGTTTGGACAGTTCGCATGCTAACTATGAAGACTTGAAGATATTCGAATGTCCAGCCTATGCTCATGTGAATGAGGGGAAGCTAGAGCCTAGAGCAAAGAAGTGTATATTTCTTGGGTATGAAAAGGGCGTGAAAGGATACAGGTTATGGTGTCCAGCAGAAATATCAAACAAGTTTCTTATCGGCGAGAGATGTGAAATTTGATGAGCAATCGATGTTGAAGCCAAAGAATGAAGAACTAGATGGAGAAGTCAAGAGGGTGTTAGTGATAAGGTGGAGCTTGGTGACAAGGTGGAACTTGAGGTGCAAGTTCAAGGAAGCAATAAGACTGTTGTTTCGATGATGATGATGATCAAGATATTGTGCAAGAACCTTCCTGGAAGAAGAAGCACAAGGTCATCAAGACAATCTTGCAAGAAACAAGAGAGAGGAGGGAAGTCGACGAGCACCTCAAAGATACGGCCATGCTGATTTGGTTGCATATGCATTTGCAGTAGGTGAGAGCATAGATAGGGATGATCCAACAACCTATGAAGAAGCAATCGGTGGTGAAGAATCAGCAGAATGGGGAGCATCCGAAATTGAAGAAATTGAGTCTCTTGACAAGAATGGCACTTGGGAGATAGTAGCAAGACCAAAAGGGCAGAAGATTGTTGGAAGCAAATGGGTCTTCAAGAAGAAACAAAGCACTTCAGATGGTGAAGGAACAAGGTACAAGTCAAGGCTTGTGGCAAAGGGGTTTACGCAAAGAGAAGGCATTGACTACAATGAGGTATTCTCTCCTGTTGTTAAACATAGTTCTATTAGAACATTTCTTGCTATAGTTGCTTTGAAAGATCTAGAATTAGAACAACTAGATGTTAAGATGCCTTTCCTTCACGGTGATTTGGAAGAGCGTATTTATATGCAACAACCAAAGGGGTTTGAAGTTCCTGTCAAAGAAGACCATGTATGTTTGTTGAAGAAATATTTGTATGGTTTGAAGCAATCTCCAAGGCAGTGGTATAAACGTTTTGACACGTTTATGGTGGAAAATGGCTATGAAAGGAGTAAGTATGATAGTTGTGTATATCACAGGAAACTCTAAGATGGTTCATTTGTGTATTTACTCTTGTATGTTGATGATATGTTGATTGCTTGCAAAGACATGTCGTAGATATCTGTTGAAAGAGCAGAGTTGAGTAGTGAGTTTGAGATGAAGGATTTGGGCGCAGCAAAGAATATATTGGGCATGGAGATTCAAAGAAACCGAGCTAAAGGAAAGTTGCATTTGTCCCAGAAGGCTTACATCGAGAAGGTGTTGGATCGGTTTGGTATGAAAGTTGAAAAACCAAGAAGTACTCCTTTATGACTCATTTTAAACTTTCTAGAAAACAATCACCTCAAACTATGCAGATGAGGCGAGTATATGTCTCGAGTTCCATATGCAAGCGATTGGTAGCATCATGTATGCTATGGTTTGTACAAGGCCGGATATCGCACTGGCTGTGAGTGTGGTAAGTAGATACATGGGAAGTCCGGGGAAGGCTCATTGGCAAGTCAGAAAGTGGATTCGAAGTATCTAAGGGGAAGTACAGATGTTGGTTTAGTGTTTGATAAACACTATGGTGATTCGACAAATGTTGTGGGTTATGTTGATTCTGATTATGCAGGTGATCTTGATAGAAGAAGGTCATTGACGAGGTTATACTTTTACATTGTGTGGAAGTACTATCGATTGGAGGTCGGTTTTGCAAAGCACTTGTTGCATTTTCTACAAGCGAGGCAGAGTACATGGCAGCCGTGAGCGATGAAGGAAGGTATATGGTTGATGGGTTTGGTTGGTGATTTAGGTTTCAAGCAAGAGAATGCAACTTTGTTATGTGACAGTCAAAGTGCCATTCACTTGACCAAGAACCAGATGTATCATGAGAGAACGAAGCACATCAATGTCAGGTATCATTTTATCAAGGATGTAGTTGAAGAAGGTAGGATAGCGATGCTAAAGGTTCCTACGGAGGATAACCCTGCGGACATGTTGACGAAGCCAGTTCCAAGTATCAAGTTCAAGCACTGCTTGGACTTGGTTGGTGTCAACAGGTGTTGAGAGCCCCTGAAGGGCTGAGCGAAGACGATGATGATAAGTGGTGATGGTATTCAAGTCAAGGTGGAGATTTTTAGTGTAATGTGCCTTGATACCACTAAGAGAAGTGGAACAACCACTAAGAGAAGTGGAACTACCACTAAGAGAAGTGGAACAACCACTAAGAAGTGGAGCTCCCATTATGTTGCTTGTGTGCTCTATGTCAACATATACACTACCTCATAGAACCTATATAAGGCCTTCTAGTTTCCATTGTATAAGCATCCCAAAATCAGTTCAAGTTCCTAAACAAAAGAGAGAAACATTAGTAGTGTATAGAGAGAGTAAGAGCAAGAACAAGGTCTTGTTATTGAGAGGAGTTTACACTCTTGTAATCTTGTTCATATCATAGTACAACGTTATCGTCGTCTTCCAAAGTGGATGCAGATCATCTTGATCGAACCACTATAAATACTTGTGTTGTGTGTGTGCCTATTTTACATTTGTTTTCATTTCTATTTCAATTCTCTATTGATTGTGCTTAGAAGAGCCATTGGTCATAACACCTTCCATTGAGTCGCAGTTACCACAACAAATTCAGCTGTTATGAATACTGCAGGAGTCACGAAAATCAAACCCTCGTACTCCAAACAGCACCAAAGAGGCAAAGACCCTCCATCGAACAACAACACCTTATTTGGCTGCTAATACTATCTCAATCAACTGAGAACCAAGACATCATGGTAGAACTGCAGCCGTCAATCCCGCTCCTCACTGATTTTTCTATCTCATGAACTTGTTAAACACCCACTCTAATCATCAGTATCTCTGTCTCGTGCTTGCTCCCACAAATGAACTGTCGTGACAAACTTTCCACGTCTCATTATTCACTATACCCTAGTGAACTCCGGGCTTGAGTTAACAAAGAAAATTCTTTGTTTTCATTTGTATCCTTCCTTACCTGGCCATGAGTTAATCAGGTGGTGCTGTCAACCTAGTTTGTTTCCTTGGTATCCCACATTGAGTTAATTAAGCTTTCTTGCTACCGTGAGCAGCTACCGCGGTTCATATAGTGGCAAACGCCATTTTAGCTCTCAATTAGCTATTTATTTCTCCCGTGATCGGATTTTCTTGTACTTTCTACAAAAGCACTAAAATAATATTATTAGCCAAAATATTGAGTCCTAGCTAATATAAATATGGGTATAACATGTAGCACAGACGTTCTTATCACTTGTGTAGTCGCATGGGGAAGGCCATCATGGTGGCGCGCGGCTAGCTTGGATAGGTGCGTGACGAAGCTAGGGTTTTGGGCCAAAGTCGTGAGGAGACTTTAGGCGGACAGGATTTTCTCCTGGGATTGAAGGGCAATCGTTGATTGTTGCACGCCTTCATTTTAGTAGCCGCGAGGGGAAGGCCAGCATGGTGGCACGGCTAGGGACAAGGCAAGGGCGTTTGGCTTGGCTTGGTGTGACTAGCATAGCTAGGGCCAAGGCAGAGTGTGTTTGGCATGGCGTGGCTAGCTTGGGCTAGGTGCGGCTGGCATGGTTTGCCATTGGCACAGAGGTGCGGCTAGCATGGTTGGCATGCCTTGGCGCGGTTGGTATGTCCGTCATGATTTTCCATTGGCACAAAGGTGCGGATAGCATGGTTGGAATGCCTTAGCGTGGTCGGTGTTGCTGGCATGATTTTCCATTGGAAGAGAGGTGCGACTAGCATGGTTGGCATTCGTTGGAGCGGTTGGTGTGGATGACATGATTTTCCATTGGCACAGAGGTGCGGCTAGCATGGTTGGCACGCCTTGGCGCGGTTGGTGTGGATGGCATGATTTTCCATTGGCACAGGGGTCCGACTAGCATGGTTGGCATGCCTTGGCGCGATCGGTGTGGCTGGCATGATTTTCCAATGTCACAGAGGTGCGGCTAGCATGGTTGGCATGCCTTGGCGCAGTTTGTGTGGCTGGTATGATTTGCCATTGGCACGGAGGTGTGGCTAGCATGGTTGTCATGCCTTGGCGCGGTTGGTGTGGATGGCATGATTTGGCATTGGCACAGTGGTACGCCTAGCATGGTTGGCATGCCTTGGCGCGGTTGGTGTGGCTGGCATGATTTGCCATTGGCACGGAGGTGCGGCTAGCATGGCTGGCATGCCTTGGAGTTTGGTGTAGCTTCCATGATTTTCCATTGGCACAGGGGTGCGGCTAGCATGGTTGGCATGCCTTTGCACGGTTGGTGTGGCTGGCATGATTTTCCATTGGCACACGTGGGAATTAGGGTTTGGCTTGTCATTACCCTAATTTGAAAAATATACCCAGGTAATTATTTTAGAGACACATTAAAGATTTCCGTAAATGTGCCTAGTAAATGCTTGTTGCTTTAAATGTTGTGACATTACTGTCTGCTAGGATTTAGTGTTTTACGATTTTAACCCCAACCTAAAAACCACCATCAACAGACACATATATGTAATTATAAGCATGCATATTCAACGAGGTCGAAATAATTGTAAATCTGGACGAATTTTTCCTGAAATGTAACGATAAAAACAAAATCAATCGCTAGACTTATTGTTGTTGAATGTGAATAGATTCCAACCTATGTTGGTTTTAATATAGCTCCAGTGACTAACATAAATTTTCAGATGCAAGGAAATAGTAGATAGAGAATACTAGCGATTGAAGGAAAATCAGTCACTACAATAATTATTGTTACACGTAAATGGCTTCCAACGTGTTTATGTAGTTGCTCCAAAATACGTTGTAAGATAGATCCAGCGATTAGTAGATATTTTCAGTTGCAAAGAATTTGTAGATAGAGAACAATATCGACTACAAGAAAATTAGTCGCTACATTCATTGTGGCTTAACAGAAATAGCTTCCAGTGTATTCAAGTAGTCGCTCCAGGTCAGTTGTACGATAGGTCCAACGGCTAACACAGATTTTCAGTGCAAGAAAATAGTGTATAATAGTATGTAGTGACTATTAATTTTTAAAACACACGCATGAGTGGCTACAGAAAACCAATAACTAATTTTTTAGACAGTCGATAAAATTAGTCGCAAGAGACACTTTTTCTTGTAGTGTATAAACTTGATCTCTCTTCATTCTGCAGCTTTCCTTTTTGTTTGTATCTCTTTAGTTTCCTAGGTCAGGTCCAGGATATCATCACTTGGTTAAGCAAAACTAGGGTCGGTTTGATCTTTGGAGCTAAGGTTTACTCTCACCATCGTTAAGCAAAATTTATCGTTATATCTCTGTAATAAATAATCTAAAATAAAACTTCTCTGATACGACTGTTCTACAGTGAGAATGCTCAAAACATTTTACAGTCAAAGCTCGAAGGATAAATACATCTCTAAGTGTCTGAGGAAAGGATTGTCCATTCTAAATTAGGTTTATGAAGGTCGAACTCTCAACCTTCCGCGTAAGGGAAGAAGATAGGACTCCATCTTAGCTAGTATAGGTTGGTTCCTACTTCCTAGTTCATTGATTCATGAAGCATCACTAGTTCATTTAAGACTTTTTCAATTGCTGAATGAATAACAAAGAAAGTGAAATAAGTTAAAGGAGACAACCCCCGCGGATAAGAATGGGGAGCCTCTTGCTACATTCGGGAAATAATTAAAAAGGAAACAAACAAACGAGGCATCCATCTAACAATGACAATTGCATGCATGCATCTAAATTACAAAGTTACTATAATCAGAAGCAAGCTCTTCAGGAGTAAGCTCGGTTATCTTACCGTGATCGGTAAAGTAGTTGAAGGCATTATGTCCCTTGAACAAACCATCGTGCTTTTGGTAAACCTTTGGGTGTCCATTTTCCATGGTGTCGCGCTGAGTATACGAAAAAGGTATTTCACACGAAGCTCGTTTCGCAGTCAAAGCCACCTTAACTCTCGATAGAGGAGGCAGATTAACTGTAATCTTATCCCCCTCTGTATGTTCCTTTTTGTGATCATGTCCCCATTCGTACGAGTCGTTAAACTCTATGGATCTCGAAATCGAACCCCCGCCGTTAATGAGGGGGATTTTGCAGCTCAAACTCGCTTTGACACCTACTGTTAACGAGAGGGCTGTCGTCCATTGCCTTGTATAGGTTTCTGTATGTGTGAGATTGAGGTTTGCGGTGTCGGTAACATCTCTCTTGTTGATGGCCTCAAGACTGACGAGTGCTACTTCATGCTCATCATATATCCTTGCATCTTCAATTCGATATTCAACATTATCGATAGTCCTTGAATTAACAGGTTCCTCAATGATCAGTGGAGTATACTTGTCGATGTAGTCCATGTCGGTGGCGAGGCAGTTGTCTTTGTTGTGACGCGAAAGTCTTTTGCAGAAAAGATTATTTTTCAAACATCGGAGAGCAATCTTGTTATGCTCAATCTTGGTTGCTATGAAGACGGTATTCGTGTCGTGTTCAGTGGAGAAATCCCCGTCCCGAAACACCCACTCAGACCTCTCATCATCCACCCAGTATTTTCCATATTGGACACTCTTTATGCGGATGCCTCCATCACGACTTGCAGACACCTCGAACTCAAATACCGGTTCATTACTGAAATTAGGATCAAAACCCAGGTAGCCGTCCTTTGGATAGGCCCTGAGATAGTTCCCGTTGTCTCCCTTGATCCGGATGATTTCGGGTAACATCACGATGGATTGCCAATCCAGGAATTTGCTAAATACATCGGGCTTTTTAGCGTCCAGCTTTAAGCCACTGTACATTGTTTGGTCGTGCGAAGCAATAATGTAGTAGCCGGAGTTTTTATGCCGGAGTATAATGTTGTAGATGTCGCTCTTACTGGCACTGTCTTGACCCAAGTGCTCTGCCTCGAAGAGTGTGCAACCTGCGCTGCCTGGATTCTCCTCGGTCTTTTCCGCAGTGGCAGTGATCCAGTCTGTGTTGGAGTTCCTTGTTTTCTCCCAGAACTTGTTATTGTGCATGGATCGGATGTGGACTAGCTGGTTGCCTTCGTTGTCCAGCTTTTCTTTGGTGGCTGGCACCACCTCGAACCTCGTCTCGAGGCCGTAACTGTAGTCTCCATGGAAATGCATGGGACCTACACTTGAGCTTGCTTTGTTCAAGTGCAAGTATCTGTGGTTTTGGGTTGATTGGAACATGACATACCTGGGCAACATCTGTTTCTCACTCATTTTTTTTTCTTTGGTTTTTTTCTTTCTTACTTTTTTTTCTTGGTTTTCTTTCTCAATAATGAATGATACTATATATACACGATGAAGAATAGATAAGATTTTAGTGAATCCCATCAAGAACTACAACATCTAGAGATAATTTGTGGTACGAAATTTCAAAGAGATGAGAATTCTTATCAGGGTAAGATTTTCATAAAACAACTGGCGTTTCTTGATTCTAAAGTGATAAGAATTTTTCGGACGCCCAATAATTTCATCCAGACAATTTTTTGTTTCTTTCATAATCATAAACTAGTTTTTGTTCCATGTGTTACACGAGAAAAATTTTAAACAGCTACATAAATTGAATATATTTTTTTTAAATACTATTAAAAGGATATCATTTTAGGTGGATCACAGTCACTTCTGAGTTGTGAAAAGGGCCAAGTGGTAAAAAGCCCCGAAATCGACCCAACCTTGTAAAATGCCCCGGACGTTGGGAATAAATCAAAATGTTCCAATCCGTTACTTTTGGGGAATTTTGATCAAAATTGGGCATCTTGACCGGTCAATGGAGTTTTGAAATTCCATTTTTATCCTTTTTAATCAAAATTCCCCGATCTGCCTCTACCACCGCCACCACCAAACGAACAACCACCAACCTCCACCGCTGCCACCACCACCATTGCCGCCGCCGCCACCCCCACTACTACTAGAACAACTACCACCACCACCACTAGAACATCCACCGCTACCACCACCACCATCAACACCGTTGCCATCACTGACACTACCGCACCACCAACACCAGCACCAGCACCTGAATCTTAAACCCTGGACCCTAAACCCTGAAACCTAAGCCTTGAACCCTAAACCCTAAATTATGAACAATGTACCCCGAATGGCAATTTCCGCAACTTAACTCTCTCTAACGGAAAATTCTAACGGATGGGGGAAATTTGATCTATTCCCTAACGTCCGGGGCATTTTCACAAAATTGGGGTCGATTTTGGGGCATTCTACTATTTATCCCATAAAACAATCAGCAATTAATAATAGTTTGACTAATTTTCTAATCAGATTCTAAAGCTCGCATAGTTTCATTCATAAACCTATAAACTGTTTTGGACTTTTTGGACCGGATGGCATTTTGTATATGCTGCAAGCTTCATGCCATTCATGATTCATTTCACATATGCCAAATTTCTCAGCTGATTTTTTTTCTAGGTGTACATTTCCAAAGACTGCAATTATTGCGCTTTCAATCCTAAGACTAGGTTAAACCTTTAAAAAGTAAAATTCTAGGCCTGGTAATCTATTAGAGTAACTGCAGTCATATGACTATAACTAAAGACTAAAAAAAAAAAAAAAAAAAAAATGGGTTTAGTCCGCGGTGTAGCACTACGGTGAAGGAGTAAATTTGGTCGAGCGTAGTTCTAAAGGTTCGCCTAGCTATAAATTGTGTTTGTGTTCGACGTAACTTTAAATAATGTCTGATGTCTGGCGGAGTCTAAATATACGTTTGGTGTGGAGCGTAATATATAAAACCTCCCGATGGAGAGACGTAATCAAAAACTACGCCCGATGGGGCACAAATGCAAAATACACCCGATGGGACGTAATCACACAGTACGCCTGATGGGGCGTGACTTGAAATTACTCCCGATGAACCAAAACTTCGTTGAAGGAAACAAAGAAACCAACTCCTCCACCACTTAGCATTTGTTACTCTAGATTAAAAGTAGGGATTTTTAATAAAATGTCCATGTGGACAAATGCATTTAATAAAATGCCCACGTTTTTTCAAATTTTATTTAATGCCCATAGATTGACTATTTCCGTCCCGTTTTTTTGTTGAAAAAACGGCTAACGGTCGTTACATGTCATGTGGCACAAAATTGGCTATGTAAAATGACATTCTAGCCCCTGAATCAGTTGGGTCGGTCCGAGATCAGTTTTGAATCGTCACTGATTTACGATGTGAGTCAGCCCCCGGATGTGAGTCAAAACTCAAATCACTGTTTATCTTCTTCCCCAATTTTTTGTTAATGAACCCTAACATTCAACAACAATTATTATAAAAAATGGAATCACAACAATGAAAACTTAATAATAGTGATTAAAAATGAAATCTCTACAAGGGAAAAAATCTCACATTAATCGAAACTGGATTAGCTCAAGATCAACCACAAAAATTTATCAAACCCAACATAATACAAATTGCATACTTCACAAATTAAATAGATTCCAAGTTCATCCTTAGATTCCGAATTTACAAAATCCAAATCATTTGATGAATTCGTGGAGGTGCTGTAGTACCCAATTTAAAAAATCTTCAATTCTCCGGAAATACACACCAATTCACTGCAAACAAATTCATCTCAATTGACGAGGATGTGGATCAACCACTGACAACTTGATTCTTCATCTAATTTAGAAGCATCTTCTTCTTTACTTTAATCAAACACTCATTCAATTAATTTATAAGCAACTTCTTCTTTTTTCTTCACTGAGTTCTCACGGATCCACAAGATTCCATTTATTATTCAGCAACACAACCATTCTCACCTAATTTTGTTATACCAGAGCTAATTCACTCATTTACAGCTCATATCTGCCTCACAATACCACCAATAACAATCATGGCCACCGTCTTCATCATTTCATCATAACTACACAGCACCGAATCACCGATTCATCTCCTTTAATCTCTTCACCAATTTCTCCATATTGGAATTAGAATCAAACCCCTCTTCTATTTTCTTTTTCACTTTCAGTACAAACCAAACTTATAACCCTTAATTACTTTCCAATTTCTTCTCCATGATTTCTCAGATTCACTTTCAACTAATTCTTGGCAGCAGCAATCAACATCCGCCATTATAAGATTCAATCATATTTTAGGGACCTTTTCTTTCTTTTCCTTCATTAACTAATCTCTGCCGCTGCAACTGGTGGTTGTTTCTTCAGAGGAGTAAGAGAGGCGGAGAAAAACAAAGAGAGAAATGAAAGAAAAAATCCAAAACCCTAACCCTGTTTTATTTATCTTCTAAACACGTGTTGATCTTGAGCTGTCGGTTTAAACGCGTGTAATAATCTGGTGCAATTAATTTCAGTCGTTGATTAATTTGGCCAGTGGACGGTGATAGATTGTTTTAACATTTATGGAGTAATCTTTAGCCGTTCATTGAGTCAATGGGTAAATTTGTAATTGCGCTCACCTTTTTCTCATCTCCTGTGATGAGAAATTGACAAAGTCAACGAGATTTTACCAAATTGGTAGGACCGGACGGAAATCATAACGGTATGGGCATTAAATAATTTTGAAAAAAACATGGGCATTTTATTAAATGCATTTCCCCACATGGGTATTTTATTAAAAATCCCTTAAAAATATTGTCTAGTTAAATAGCAGCAACTAATTAAATTTAAGATTAAATATTTATATATTAAAACAAATTCTTGACTAGTGATATTTCAAAAAGAAAATCTTGACTAGTGATATATCAAATTCTTGACTAGTGATATTTCAAAAAGAAAATCTTGACCAGTGCAAATGCAAAATGAAAAGCATATTAGGGAAAAGTTCCAATTGGGCAATGAAAACACAGTCGCTGGAATCAAAATGTGGGAGGAGGGTTTGCCGAATGAAGAGATGAAACTGCAATGGAAATCGGTTCGAAAACTCCACAGGTGTACTAGTATGTCCCATGTAACAGGCGCAATTCACTGTTGCGCCCCATGTAGTAACAGACACAACTCATAATTGCTCCCCATGTAGTAACAGGAGTAATTTTAAGATGCGCCTGATGATGGGACGGTATTTACAAACGCGCCTGACGGGGGCGTATCACGAAATTACGCCTGAATGAGGCGCAATTTAAACATACCGCCTGCTATGGAGCGCAAATCCAAACTACGTCCCGTTGGGCGTAGAATAAAATTACGTTTCAAACAGGCGTAGATTAAAGTTACGTCTCACTACCAAACATAACTCAGAATTGCGCTCCAATCAGGCGTAGTGTTAAATTACGCCCGACCAAAATCAAACCAAAAACCAAATTTAGTCTAGTTTTTTGTTATAATCTGGTATTTGATCTTTACTCCTCTCCGTAGCGTCTGGGTTTTGGACCAAATTTTAGTCCATGACCGTAGTTGCTCTTAGGGCTAGAATTTCCCAATAATCACCCCTTATCTCACATTTCCTTTGAAATGTTTAGGACATGTTGTCAATTTATGGGCCTTTGGGCTTGAATTGATTTTTATTACTTCTTTTTGGGTCTTACGTCTTTGTATTCTACAAAGATTCTGAATCAGCAAGGTCTGAATGGGACAGGTTTTAGCAAATAACTGATAAATGTACGTGACACGATCTCGGTCGACGACCCATCAGAGACAGTGCAGAGTGAAGCACCGAATCACCTTCTACAACACTAGCACAAGAAAAGAGATTACTAAGAGCTTCTCCAATGGCTTGTGTGTGAATAAAAAAGTCTTCAGCCACGTAGGATATACATCCACTTTTCATAAAAACCTTCTCCAACCCTAACCTCTTCGACCAATGTGTAGGTGACATGGCATAGATTTGGGAAGACATCCTCTTGGTGAACCTCTTGTTCTAGAGGTTCACAAAAAGGATGTCTACCATCCTAGTCAGCTTTTTAAATAAAATTATTTTTAACTAATTTAAAAAATTGCAATTTCATATTTCTCTTTTAGAAAAAAAAAACACTGATTTTTCTTTCTCCATATTTTTTACAAAGATGCATTGAATCAATCGCACATCTAATAAGATAAATTCCATCATATACCAATCTTGTGCCTTATTTCTTATTAAAATGTCTATTTTGCAAAAGATAAATATGTTTAATGTCAACGGTATGATGATTTTGTTTATCATCATCGATGATTAACTGAAGCTTGTTCGTTGGGTTTAACATAGGAGAGGCATCAAACAATGAAAGTAGGCACATGAGGAACGATATAAAATAAGGATTCAATTAATGTTCCATGTTTTTTCTAAATAGTAAGAACAATTGAAGTAAATCACTCATAAAAGAATGAACAAGAGGAACGATATAAAATTATAAAATAAAGAGAAAGGATGCAAACAAAGTTTTGATTATTTGAAAATAAATTGGACAACTAGGCTAACAAAGACGAAAATGAATAAGTGGGTTGGAGAAGAAACTTTTTTATTTCCTATTTTTAGGAAAATTAGTTGTTAATGATGTCTTCCCACAGCGCCACATATGAAGCTGACCATATGACTATTGGAGAAGCTCTAAGCTTATATGGGACGAGCACGTGTAAAGTGGAGAGTCGAATGTGATGGAGTGACGACTATCGGGAATCAAGACTTTAAATGCACTGACAAGGCACGTGTGAAGAGAAGAAGAATCTAACCAGAGTGGGGTTAGGAACAGACGATAGAAAATTCGGGTTGGAAAGAATGGCGATATCGGATCAAAGAATATTGCTAGGGCGGAACTAAGAGCAGGCTTTACCTGGCTCAAGCCACCCCCAAAAGTGCAAAAACATGTTTTTTTTACTACCTATTTTAATTGGACTTGGTAACTATGTCCTAAAATTAGGCTTAAGCTAGGGCTAAAAATTAGCCAAGCCAGCCCTTCACTAGGTTTCTAGTTCCGCCAATTGGACCATCAATATCGCGAAAGAACATGATCGGACTTGACAAGACATTTCGGGAAGTATGCTCATCGGAATAATACGAGATCAAGCCATAAGTATCTGGAGGAGACAGTACCGATCACCCGACAGGACCATCAAAACAGATAGAACGTGACCCAAACTAGAACTTCATTGTATGAACATGTTAGCCTATAAATACCGACCTTTGTATTGAGAGAAATGTAAGTAATTTGTAAGTGAGTAAGGAGAGAGACTAATAAAATCATCCTTTCACCCCGTGAACATAAGTAATCATGCCGAAATACGGATATATTGTGTCCTTATGAGTCTCTTACTTGCTTATCTTACTATCTTTTCATGGTGATTGTTGGATGTAGTTGTATAACTTTTTACAACTACACTCACTTCTGAATTGTGAAAAATTGGCAAGTAATAATAATTTGATTAATTTTCTAATCAAATTCTAAAGATCGCATATAAACCTATAAACTATTTTTGGAGTTTTTTTTGACCGGATGGCATTGTATATGCTTCAAGCTTCATGCCATTCATGATTAATTTCAGACATGTCGATCAGTAAGCAAATTTGTCAGTTGATTTTTTTTCTAGGTGTACATTTCCAAAGAGTGCAATTATTGCGCTTTCAATTCTAAGGCTAAGGCTAGGTTAAACCTTTTAAAAATAAAATTCCAGGCCTAGTAATTTGTTGGGGCTAGAATTTCCCAAGAGTCACCCCATATCTCATATTTCCTTGGGAATTTTAGGACATATTGTCAATTTATGGGCCTTTAAGCATGTATTGATTTTTATTTCTTCTTTTTGGGTCTTACGCCTTTATATTGAATTGTTTTTTGGGGACCATGGTTTTTTTGGTTCCAAGTTCAGTTATGTTGCAAAAAATATTTTCCAACGGTTAGTTGCAAGAAACATTTCCCCACCGAACTGATTAGCTCAGTTAGTTGCAAAAAACATTTCCCAACCGAACTGGTCAGTTCGGTTTGTGGCAAAAAATATTTCCCAACCGAACCATAATAGTTCGGTTAGTTGCAAAAAATATTTTCCAACCGAACATTAGTTCGGTTAGTTGAAAAAAGCATTTCCCAACCGAACTCGTCGTTAGAAAAATAAAACAAACGGTCCCCCAAAAAACCCATGATCCCCAAAAAATGATTCTTTGTATTCTATAAAGATTCTGAATTAGCAAGGTCTGAATAGATCAGGTTTTAGCCTCATTTGTATCCAATCCATACATGGTGTATTCCAAGTTTTGTTTTAGTATCCGATCCAACAAATGGATATGTGGATGGATGACTTGGATGTACGTAGATAACCTAATGGATTTTCTTGTACAAATACTATTGATGACCACAATTATAACACAATAAATCATTATTACAAAGAGTAAACTGCATTTATTACATGTTTCCCCTCTGCCTCATAATATCAAGATCTAAGGATTTGATGGAAGTACTCAACATAGAAATATAAGTAATCATTGTAACAAATATATTCCTAAACACTCCTCGAGATTTACTATTTGATGGTGAGATTTTAGTTGTTGGATGATTCTATAATTTCTTTGAGATGCGTTCTTGATGGAAATTGTGATTTTTGATGATGAAATATGAATCGTCGGATGATCGTCTAATATTCCTTGTGATGTGTTTCTTATAGATGTTTCTAGATGCTTAATGAATCATATCCTAAAGATTTGGCTCTCCAAGAATTATTGATGATTGAATGTGGGGTATCTGCGAGGAAGCGTTTACTGGGTTTTTATGGGGAGACAATGATTAAAAATGTGTACCTTTCAAGGAATTCTAGCTCTATTTATTGGTTGTAGAGGAATTGTATCCAGTTCAATATTCATTGGGATACATTTTAACTATGTATCTATACGAAATGATATAAACCTTTCCCCATTTATTTAGGGATCTCCAACCTCCATGTCTCAATATTTACTAGTCTTCTTGGTAACCGATTGTCCCCTATTTTAGGGACTTGTAACTTATGGGGTCGAATATTTACCTGGTTTTTCCAATAACTATTTCCCCTATTTTTCTAGGGACGTCTAATCTCCAAGTTTGAATGCATACCTTGTCTTGCCAGTCAACTAATTCATCCTTTTGTTAGGGATAAAATGAATTGGGTCATTTGGTGTAAAAGAATAAGGCCTCTTCCTATGCACATGCCAAAAAAATGGTGTTTGGCATGCCAAACCATTTGTGTTACTATGGGAAAACCGCTAAGTGGTCGATATTCTATCGCTAGTTTAAAATAATAACGCTGGCGATACAATGGTTATCTCCAAGTAGTTATTCTGCAACGGCTAGTTCCCCCTATGGTTCATATATATAAGCCATTTTACCTCGACGGAAAACTCACACCTGCTTCTAAAGATATTACTCCTTTATTCTCAATTTTAAGCTTCATTACAATGTCGAGATCCAATGAAGAAAGGGATATTATTATGAATAGGTTCAGGTTACAGCAAGAAAGTTATCGTATGAGGTTGCAAGAAATTGATGAAGAGGAAGTTGAAGATGATAAACTAATCGAAATTTTGATGCTTGTACATACGGGTCAAATACCAAGAGTTCCAAAGTCCAAAGAAGTATTATCAAGAATATATACGTATCAAGGGAGGGAATTTTACCATCATAAGCTCATGCATGATTATTTTATTCCAAATTGTGTGTACTCTGATCGATATTTTCAAGGTCGATTCTGCATGCCTCGTCATCTGGTGAAAAATATTATTGAAGAGATTTGTCGAGTGGAACCTCAATTCAATTATCAGTTTGATGCACTGAATATTAGAGGTCATAATCCCAAACAAAAAGTTATTTCGGCTTTAAGGATTCTAGGTTATGGCACTCCAGCGGATGCGAATGATGAGTACCTTCGTATGGGTAAAACAACTTCTTACACTTACCTTTCATTATTCTGTGAAGTAATGATTAATCATTTTGGTCCAACATATTTATGAAAACCAACCGACGAAGATGTTAGACAAATATTAAGGGAGAATGAGGAAAGGGGATTCCTAGGAATGCTAGGTATTATCAATTATATGCATTGGGTATGGCATGGATGCCATGTTTATTGGGCTGGTCAATATAAAGGTCATTATCCAAAACCAACAGTTATCCTAGAAGCTTCTTCTTCTTACGATTGTTGGATATGGCACGCTTTTTTTGGTCTTCCAGGTTCACAAAATGATATTAATGTTTTTCACAAGTCACCTCTGTTTGAAGATTTGAAGTATGGAATTTTTCCATCTGTCTATTTCATGATCAACGACCATCAGTACACTCATGGATATTAGCTTGAGGATGGTATCTACCTAAAATGGTCCACCTTGGTTCAATGCTACCGTCAGCCTCCTGCCGGTGCATTGGGTCGTTCATACCGATATTTTAACAATGCCAAAATGGCACTGAGGAAGGATGTGGAACCCGCTTTTGGAATATTTAAGAGGAAGTTCGCTATCATTTGTGGCCCATATCGTGGGTTGAGTCCTCGTGAAATGCATAAGAATATGCTCACTTGCACAATTCTTCATAACATGGTAATTCTGGAAACTAGACGTGATTCAGATTGGATTAACTATGATGATGAAGATTTGAGGCCGGAGATTCGACCTGAAAGAGGCCTCCCTGCAAGGAATTATGGTCAAATGACTAACTATATTCAGAACCGTAATTTGTATGACCGGTTAAGAGATAATCTGAGATTGAATCTTTGGGCAGAGCATGGAAGATGATTTTATGTATTTTTCTTCAGTTTAAGTTATGTTATTTATTTTTAATGTTTTAGCTTAAGTATAAGTTATGTTAATTGGAATGTTATAATAAACTTCAACATTTTATTTCAAAGTCATGATAAACTTCAACATTTCATTTCAAACTAATATTAATTGGAATGCATAAACATATCAAATTAAAGCTAAAACTAAAACATTAAAACTTAAACCGCTAATACTACATTAAACTAGTACATTAATCATGTAGAGGAATTATTTCATCAAACTCATCATCAGTTCCATCATCATCATCATCTTTATCACAGTTGTTAGTAAATCCAGCTTGCTTTTCAATCTGTGCTTGAATCTTGTCAAATTCGATTTGCCACAGATATTTTTGTTGGGCGTTCATAATTGAGGTGTTAGCTTGAAGAATGTTATGCTTGTCATAGTCAAACTGGATTTTTTCTTGAGAAAGATGACTTTTCTTACTCTCCTGGTTTTGAATTTTCCTGAATGGATCTTTCCTTCGCGGTGGTCTTTTGATAATACATAAACTCCGTTATGTTAAATCCTATGGAACTCCCTCCTTCTTGAGCTAATTTTCTAGCCAGTTTTGCCCGATTCCTCCCTGAAAGTTTTTCCTTATTATTACCATCAACATAATTATTGAAAACTACGTTGGAATTTGAGATTGTAGGGGTATCTGGTGAAGAATTTGATGGACCTTACGAAAATGATGAAGAATTTGGTGTTGAGGGAGAAGAATTATATGGTGACTTTTCAGGTACTATTTGATTATTTGCTAAGCAATCGGGATTATATTTGTTCAAACCCTTCAAAATATGATAGCAACTTTCGAAAGAAAATTATTTACCATGTTTTCGTTGCCAATTTGTACGAACCTCTCTTTCAAAATAAACATCAGTCTGACCACTATCCTTTCCTTTTCTTTTGGCTTGCATTATCAATGCAACATAAGCAGCTACTTCCCGGTTGATTACAATGAAGTGTTCTGACAATCCTTTTGCATCACGACTATTGATGTTCATGGTTTGTTCTTCATATTGTTGAAATATATTATCCCACATGGTGTTACCATGTTGTTGTGCACCACCGATACAATCTTGGGTAAAAAAACATAATTAAGACAAATACATTCATCTTCTATCATGTTGTATTTTGCACCACGGACTCGGTTTTTCTTACCTTTGCCTTGAGTTTCTGCTTGTGAATCTATTTTACAAGAAAATATAATTATAGAGGAGCTGTGATAGTTTTATATTTGAAAAAAATTGAGAAATTAAGAAGTTCTAGAGAGATTTAGAATTTCTGGTGTGAGTTGATATGAGTTTGAAATTAGGTATTTATAGAGGGGGGAAATTGTAGCCGTTAGATGATGATCTGGTGAGCGATTATCATACTTGCGAGCGATATCTTGACTGTCGCTGGCGATTGGAAGACCATCAAGCGGTTTGCTGACCATCTAGCGACCAAGACTCTATCGCTCGCTGGAAACTCTGTCGTGTACGCCTATATGCCAGAAATAATATATTGGCATATGAGTTTGGCAGTTTGGCATACCCGTAGTGGGTGCATATATGCCAAATATCACGTTTTGGCATGTGCATGGGAAGAGGCCTAACTGATGACTATACTATAATCATCCTTCCATATATTTTTATACAAGGGCCCAATATTTATCTTGTATATTATTATTGCGATGAGGCACTAGGCCCATATACAAAACTATATTGTACAAGCATCGGTCCCTCTTAATCTTAAACTTGTTGATGGGGTAAGAAGAATCACTATTTCGGCAACTCCATCATTTACTCAGACGCCCCCAAGCTACTTGTTGAAGTGACATGGTAGTCTCTCATGAACAAGGTTGGACTTAGTGTTGTTAGAAGAGAGTTTTTTGTATTCTGATATGAACAAGGCTTGATGATTATATTACGAGCATCAATCTATGTGCTTGCTACTATAACAAATTTTTTGCTTACATTAAGACAAGGCTTTTGCACTGACTGCTGAAACATGTTGTCACATCTCTTGGATAATGTATGCATCTTTCAGATAATTGTTGTAGGTCTCGTTTTTTGAGACAAGTTCCAGATGGCACTATTGAAAAACTTGGTGTTTTTTTTATGCTTGCGATGAGAACAGGACTTAAGTCTCCGCTTGTTAGGTGAGGCGATAGATGCCTGCATGATAGAAGGCTTTCTGCTCGTAAGTCATCATTATCATAATTTGTGTGTTTTTCCCCGAAATTCGTTCAAAAATCGGATAATCGTCATCCTCGACTACGGTTAGGCTATATCAAAACGATTGAAAGCCGAGTCGATCGACAATTATTACATCTTAAAATGTCAATGAACCGCCACCTATACTTCTAATTTCTATCCTGACCATTAATTACAAACAAAATTCAACTATTCTATCTAAAGATGATGTAAAAAATATTACAAAAGTTACAAAATAAGTCTGACATGAATATTTTGCTTATAAATGTTATTAAACTCTTGTTATAAAGATAGTTGCAAAACTAATTGCCTCACGAAAACAAGCCCCCTACAGTTCCACTGATGTGCTCCCATGCGTGGGTCGTCCCACAATGTTGAAGTAGTCATCTGGTTAGAATTTTATTAGTTAATAATTGTTATATACTCCCTCCGTCCCATTTTAGATGAAGGTTTTAGGCTTTTTGTAAGTTCCATATTACTTGAAGGTTTCCCTATTTTCTCAATAATTTACAGATTGTTCCTGCTTTAGAAACTTATACAAATATAAAATATTGTGCAAGTTCAACTTCCCAAAATAAAATTCTTAAATAATTCACTAGATTCAAAATTTACACTGGAATTTAAGAATTAAAAATTAAAGACTTCAACATTTTATGGATTATTAATGAGGGTATATTTAAAAAGTTTTTAATCTCTTTCTTTTTCCTTAATCTGCGTGAAAATGCCTACACTTTCATCTAAACTTATTTTTGAGTTCACTTAAAAGATGATACAAAATCAAAATGCAAAGAAAAGTCCTTTAACCGCTTAATTACCGGTACGGACGAGCTACGAATTTTCCCCATTTGAGATAAACCCTGGCTTTGTCGCTGCTAGGGCTGCACAGGTACCGTCCCGTCCCATGGTACCGTCCCGGAACCGCAGGTACCGTCCCGGAACCGTAGTCATCCGGGACAGGTACAAGTACCAAAAACCGGTACCGTGCCTAGAGTAGGTACAAGTAACGGTTCTAGGCTATTCCCGTCCCGTCCCATCCCGTGGTACCGAGGATCTCTAGCCATTGATATGAGGGTTAAATCCTAGCTGTCGATAGTAGGGGTTATACCCTTTCTCCATCGCATTCTCCCCATTTCCTTATTCTTCTTACCTCTATCTTTTCATTTTCCTCTCAGACAAGAGAAGAGAAGAGGCCATCAGATACAACTTTAATAATGGATCTCTTCGTAGATACAATTTCAATTATATTGGAAATTCTTCAACTCTAGCTCCTTATTTTTCTCTTGTTCCGTTTTCTTTTTTCATTAAATTCATATCAAGAAATGAGAATTGACAAAATTCTTATTGATTTTGCAGGGCTCAAGTTCTAAAGTACCGGAGAAAATCTTAGATCGGCCAAGTAAACATCAGAATTCTATGAAGGTAATTCCAATACACTTACAGAGGAGAGGCATGTGTTTATGAGTTAGTGGCCTTAAATTGATTAATCTAGGGATCTGATTGGTTTTGGGTCATTTGTTAATACTCATCAAGATGCACAGAAGAAGAAATCGATGGATATGGAATACGTGGCTCTATTGTTTCTAGGATCTATGTTCAATCTGATGGGATTTGTTAATATTTTGATCTCAAGGCCATTTTTTTTTTTTTTTTTTTTGGCAGGTAAAGAACCGGTACCGTCCCGTTCCCGTACCGAGTTAAATGGGTACAGGTACCGTCCCGTCCCGTTATGCACGAGTACAGGTACAAGTAAAAAGTACAGGTACCGGCCATAGGGAGGTACAGGTACCGAGTTAGGCAAAAACCCGTACCGTCCCGTACCTTGTGCAGCCCTAGTCGCTGCCAACAAGAACCGAGAACTCCTTCAGCGCTCAAAGTGATAGATCTAGATCAATGTTGAGAATTTATTCATAAGAAAAACAAACAGATAAACAAGACATCCATCCTTAACACACACTAAAATACATTAAAGAAAAAAGGAAAAGAACAGAAGGAGGAAAAAAAAAAAACAAGCAAGATTGATGGAAGTTGCATCCAAAGATTTGTAATCACATGCGAAGTCGTCATTATCAACTAGCACCAACGGCATTGTGAAGCAGGCTTTATTCAATTGGCAGTGGGACAGAAACGAACTTGTAGTTAAAGGCATTATGGCCTTTGAACAGGCCATCATGCTTTCGGTACACTTTTGTTCTCCCATTTGTTAAGACGTCGCGCTGGGTGTACGAGAAGGGTACGTCGTATGAAGCCTTTGTTGCAATCAGACTCACCTTCACACCACTCCTAGCAGGCATGGTAGCTGTGTACGCACACCCAACTTCAAGACTGTCTTCATCTCCTTCTCCCCATCCATGTGAAATGCCCGTCTCTAAGGAAGTCTCGATTGACCCTTCCACCACCTTCGGGACACTAGCGGTTAAACTCGCACTAACACCCGTTTTCAACGAGGCGCTGTTAGTCCATTGCTTTTTATTGGTTTCTTTGCTACTGAGAAACCACTCCCTCGGTGGTACAGGTTTTGCATCTCTGTTGACGTGGCTATGAGTGTCAAGTGAGACAACCTGCTCGTCATACATCCTTGCCTCAGTAAGGTGATAAATGACATTATCGATGGTCCTCGAAAAAACAGGTTCCTCGATGATCAATCGACTACGCTCTTCCGAATGGTCGAGACGGGTGGCGAGACAGTTTTCTTTCATTTTACCAGAAAACTTGGCCGTAAATCTTTCGCAAAAATAGTTGTTTTTCAAACAGCGGAGACTAATCTTATTGTCGCCAACTTCAGAAGCTATAAATACGGTATTCGTGGCATGTTCAGTGGTGAAATCCGCATCTCGAAACACCCAATCAGACATATCATCATCAACCCAATATCTTCCGTATTGGACACTCTTTATGCGGATGCCTCCATCACGACTTGCAGACACCTCGAACTCAAATACCTGTTCATTACTGAAATTAGGATCGAAACCCAGGAAGCCGTCCTGTGGATAGGCCCTTAGATAGTTTCCATTGTCGCCCTTGATCCGGATGCGGTCTGGTAACATTACGACGGATTGCCAATCCAGGAATTTGCTAAATACATCGGGCTTTTGAGCGTCCAGTTTTAAGCCGCTGTACATTGTTTCGTCGTACGAGGCAATGACGTAGTAGCCTGTGTTTTTATGACGCAGTATGACATTGAAGATGTCGCTGTTGCTGGCACGATCGTGACCCAAGTGTTCCGCCTGGAATAGTGTGCAACTTGCGCTGGCTGGATTGTCGTCGGTCTTTTCCGCAGTGGCAGTGATCCAGTCTGTGTTGGAGTTCCTTGTTTTCTCCCAGAACTTGTTATTGTGCATGGACCGGATGTGGACTAGCTGGTTACATTCGTTATCCAGCTTTTCTTTGGTGGCTGGCACCACCTCAAACCTCGTTTCGAGGCCGTAACTATAGTCTCCGTGGAAATGCAGGGGACTTACATTTGAATTGGCTTTGTTCAAGTGCAAGTATCTGTGGTTTTGGGTTGATTGGAATATGATATACCTGGGCAACATCTGTTTCTCACTCATTTTCTTTTTCTTGGTTTTCTCCTTTCCCTTTCCTTCTTTTTTTTTGTTTTGTTTCTCAATGATGCATATAATACTACATATATATAAGAATCTGAGGATAAAAGAAGAGATAAGATTTCAGTGAATCCCACCAAGAACTACAACATCTAGACATAATTTGTGGTACGAAATTTTAAGGGGATGAGAATTCTTATCAGGGTAAGATTTTCATAAAGCAATTGGCATTTCTTGCTTCTAAGGTGATAAGAAATCTTCGGACCTCCCATAACTTCATCCAGACGATTTTTTATTTTTTTCTCATGTTCACAAACTAGTTTTCTCCATGTGTTACACGAGAAAAGTCGCATACAACTGCAAAAGAAAAACAAGGAGAGGTTTTCATAAACCGAGGAAATGTAATATACTAATATTGGCGCTGACATGCATTTTTTTCTTTAGTGAGTAGAACTATTCAAACGTGAAATAATTAATATTGGTATAGTACGGTTTAAGGTATCTAAGTGTTCTCTTTATTTTATTTTTGACAAATTTAATGATCTATAAATAAATTCAATTGTAATTCACGTATTTGGATTAGATCGCTGCCGGCTGATGGCTTTGGTATGCTTCTTTCTTGTATTGAAAGAGAAGCTTTGGAAGCCCCTAAATGTTATTTACAAAATTATCTCATTCATATTTAGGTTTGTATAATAACACATGAGAGGTGCTCGATAGGAAATTCCTGTTTCATCATACATTGCATACAAAAACAACCAATCTACAATGAGACTCTTATAACCGGTAGAAACTAACTCACTCTTTGAATCTCCAAAAAAAACTCTTGATCAATCTGCTTGTCGAGTGTCTGATTATCGCATCAGCGAGATTAATATATTTTGTTACTTGAGTTCCTAATTCACATGCCATCACCTCAACCATCAGATAAGTTATATGAAAATCAATAGTCTAATATTCCAAAGTTCTTTGATAAACTGAGTAATCCTCTTACTTCTTATTTGAAGGAAAGAAGAGGATAGACCTCTTTAGATTATATTAATTGAAAATCATGAACAAGATAATTCAAGTACATGGGATAGGTACAACATAAAAGTACAAAACCAAATTATTATACCAATATAAAAATTATTATATAATATAATAAAAATACATCATTTGTTGATCATAAAAAGGATAATTTGCACTAGACATCGTTGTGATAACCAATCTGTTGGAATTTTGAATAGAAATATGAGTTAGTTATTTAGTGTGAATGGATGTGTCCACTCACTTATACCTTTTCAATATGTAGTGTCTTATCCCAAGGGATGTGACTCTCCACTAAGGGTTGTGACTCTTCATGAAAGGACTTCTCCAAGAGTCACATCTAACCTATATAAACCCCACTCATTCTCCATTGCAAGTATGTTTTTAGAGTCATAAAACTAGTACTAGAAATTCAAGAGTTTGCATGTGTCTTCAAGAGTTAAAGAAGAGTTTGTGCTACATGCATTCGCATTCGTTGTTTGGTGTTATCGAAGTGCTGCAAAAAATATCGAGGCATTGTTGAATGTTGGAGACATGTGCTGCTAAATCTGTAACAGCATTATATACAAGGCATCAAATGTCTTAAGCAAAGAGATTACTCGCCTCAAAACAGCCAAGTAAGTCTATTTAAGTTTTGTGATTGATTATCTCTTTTCTATCATTTTTTTCTTGTTTTGTTGTTGGTATTACGAGATGTAATACATAAGTGAAAACCCTGTTACAAATAGTTGTAATGGACCGGTGGATAATACATGAGTTGTATTAATGGAGAATCGGTAACAAAGACATTTATCCAACAATCTTAAGACAAATGATGTCTGTTTGTAATCTTTGTTACTGATTCTAGTTCTTTACAAAAGGAAATTGTAAAACACCGGACTATGGTGCAAAGTTGAACAATTGGTGTGCGCACTGACACAAATATCCACAAGACACAGATGTATGAATTCACGGTAAAATTTGTATCTATCAGTGTCAGTTGAATTACGCTTTGAATTTCAAAATGAAAGATGAAATTTAAGAAAGCCACAACGGAAGAAACATCCTTGAGTTGTTGCAATTACTCGGATGTGGGGATTATGTACAATCTCCACTGTAATTGAAGTCCATTCGATTCTTAGTGGATAAAATGGAATCAGTAATAAGTTGGTGCGCCATAGAGATGAAGATATTGGCGGAGAATAACCACTCACAAATTAATAGAATTTGTTTCGCTTAAACAGTCTTGGCCAAGTATGGCTCAGCCGTAGATTGACAACCACACAATAAGATGTTTCCAAATTTCTAAAAATCTACAAAGGGTTACCTAAAGGATCTGGTGAAATTCTTGTCTTTGGTTATCACGAGTTCTTCTACGGATTAAATGGATTCGAATATAATAGCACCCTTTTAACTTGTGTTGGTGGTTACTAGTTGAGTAATTTAAATTTAAAATTCTCGTCCGTTGGAAGAGGTGAATGGTATCTCTTAAAATATATTGTCAGTAGCAAATATTTGAGGAGACACGTACACTACGGGAAAAACAGTTATCTACAACTGTAACTTGACAACTCATATTTTTAAAATTGTGAAAGGTGACATGTTTTACTACCTTTATCAAATAATGGTTGTCAAAGTTAAAAAACGTCCAACTCTTAGGACAAAGATGACCAAAGAGTAGTGACGAGAACCAAAACCACAACATTTTGTGTGCAAAGAGTAGTGACCACCTTTAGAATTTGACAACTGATATCATAAAGGTAGTGAATATCTGTATAACAACATTCTTAAGGGTTGTTGAAGCAAAAAAAAAAAATCATTTAGAAAAAATGATGTTTGAGAGGTTCGAACACGAGCCTACTGTGCGTTAGCACAAGTCATCAACCATCCTTCCGGATTCACAATTTTGGTAGTTTTGTGTTTTTTTTTTGTCATTCATAATCACAACCTCTATAAGAGTTGTAAAAATAAAAATTTATTTTGAAAAAGAAAATGAGGCTGAGGTAAGTCTAACCTGAGCCTCTTCCTTCCAAGTCTGGGATTCCAACCATCCTTCCATATTTACATGTCTGATTATATTTTACATCTACTTTTATAAAAAAAGTGATAAGAAAAAAAATGTTAAGGAACAAAAAAGAAATGGACGGTTATGATGTAAATGGATGGTTATGATGGGATATTGAAAAGATAAGAAGAAAAAGATAAATAAACCTTAATTTTTCTCACTTCTGCAAAAAAAATTCTCACTTCTGTTAAATTTTTCTCACTTCTGCTAAAAATTATTTTGATCTCCGGTTATGTTAAATTTTTCTCACTTCTGATAAATAAACCTTCTACAACCCACTTTAAGAGTCGTCGTAGGGGGTTAAACACTTCTGCTAATTTTTTCTCACTTCTGCAAAAAAAATCTCACTTCTGCTAAATTTTTTTCACTTCTACTAAAAACTATTTTCTCTAACACCCCTCACTAAATTCTAGAAATTTAGGCCTTTTGAGATTGGGTAGAAATATCTAAAAGAGGGTTTTTTAAAGTTTCAGAGAATATTCCGATGGAATCTTACCTGTAAATGGTTCATCTTTACGAGTTTCTATGATATATCCTGATAAATTTGGATCTAGAACCACTTAGGACACTGAGGGTTCATGGTTCGTATGCCCTTGAACCACATTTAAAGCCATGGTATGCATATAATATGCCAGAATAGGGTTTGTTTAAAGTTTTGGGGAATATTCCTAAGGAATCTTACCTGTAAATGGATGGACTCATCATTCTTACCAAGTTTCCGACTTACAGTAGTCCACTCCCACCCAGGGTATGCATACAATATGCCAGAATTGGGTTTGTTTAAGGTTTTGGGGAGTATTCCGAAGAAATCTTACCTGTAAATGGATGGATTCATCATTATTACCAAGTTTTTAACTTATAGTAGTCCACTCCCGGCCAGGTTTCGCATTCTGTATGAATTACTTTACTTATTTCCGATAAGGGTAGTCTGGTCATTTTTCACAGTCTCCATAATATTTATTGCACTTTTTTCCAATAAGGGTAATATGGCCATTTTCACAGTCTGTGATATTCAATTCTGATATATTTTGTCTTCAGTTTATCCGAACGAGAAACTCAGGTTTAATTCTAGTAATTTTTGAACCTGTGATGTTCATTTATGATATATTTAGTCTTCAATTCATCCGAAAGAGAAACTCAAGGATAGCTCTAGTAATCTTTGAACTTGTGATGTTCAATTCTGATATATTTCGTCTCCAGTTCATCCGAAAGAGAAACTCTGGTTTAATTCTAGTAATCTTTGAACCTGTGATGTTCAATTCTGATATATTCCGCCTCAAGTTCATCCGAAAGAGAAACTCAGGTATAATTCTAGTGATCTTTGAACCTGTGATGTTCAATTATGATATATTTTGTCTCCAGTTCATCCGAAAGAGAAAATCATGTCTAACTCTAGTAATCTTTGAACCCGTGATGTTCAATTATGATATATTTCGTCTCCAGTTCATCAGAACGAGAAACTCAGGTCTAACTCCAGTAAATGGATGGATTCATCGTTCTTACCAAGCTTCCGACTTGTAGTAGTGCACTCACGTCCAGGTTTCGATCTCGGAGACAGGGTATGCATATAATATCGATTTCGGTGACGTATCCTTATAAGTTTGAAGACAGAAGCCTCTCGGAGCTTCTTGGTTCATAGTTTGTATGTCGTTATAGCATATTTGAAGTTCAAATCCACACAGAGATTCATATTTATCGATTTCGTTGATGTATCATGCTAAGTTTGAAGTCTGAACCTTCCCAGAGCTTCTTGGTTCATAGTTTTTATGCTTCTTGAATCTAGGAGTGTGAACTAAAGCTACTTCATGACCTGTATGAATAGTCGAAATTACTTCGTGACCTATGTGACTAGTCAAAATTCATACCGGAAGCACAAAAACACAATTATAAAGCACAAAGAAACACACCAATTATCGAATTCACTTCTTATTTTTCAGCTTCATTCTTACATATTTTTTGGATTTTTTTATATGAGAATGTTGATAACAATGTCCTAAATTGTTTTCGATTTTTTTTCGATTTTTTTTTTCATATCGAAAGTTGGTAATTAAACCGAATACACGAGTTTATACTAGCATAAAAATAAACACACAAGCTTCTCAATCCGTATGAGCATCCTAAATTGAATCTACACCGTCCCATAATTTATGAAATCTGTATGACCTCCTTATCTAAGGTCCAGAGTGTTTTTGACTTATCTACACAAAAGGATAGAGAGAGAATACCTCTACCCATTCTATGCCTCTTATCTCCGTCTCTCTCTCTCTGCAAACCCTAATTTCTCCCACTCTAAACCTTCATCTTCTAATGCTAAATCACTCTCAGAAACTCCAATTCCATAACCCTAAATCTCCAGTTTCTTATTCAATTCACTCTAAGTATATAATTTTTACCCCCAAAACTATTTTCTCAAATTCTAATCGACCCACAGTTAGAATTACACATAAAAAATCATCAATCGAGAAGATTCCTAAAGGTTCAAAGAAGAGAAGATCTGAGAGGAGGAAGAAACTGGAATCCAAACTCCTGCTAATGGTTTTTTTTTTTTTCATCTTCAAACTTTAAATCTATGTTTCTTCTTTATTGATTTGGAATTTGGAATTTGTTTTGATTATGATTTTTTACTGTTGTTTCGTTTGATAGGAATTGAGGATCCGAAATTGAACTATGACACAACAGATGTACGAAGTTTTTTTTGCCGAGAAGAGTCGGTCAACAGAAATGAAGCTTCTGTTGTTGGATAAGTGGGGGAATGAAGGTGGTGATTTAAGTTAAAGAGATGGGTTCACTGGATTTTAGGAGTTTGAGAAAATTGAACTGATGAGAAATCAAGATATGATGGTGGTGGTTATTATGATGAAGAAATTAGGATATTGATGAATTTCAAATTGCAAATGAGGAATTGAAGCTCAAGCTTGGCAGAAGCTCGAACCTGATTTCGAGTTTGTGTTGCTGGTTAGATGGAATGGTTGATGTTCAGGTAAAATGAAATAGATGGAACAGACATGTTAGGACTTTTTTTGACTCTGAAGAAATATTGGTGCTGATGAATATCAGGTAATTTTATGTAATTTCACCTTTTGTCTGTTGATTTCTTGTACAAATACCATGAATTTTACATGGTTTATGCATTTGGATCGATTACTGTTAATTGATAAAAAAAAAAATCAATTTCAATTGTATGTTGTAGATATTTGGATTTTAGATAATCATACTCTTGATCATCAACATTCCTTGTGGATTTTAGCTAATCATACTCTTGATCATCAACATGTATCTTCAGTTCTTTTGAGTATGTTTTCATTGATCATCAACTCTTGATCAATGACAACGGTGACAAAGTTTACACTCTTAAGGTATAAACTCAAAAATTTATTTCAAATTTATTGGTGGTTCAGTTATTTTGAGTATGGGTTTTATCTAATGTTAAATTTTGAGGAGCTTTTTATTTATAGGTCTATCTGATTTGGTGTGTATAGAAATGTTTTGTTCCAAAATTCTATTTAAGTGCGTGATGTATGTTGATAGTGCCATGAGGACTCCACAGTTGTATTATAGATGAGACAACTGTATAGACATTAAATCTCATTATGATTAATGAAAGTGAGGTCACAACCATGATAAGTGACTGGGATACACTAATTATGGGATTTGAGAAAATGGGAATGGCTAAGAGTGATGGATGTGTTTGCTTCTGTGAAGTATTTCTGTTTCCAGTTTCGAAGTTTTTGATATGTTGCTTCTATCTAGGGATTCGAAAAACTAGGTAGTGGACCTAGTGTCCTAGTTTGATAAGCTTGGAGTTAATTTTTCTTGAATCAAGACCTTACCTAGGAGATTTTCTATGGACACTATGGTATTATTTTGAGGTGATAAATAAAAGGATTTATTTAGTGTTAAATATGCAAAATGTGTTAAATATGCAAAAGCCAAATATGAGAGTCAGTTTCCATGCTATTGTTGTTGTTCCTTCAGTTGATCTATTAGATCTAAAATTGGTGAGCCTGTTTACGAACTTTTAGTTAGTTTCCTATTGGGAATATTGTTTACTGCAAATTTAGGAGGTCTTTGCATTGAGATCATTAGCTGGGTTGGTTTTGTTGTAGGTTTGATTGCAACTTCTGAAATTTTACTGTTTAGCTGGAACAACTTGTGACAGTTCAGATGCTTACTTTATAGGATCTAGTTTCATTTTCCATTTAATCACAAGCAATGAATGAGAGCGGAGAATCGTGTGTTAATAGTAATTGAGTTCGAAAGTTAATAGTAAACTTGTAACTGTACATTTTTTGTAATTTCTATAGGGGTGTAGAAAATTCTTACATGTTTGTATTCCAAGTTATGAAGACATCGTTATTGCTATTATTTATTGAATCCCATGCAACCTCTCACTAGTTATGTCCTCGTAATGGTTCGGCTTGGAAAATATGTGGACTGGAGTTCATGGTATGTCGTAAAAGTCTCACTTGGTCATTTGATGGATTCATTAAGGCTACTTTGTATCCCTACATCTTAATTGCACATGTGATTTAGGTTGTCAATTTGATTAAGAATCTACGGTACTCTTTGACGCACATGCTTTTTTGTTTTTATTTTGCGCAACTAAGCTCTCTATATCGAACAAAATCCAGTAGTGAACAGGGAGCTACTGTGTCTGAAATTAAATGAATTAACACCACTGGGTGTGTCGAAGGCGACCCAGTGCATTGTAGGGATTAGTCTTAGAGTGTTCTGTTTTATTTGTCACCTTCTGGTGCCTGCATTACTTAGCTATGTTAACTACCTATTAGTGTGGCTTTTTGTTCCATTTTTTTTCTAAGACTATTAGAGTATAACATGGTTCTGGTGCTGCAATTTACCATTTATTATGTAACTCTTCACTATTCATACTTGGTTGTCATCTTGGTATACTCAATTAAGTTTTCACATGTATTTTACAAGGATTATTCCATATGACATTGGAGCTGAAGCCTGCAGTCATAATATCACCCACATAAGCTTGCAGTCATAACACTAAAACAGAAGTGTTATTCGATTACTTTTTTTTGGTGTAGTTTTGTAAAACTGATCATATGTGGTAACAAACAATAATTATTATAATTGGAAATCTGATCTTCTTTTCAAATACATGGTTATTAAAGTATTACAGATTTAATTTTGTATATTTAAATTCTCACAATTTTTTTTTTCAAATTGAATATGTGCCACAACTTAGAATTAGAGTTGTCAAAGAAGTGACATACAACTTAAACCATAGTTGCCTAAGAACTGACTTACAACAAAAGAAGAAGTTGTCAATGAGATGACATACAACTATAATCATTGTTATCAAAGAATTGACATACAACTTTAACCATAGTTGTCAACGAATTTTCTACAACCCTAACAAGTGTAGTGCTGGAGTTACTTTCACAACCCAAGTATGAGTTGTGTTAGGAATTAAGAGGAAATATCGAAAGACATTCACAACTGAAGCAAGCATTGTAAAAAACTAAACAACAACTATGTTTACGACTCTAACTGAAGAGTTTTATAGATTTGAGGATTTTCTACAACCCCCTCTTATGCAACCTATCGATAAACGTCGTCGTAGACCTACGACAACTCTTTTCGGGAGTAGTTGATTACTGTTTTTCACATAGTGGTATCGATTTATAAATTACTACTCATGGTGGGTGTTTGAAGACAAAAACACATACTCAGTTTTTGGAAACGTTGTGGAGATTTGGATGTATCTTCAAACTGGAGAGGAATTTGGATAAATTCTTCTGGTCGTTAAGTAATGTAAGCATTTTCAGAAATTTCAGAAAGTTGAGTTTTGTTTCTGCAAATTTTTGAAGAGAAGGAGATCAATATAGCCCAGAATGATATTCCAATATGTTTTATTGTTGCTCTTTTGATTTTGTAGTAAAAGTGAAAGTTGTAAATCAAGATTTTGACTTGATTACCCATTTTTTAAAATATCCATTTGGGGTCAAGATGAGAAAGATACAAGAAATCCAAGTTGCTGCGCATGACTGTCAAAAGGTGCATGTGTGCTTCATTAGACGGGTGGATTGGTAAGGGGATAGTTTATCTTTGAATTTGAAATTTTGGATTCAAAGTTTCGGTTTCGAAAGACTAATACTGGAACCTCTTTGGAAAGGAAGTGTATCTCCTGGATGTTAAGATCCTAGGTCAAACAAGATCATTTTGGTATGTTCTTTGTGTACACATTGTCTCTCTTATCACTGCCAAAATTATATCTCCAACTTGGCTCAGTTGAAATCTTAGTATCCACTAAGTAAAGTAAGTGGAAAATAAAGTTCTGATACTTCAATGATGAAAGTTTGTTAATCACTTGGTTTCCCACATCGCCGGTGTGATTAATGAATGATTCATCTATAAATGGTTATCATAAATTTTTTTGAGATCAATTGATGAAGTACTAATTTCTAGAATTAGTAGTAAAATTATATTTGATAATGATCAGGAACTGTGGGGTAGATGGCATCATTCCTAAATTTCTTCAGAAATATGTTCCGACAGGGAATCATGGGCCGTCACTCTTGGTCATTACATTTTAAAATAGAAATGTTGCAGTACATAGGAAGTCGATGGAAGATGTACTAAAAGCCACTCAAAGTTTACTTGGACTGAAAGTGACATCTTGCTCTGGCACCCGTTAGTAAATCTCCTATCTTATCGTGATGAGATATGGTGAAATCTCAAAGGGTTTCCAACTCTGATTATTGACAGTGAATGGCATTAATTTGGTAACATTGTGATGGCTTGAGATGTGACCAAAATGATGCATCTACAATTGGAGATTCCTTGTTGAATCATTTTGAAAGAGTGCATGGCGGTTAGATACGTATGATTTAAACTAACTTTTAAATTCACCCTATAAGTGGCAGTTAAATGTGGATTTGATTTTCAGATTGAAACGTGAAAGTCTGAAGAGTCACGACCTTTCACAATCCTTAATGATTCGGACATGCTCTCTTGTGAAAGCCTATAACATTTTGGTGATACCCGACACCATTTCAGATTTTTCGGACTTGTGGAAGTATTTTCTAAAGTTACTCAACGTTGAGTATCGCTGCCAGAAATTCAGACGGACTGGATAATCAGTTCCGGTTCTTTGGAAAGTTACTTGACTTCCTGGTTGCGCTTTTGACATTCTGGTGAAGATAGAACCTGTAGCAATGGTTCTTATCTTGGATTCCCATTCTGAAAATCTTCATTTGGTGTACAATATTGAGGTTTGGATGAAAAATTGAAACCTGGCTGTGGAAACGATTGTGAAAACAAGTTTCAAATTTTGTTTGTACCTCAGTGCAACTTCAGTCTGACAGAAATAAACAAAAGTTGTTGTTAATTAAGGCAGTAGTATAACCTCGGAAATATGGGGGTTATTGGTTTTGAAAGACACTTTATCTTCTGATTAAGATAGTTTTGATGGAAAGAACAAAAGTCTTTCATAAATTAGACACACATCGGATTGCTCGTCGGACAAATAAGTAAAGACATCTATGTATTTTCTTATTAAACCTATTCATTTAGAATAATGAGTATAACTGTGAGCTAATAATTTCACTTTTATTATGAAATTGATAATCTCTAGTGTCTCTGGTCACTTGTGAGAACTTATACAAATTCTGTATATGGTTCACTAATGTGATTAGTTCAAGAAATGAACTGAACTGGATACATGGTTGAATGTGGTAATTAGTAATCTAAGTAATGTAACACATCTCAGTGATAAGCCATGTAAAATTCTAAGATGTCTGAAAAGAAATTATTTGGATATAATATACTCTATACAACGTACCAAGAAATGTTGGAGGGATATGTTAATTATATCTTAAATGGTTTCAAAGTCATCAAACAGGAACTATGTGTTTGGTGTTAAAGGAAATGCAATAGCAAGGAAATTCAAGTGAAGGTTGATAACTAGATCAACAATGGATTTCGGAGCTTTGGATGCAAAGTCGGATTAAAAGTGAGAGTATCTTTGGAATAGATCAACAATGGATATATACTTATGGCCAAAGTATATACATGTTGGAAATAACACATAGTTTAAGATTATGGTATGTCTCGATAAATAGATCGACGATATAGTACCATAAATAGGGATGTTAACGGATGAATATCCATCGGATATTTGAAAATCCGATATCCGATAGGTTAAGCATTATCGGATATCCGATATCCGATAATATCCTATAGGATATCAAAATAAGATATCGATTCCGATATGCTAAGCAATCGGATATCCGATAATATCCGGTTCCGACAAAAAAAACTTAAAAACCTTGTAAAACATGTTCATTACTAAAATTTGTCGGATATTTATCCGACATTATCCGAAATGAGTATCCGAAATGGCTCTAAATTAGGGTAAATTACAAATAAGTTCATGTCTTATCGGATATCAGATATTAACAATTCAGATAGAGACTAATCCGATTTCGATATGTTAAGAAAAAAAATATCCGATAACATATCCTATCCGATATCCGATAAAACGGATAAAATCCTATAGAATCTCGAATACTCGGAAACGGATTCCGGATATCGGACAAATATTGACAGGCCTAACCATAAAGCAATTTCTCTCAAATGCGCGTATCGAAAATAAATAGTGTATGTGAATTGTATCAAGACGGCAAATGATACGAATTCTAGAAAGCGTATAATTGTGACATCGAGGGAAATGGGATAGCCTATATAGAGTAATATTTATAGCGGACACCCAACCTAGCGATTGGATATCCCATGGTTGTCTAGGTTCAAAAGGGACAACCAAGTTATAAATTTGTACTCACCGGAAACATTGTGAGAGTTTACTCTTTCCCATTTCTATGATGAAACAGTGTTGCATGTCAAGTGAGAGGTAGAGAATTTCTCTTAATGATTCATATGGCTTAGTTTAACTAAGAAAAGTATGGAAGGATACTTTCAAATAGGAGATCACCTATATGAGTGTGAAGTGATGCTGCTTCTATGATAACTATAAGGCTAAGTTAATCTAGAGCACTCATAAAAAAACAACATCGTTCAGGGCCGAAATGAACACAACCGAGAACCGTATATGTAAGAAAATAAACTGTGTGATATCTATTGCATCGGTTTATATCATAAAGTTGGGTGGTTCAAGACATCGCGTTCACCATGAAACTAGTAAACCCGATATAGGTATTCACTATGGAAGATTCAAAGACAAAAGTTATCTCTCCCTATGCAGTGATGTTCCCCGCACAAACTCTTTCTAGCGTCTGCATTAAACTTGCATGGATTTCTATTCAATGTGATGGATTGTTGGAATTTTGAATAAAAATATGAGTTAGTTAGTTAGTGTGAATGGATTTGTCCACTCACTTATACCTTTTCAATATGTAGTGTCTTATCCCAAGGGATGTGACTCTCCACTAAGGGTTGTGGCTCTTCATGAAAGGACTTCTCTAAGAATCACCTCTAACCTATATAAACCCCACTCATTCTACATTGCAAATATGTTTTTAGAATCATAAAACTAGTGATAGAAATTTAAGGGTTTGAAAGCATCTTCAAGAGTTAAAGAAGAGTTTGTGCTACATCCATTCGTGTTCCCTATTCGGTGTTATCGAAGTGCTGCGAAAAACATCGAGGTATTGTTGAATTTTGGAGATATGTGACGCTAAATCTGTAACAACATTATATACAAGGAATCAAATGTCTTAAGCAAATAGATTACTCACCTCAATACACCCAAGTAAGTCTGTTTAAGTTTTGTGATTAATTGATCATCTCTTTTCTATCATTCTTTTCTTGTTTTATTGTTGGTATTACGAGATGTAATACATAAGTGAAAACTGTGTTACAAAGAGCTGTAATAGATCGGTGGATAATACACAAGTTGTATCAATGGAGAATCGGTAACAAAGACATTTATCCAACAATCCAATAGCCATTGATATTGTTTGATTAAGAGTAATCCTCTTACTAAACAATTCTTAGGAATTAAATGGGATTAAGATATAACGAGTAATTTAAGTTTAGTACAAAAAGACAATATTAATTAATTAAGATTCTTATTATTAGGGCTTGAAACTAATAAGATTTTGGGGGATTAATGTGATTTCCCTAGCCAAATATGGAAAGTCAGATTTTCACTTTCCTTATAAAATGAATTAAAATCAAAACCCTTTTATCTTCCTTTTCTCTCTTCTTCTTTTTCTTCTCAAAAACACTCTCCAAAACATATCTTCCTCTCTTCTCCATTGATTCTGTAAACAACTCAAGTTGATTTTCAAGATGGCGAAAAGATCAAGAGTAACAAGATCCAGTAGATTGAACCATGATTCTGAAACTGAGAAAGTTATTGATTTTCCATTTAATGGATATGTGGGTGAACCAATCTGTTCAAACAACAACGAATCCTCAACAAATGGCTCCTACAAGGTAAGAATCGAAACACTAACCAACCATTTTAGTGTTAGATCGGGAAAATAGGTTTGATTGATGATTTTAGAGTTTTCAAATAAGGTTTCCTAAGATGTTCATCTCTAGGAGTTCTTATCGTCCTAGATGTAATGGTTGGGACATTAAGAACTCCCAGCCTTAGTTGTAGAAAAACGGTTGGGAAAATTCGACAACCCAACCATGTGTTTTCTCCATGGATAAGACTTCCTAACTGTAAGTAGTCCTTTGTCTGCAACAAAAAATTGGGTAATGACTATTTCGTCTGGAAATTTCCCAACCATAACTATATTTTCCCAACCGTTTTTTTTTTGTGTTTCCTAGCCGAACATTTGTTTACGGTTTATTTTCCAACCGTTTTGTTTTCTTACGAATGGGTCGTGTGTTTTTTTCTAACCGTAAATCTATTATTGTAGGTTGAATTGTTTTCATCTCCTTATATGTTTTGCACCATTTTTAGGAACCAAGAAAGTGAAAAGAGGAAAGAATCACAGGAACCTGCAATATGTGATATTGCTAAGATGATGGTACGTACCTATTGATGGTGGTTTTTAGCTTAGGGTTAAGATCGTAAAACTATACAACTTACATGACGTCACTATGACCATTAGCACATTTATTGAATCAATCAGCATTCCTACGCAAGAATTACCGGGGTACCTTTATTTTTTATTTTTACATGGGTAATGTTCCACGGAAGAACCATTAACATCGACTGACATCATCTATGCCAAACCCTAATTCTCATGCTACCGCGCCAAGGAATTCCAACCATGCCAGCCACACCATTGTTCCAATGGAAAACCATGCCAGCCACATCTCCGTGCCAAAGCTTGACAACCATGCCAGTCGCACCATTGTGCCAATGGAAAACCATGCCAGCCACATCTCCGCGCCAAGGCATGCCAACCATGCCAGCCACACCACTATGCCAATGGAAAACCATGCCAGCCAGCTCTCCGCGCCGAGGCATGCCAGCCGCACTACTGTGCCAATGGAAAACCATGCCATCCACGTCTACCGTGCCAAGGCATGCCAACCATGCTAGCCGCACCATACGCCAATGGCATGCCAAACTCTTGGCCCCACCATGCCAATCCAAAAACACCTTTCCTTGGTCCAACCATGCCAAGGAAACCATACCTTTCCTTGGCCCCACCATGCCAAGCCTTCTTTGCCAAACCCTTGGACCCACTATGCCGAGCCATCCATGTCATTCGCATTGGCCCCACCATGCCGACCTTCCCTATGCGGCTAACAAAACGAAGGCGTGCGACGATCAGCGGCTACCCTTCAATCCTATATGCAAATCCTAGCCGTCTAAGTTTGCCAAACAATGAGTGGTAACCTTTGTCCCAATACCCTAGGTTTGGCCACGCCAAACCGCGCCAAGGCATGCCATGCCACATGTGCCAAGGTTATTCCAACCACCTTGTCGCGTCATAACATGCCGGGCTTCCCTCTGCGGCTACCAAAACGAATACGTGCGACGATAAACTTCCATACTTCAATCCTAGATGCAAATCCTAGACGTCCAAGGTCGCCAAACAATGCATGGTAACCTTTGGCCCAAAACCCTAGTTTTGGTCACGCCAAAGCGATGCCAGTCATTCCACTATGCCGCTTGCTACCAACATCCCTCTTGAATTCTTCCTGATTTTTACTTTCAGGATTTTTTCACCTCCCAAACGAGCTCGACACCTAAATATTCCAGCTTTAGGGCATAGGAAATTGTTTTCCGTACATAATGGAGGGAGGATCATCCAAATTCGAATCCGTATGAAAATTATTCATCGATTCTAGTGAAGGCATCTAATTAGGGTTTCAACATACCAAACCCTAATTTAGACAAAGCCGCAAGCGCTTCCCTTCCAAGCCGCATACTGCAAGTGGCTCCACTCTATGTTAAATCCATGTCAGCCATGCTTTCATGTCGCTGGATACCAAAAGAAGGGTTGCAATAATCAACGGCTTCCCTTCCATCTGAGATGCGGATCACAACCGTTCAAGTTTGCCGCCTAACCCATGGCAACTTCCGGCCCAAGGCCAAATATCACTGTTTGTACTAAAAGCATAATTTTGGTCATGCCTAAACTATGTCAATCCATGCTGGACATGATTTGATGCCGATGGCTACCAAATGAAGGTTTGCAACAATCAACAGCCACGCTTGCATCTAAGATGCAGATCTTATCTGTCCAGGTCACCAGATAACGCATGGCCACCTTTGTCCAAAATCCTAGCTTAGCCACGTCTAACCACGTTAAAGCCATGACCGAACATGCTTTCATGCCGCTGGCTACCAAACGAAGGGTTGCAATAATCAACGGCTACCCTTCCTCTCAAGATGCAAACACTCAAGACATCAACGCATGTCACAAACTGGGGGATGCTCATTGGGTACTAGTTTGGCGGTTTATAGCGTGCGGCATACACTACGCCCGTTATAAGAAAGTGTCATAAGGATGAGGCGGTTATTAAATATAGGGAGTAATGATGAAACGCTTTCTTTTATGGAACATCAATTCCAGGCGTTACCCATTACCACCTCCTCCCATTTGCTCACCCGTTTTCCATTTCTTAATAAGAGCAGAGTACGTTTCAATTCGACTTGTATAAATATGAATTACCTATTTTCGCCGAATAATAAGTTTAGGTCAGGAGCATACAACAACACTCAAAAAATATTTGCTAGCTCTCCATCTGTTATCTTCTCACTTTCTAATACAAGTCGTAAAACAACTACTCTTCCAGAATCAGCTATTCTGGTCTCAACACTTTCTTCGCTTCCTTCCGCAAAACCAACCCTTATACTTCACTTTGTGACCGAAGCAAGTATGGAACGACCATTTATTGGTTTAGACCAGATATGTATAGATTGATCTCTCGAATCTAAAGTACCCCCTTGCAGTACATTGTTTAGGGTTTAAATTCGTTTCTCACCCACACACCCGAAATTACCAAAATCAACAGAAGTCGTTTTCACCCTCAAACAATTGGAAACCACAGTGGGAGATCAGTCTCTCTATTGCAATATCGATTTCCAAATTTCTGATATCACCTTTCACTTACAACTCCAACATTGTGGAACTCAGATTCGAATCATCGACTGAGAACACCAACGCAGAATTTGTCCCTGGTGTTAACGCTACTTCCAACAATATCACTATTCCACCTACTGACCCAAGTAACACCGAAAACGCTCATTCAGGTGTAACACCGCAGATAAACAGGGAAAGAGCCGCTGCCACCTCTAATGTCCCTGCGCAACTTGCTAATCTTTGAAGTACTGAAAGCGCTCCTCCAGGCGGTATGCCAACATTCACCAGGGACAAATATGCCTCTACCGCTCCTAATGCTTCGTCAAGCATGACACCTCCAACCGCCACTAAGACTCCAACTACCCCACCAACGGGAAGAGAAACCGGAGGAACCAGAGGAAGCCGACCCTATATCACCATCGCTAATTTGATGGAACGGCAGGAGGTTCTTGTTAGATCCCAAACATATATGGTTTCTACATAGAAAGAAGTACTCGTCTTTCTCAAATACCTGACAGAGCGGCTTCCGCCTAAGTCACGCCCTCCAGAGCCGTTTAGAAATGCCTCCAATATCCCCGATGCTAGCACCTCGGCGGAACGCGTCTCCGCGGACGAGGATATTCGTGCCAGAACCTCATTGGAAAGAAGTCAGCCGTCCAGTTTTGTCACACGATAGGATCTGGATCAACTTCTCTGGAATCGAATCAAGAATGATGAAATAGACATGCATCAGTATCAACCTCCTTACCCATTTGAAATACAAAGAATTCCTCTTCCAAGAGGATACTCCCCTCCTCAATTTACCATGTACGATGGCACCGGAAGTATATGTGAGCATGTCTCTCACTTCTTGAAGTCCTTATGCGAACATGAATACAATCACGTTCTTCGTCTAAGGGAGTTTTTGAATTCCATTACCAGAAGAGTGTACACATGGTACAACAGCAATGCGCCAAACAACATCCCGTACTGGGGTGGCATGGTTACCACATTTTACAAGAAGTATTTATTTGTGTCTGAACAAGTTACCTTGTCGTACCTAGGAAGGATGTACCAACGGGACGGCGAACAACAAAATAGTTTTGTTAAGAGATTCAAGTTTCAAGCACTAGACCGTCATGACCCAAACGTGACCGAGCAACAACTAGTGAATTCATGCATCAATGTATAGATCCCATTTACCTCGCCTTGCTATAGAACTTGCATTTTTAGACATTATATGATATCTATAAAGATGTCAGGAGATCAAAAATGACATCACCAGCATTATTAGAAAGAGCTAGACCAACCAGAGCCGACGACGTGCGTGAAACTCACAGGAATAGACATATCATCAACAAGAAGTACAACGATAGTCCATCATCTGTGAGCATAATAAACGTGGGAGGACAAAGGAAGGCGCCGGCTGCAGACCAACAACCTAAACACGAATCACCAGCACGACGAGTAACTCCTCCACGGAAGGCCGCCGCTAAATCTCCCATGAGTCATCACGAAGATGACGGAAATACCTTATATTACCCAATTCCCATTGAGGATGTGATTCATCCCTTATAAGCATGGATTCAAGATGATGTTGTCAAACTACCATATCCTAAATTCCCACCGACTAATGCAGAGATGGCAAACCCTAAATATTTTCACTACCACAGATTTTTTCACCGCCCAACGAGTGATTGCAACAGACTCAAGCATATCTTCAATGAAAAGATAGAAGAAGGGAAACTTCAACTAGGAAACGAGGGAGTACATAATGACCTACTCCCAGTGATGAACTGTGGAGTCTCTGGGTACACCATGCACGAGACTGTACGATCCATGATGCAGCACGTATGCAAAATTATCTACCTTTCCAAGATGCAGCGCAAAGATATCTTCACAGCTCCCAATCGTGTCGTGTCGGGAAAAAGGCTTTTTCCCTCCACAAAAGATATGCCAAGATCCCAAGCTCTCTCAGCGAGCAGAATCGAAAAGGACAACTAGGGACTGTTGACCACGTCCTATTTAAGAGGTATTAAATTTGACAACATGCTAATCGACACGACCTCTAACTTCAACATTATTACTTTCAAGACTTTGAAAGCTGCGGGATTTACGAAACAAGAGGCTACCCATTCACCATTCGTGATTAAGAACCCCGGAGGGGAAGCCTTGAACGTGTACGACATTAACCACTAGATCAAGATGGGAGACGCTATAATGCATAGTAAATTACACATTGTTAAAGAACTAGGTTACGACATGATATTGGGGACTTGTGGGTACTCGACAACAAAGAGAAATTGGGAACACCACCTCTACCGATGTCAGCGCCCGAAAGAATCTCCAACAAACCATCCCACTTGCTGCCGCATCGACGAGTTACCAATGGAACCCCGGACATATGGAGATTACCTATTGGCACTAACTCATGGACTCCAAATGCAATAAGTTTGGCCGAACGATCTTCTCTATAACCAATCATTTCTTGCCATATTCTGTCATGGGGACTCAGTGCGATTACTGGCGCGGACGACGTCAAGAGATTTGAATGGTATGATGGGCCATGCAAACTGTAGCGATCCTATGTTTAGCCTTTAGTTATTGTTTACTAAGCTCAATTATGGTACTTGTGTTGCATGTGTTTCTGTTTTGTTTCTTTCTACGGAAAACCAATCGTACGGTTGTATCCCTTGTGTGTTGCTTAGTAGATTGTTTTAGGGTACCAAAAATCTGAAATTGTATGCCTTGTTTATAATGATGTTTAGCTTAAGAGAAAATTAGGGAGTTACCAATCAGATTTTTGGGCTTATTATATATATCATTAGACATGCAGTGGGCTTATGATTGACACCTAGAGTCCACACATCTACTTAGTTTTTATGCCCTGTGAGGATAGGTTCGGAAATGATTAAAATAGTGGATTAAAACTCTCGAAACACATCTACAGATATGCTTATTCTTCTTCATATAAAACAAGTAGTGGTAATGAGAAAAAAATCTAAGAAGTCAGGTGAATACCAAGGCAGAGTTGTGAATTTTAATTTAACTTCCAATCTCAATTCAGAGAAATAAAGGTTGGCTATGAACCCTTGAGATAGTAAACCCCAGTAGTGAATCAAGAGAAATCAAGGAGGGGAATTTTTCCGTTCATACTTTGAGGTTGCAGGTATGAATTCTACCTTAAGGATTGTTTTGCTTCGGCTGATTGAATGGAGTAGGATGATTTATTATATGAGTCTACAATTCTTACTCTATTTAGCTTTCTCAATTTGAAGTTATAAGACCTAGGGATTGCTAATGGAAATGAATTTTTTCTTAACGATTGTCAAACCTTTGTGAATATGTACTCAATGATTCAAATACATATGTTTCTATCTATTCTTGTTATTCTATGCTTGAACTACTTAGGGTCTATTCCGAAACCTTTCTGTTGTTGTCATGGTGAATACTTGGCCTGGTTAGAACTCAAATAGAGAATTGGATTGTTGGTGTTCAGATTTTGTATGTCATCTTGGATTCAAGGCTTAGAAGAAATTAGTTGAACGGAAATTATCATGTTTAGTCTAGGTTTTGTTTTGAAGTCAGGTTCATTTCAATTTTATTTTAACCTAGATGTATGGGAATGAGTTATGATACTTTCTTACAGTTGGAATTTGGTGTTTGAAATATGTTGGGTTGGGTTTCAACTATTCTGCAATTATGACAGTTCTGGTTTCAACAAAGTTATCACCTTTACATCTTGAATCGACCTTAAATGTTTAGTAGTAGTTATAGGGTTCTCCTCATCAATTCAGGAACTGTTTCTTTGTGATGCACCTCAATACATCTAGTAGTGAATGAAAGTCATACCAATTTTAATTGTTTGGTGTATGTCAACTTCGATGGATTTTGTTCTTCACCTAAGCAGCCCTGATTTCTATCAGTTGGGTGTTTTGTATCTTGGCGTAGACTCACTTTTCTACTGTTATATTTAGGGCTTTCCCTAATATTACTTTTGACACCAAATGCTTCGATTTGTAATACAGTATAAGGTCATATACATGGCAGTTTGACGCACTTTCTTATAGTTTATTTTTTCTTGAGTTTGTTCTACTTCTATGTGCTTAAGGTGTCTTTGGCTTTGATAGGAGAACTGCAGAGGTTATGGATTGAGCTGTGGTTAAAGGTGGGAATTTACATTATTTTCTTGTAACCATTGATGATTTTTTTTACAAAACTGTGTTGATGTGTTTTTAACAAATTCATGCATTTAATTTTTAAACTTTCCATTGTTTGGAAAGAATCTGAAACGTGTTTGGTTGACTGTGTGGGAAATGAACATTTCCATCTGTGGTATATTGGATGTAATCCTTCCCGTTTTCTTATATCTATTTTAAGCACTATGGCTAGGGCGATACACCGCACTATTAATAATCGGTTTGGAATTGGCATCAATATTACTATTCAACGAAGGGGTTTGTCCGTATACATGGTTGTGCATTTTCGGTGAAATGAATGATGTGTTGTGTGTTGAGGAAAGCTTGTATTCCTTTTAATTCAACTTTGATGATTACTTTAAGGTAGTGTAAATATCCATTGAGCTTGTTTAGCTCACTGTTTCCATAAATTTTCAGTGACAGGTAATTGTGATACAAGTGGTGCCGATTTGAGCGAATGAGAGATCCGTGTTTGGTTCGAGTGAAGTGCCTCGGTTGTGTTTAGGGAGGTGATTGCCGGTTTCTTTTTGGTAGCAGTCTTATGTATGTAGTTTCTGAAGGTGAAGTGTTATCTTTGACTAACTTTTGTAAGTTGTGTATATACCCTTATGTATCACAAACACACTGTACCCTTTGATTAATAAAAGTGCATATGTAAATTATCTTTTTAAAAATCTTCAGTTGATCACGTTTTTGGGGCGCCTTCTCTTTTTGAAACTTTATAGGTTTTTTTTTTTACTTGCAAGGGTTTATTCAATGTAAGTACAGTAAGGGAAATACTTGCTAGTTTTTCTTTTCTTTTATTTTATCTTAGTTTTCTTTTTGATGTTTATTCCTTGCTTTGACTTAAGAAATCTAATTATGCCCAACCTAGTCAGTTTAGTACTTCATATTCTGGTTCTGGGCGCTAATTACGTTTTTATGAAAAATGGGGCGCCACATAGTTGGTATCAGAGCCCATGAGTAGGTCTTATATGGGCAGTCAGTAAAAGTTTTTGATTTAAAAGACATCAAGAATAAAAATCATATTGGTTATAGCAGTGGTTAATTGTTGTTGTTGTGTGTGTAATGTGCTTATAATAAGTCTTGTAAAGCTTTAGATATTAAGATTCGTGTTCTTTTTGCTTGGACAGAGAATGGTAGATAATACCGAAAATCAGGGATCGGAGAGTGGCTCTGGTCAGGAAGTGGAGATTGGTAATATGGAAACTATAATCAAATCAATTGCAGATATGAGACAACACCAACAGTTTTTAGAAGAAAGGCGGGGAATTTCATCTCCAAGGCTCAACTCAGCGGACGCAGGTCGGACTTCAAGGCAGGGAGGTATTACGATGTCATCACGAAACCATAATCAAACCGGGATGCTTACAAAGAAGATTTAAAACTCTCTTAATTATTCAAGAAGAGTAGTCCCCTAGATCCTGAGAAGGCGGAAGAATGGTTGCAAAATGCGAAATATTTTTTGGGACATGTAACCAATGATAGAAGTTCTTGGGTTAATTTGGTTACTTTCAAGTTTCGAGAGTCGTCACGGGATTGGTGGAATGCACTAATGAAAGTGGAAGGTGGGACAATGACCTGGGATAGGTTTAAGGAGTTGTTCTTAAGCAAGTATGTACCTGATGCCACAAGAGATAGAAAATTTTATGAGTTCATGGCCTTAACAAAGGGTGGAATGTCAGTTAGCACTTATAATGATAGATTTACAAGATTGTCGCGCTATGGAGCAGAGTTGATAGCCACTGATGAGTCCAAAGAGAAAAAGTTTATCAGGGGATTGAATCCCGAGATGCGAACACAACTTTCATGTATTCGAATCAGGAATTATGAGGATGCTTTGAATCGTTCTCTTGATTATGTAAAAGAGATGGAAGATCAACTTGCAACACGGATTAGAGAAATGCCACAACAATTTCCAGCAAAACAAGATTCATCAAAGCAGCCAATGTTATCAGCTCCTAATCAGGCAAATTTCAGGCCAACAGTTAGACCTTGGTCAGCGGGATCAGCATCAGTACCACCTACATCATGTCCACCTACAGTTAGACCTCAAGGTATATTTGTACGTTTTTAGCCAGTACGTCCAGCGGTGTCAACAAGTTCTGGTTTGAGTTCCTACAGATGTTTTACCTGCGGTGATGTGGGTCATTTTAGAAAGGATTTCCCGAAGAACCCCTCAACAGGGTTACCTCAACAAGGAACGGTGTATGCAATGGAACCAGTAGTAACGCCTAATCAGGAAACATCAGAAGAAAATCAAGTACTTTACATAATGGTAGAAGGTGATGACTCTGCGACCGACCAAGTGGTGGAAGGTAAAATACTATTATTAAATCATCTTGTTCATGTGTTGATTGACACTGGTTCTACGCAATCATTTATTAATCTGAACATAATAACTGAACTGGAGTTAGACATGGCGTGTAACAACAAAATGTTAGCGTTAGATACACCACTAGGGAGAAAAACCTTTCCTTTTAGCATTTGCAAGAAATGTGTGATGATGGTTAATGACCAAGAGTTAACTGCAGATTTGATAGTGCTAGAAATGTGTGGTTTTGATGTCATACTAGGTATGGATTGGTTAGCTAAATATCATGCTAGTGTGGATTGTTTTGCTAAAGTAGTTACATTTTTCTTTCCTGGTAAATATCCGTTTGTGTTTGTGGGTTCCGTAAAGCCACAAAGTTTGTTTCAGAAACTGAAAAAGGCTGGTGGTGATTATGGTTTTGGTTTGCTTGCTTGTATCACTGAGGATACGGTGACAGTTGAGTCAATACCTGTAGTGCGTGATTTTAAGGATGTATTTCCAGATGTTCTTCTAGGGTTACCACCAAAGAGAGAGATAGATTTTATTATTGATTTATTACCGGGAACTTCTCCAATTTCGAAGAATCCTTACCGTATGGCTCCTTGTGAAAAGAAAGAATTAAAGTCACAGATAGAAGAGTTATTAAGTTTAGGATTCATTCAACCTAGTTTTTCTCCGTGGGGTGCTCCTGTTTTGTTTGTGAAGAAGAAGGATAATACGTTTAGATTATGTGTTGATTACAGGGAGTTGAATAGAGTCACTATTAAGAATAAGTATCCACTTCCAAGGATTGATGATTTGTTTGACCAGTTAAAAGATTCCAAATTTTTCGCTAAGATAGATCTTATAACGGGTTATCATCAGATGAGAATCAAGGAATAAGACATTCCAAAAACTGTTTTTAGGACAGCGTTAGGACACTATGAATATCTTGTTATGCCTTTTGGTTTGTCTAACGCTCCTGCGGCATTCATGGATTTGATGCACAGGGTACTTTGGCCATATTTGAATGACTGTGTAATTGTGTTTATTGATGATATTCTGATTTATTCGAAGACTCGTGAAGACCATGAATTTCATTTGCGAAATGTTCTTCAAACTTTGCGTAAAAATCAGCTCTATGCAAAATTTAGTAAATGTGAGTTTTGGTTGAATGAAGTCAAGTTTCTTGGTCATGTTGTTTCAAGTGAGAGGATTGCAGTAGATCCTTCCAAGATCGATAGTGTTTTGAATTGGCAGAAACCAAGAACAGTTTCAGAAATCCGAAGTTTCTTAGGGTTGGTAGGTTACTACCGTCGGTTTGTGCCGGGATTCTACAAGATTGCGTCTCCAATAAGTCGATTAACATAGAAAGGGGTTATATTTGAATGGTCAGTTGAGTGTGCATATGCATTCCAAGAATTGAAGAACCGTTTAACTTCAAGACTCTGTTAACAAAGACCAACTTCAAAAGTGGGCGTTTACGATGTGTACACATACGCTTCTACTATCGGGCTTGGGTGTGTGTTAATGCAGAGCAGACGGGTTATCGCTTATGCATCTAGGAAATTGAAGATTCATGAGAAGAATTATCCTACACATGATCTAGAGCTGGCGGATGTTGTGTTTTCTTTGAAGATTTGGAGACACTACTTATATGGTGAGAAATTCAACCTATATTCTGATCATAAAAGTTTGCATTACTTGTTCTCGCAGAAGGATTTGAACATGAGGCAGAGGCGTTGGACAGAGTACATGAAGGATTATGAATTTACTTTTTTATATCATCCGGGTAAGGCAAATGTGGTGGCTGATGCTCAGTCGTAAGAAACAAGGGATTCTAGCACAGCTGATGATTAAGGAATGGTTGTTGTTGGATGAAGCTACGGATTACACATTCCAAGAATCAGAAAATGATAGTATGTGTGAGGGATACTTAGATCAAATGGCAACACAGTCTACCTTAATTCAAAGGATAGCCACGGCTCAAGTTGAAATTCAAGATTTTGTAAGATACTTAGACATGGATAATGAAAAATACAACAAGGACTGGAAGTTACTTGCTGATGAGACTCTTCGATTCAGGGATCGTTTATGGGTGCCGAAGAAGACGGGTTTAGAATTGAGGAATGAAATATTAAATGAGGCGCATCGATCTCACTATACTATTAACCTGTGGGGCACTAAGATGTACAGAAATTTAAGAAGAAATTTTTGGTGGCCTGGAATGAAAAAGTCTATTGCTGAATTTGTGAAGAAATGCTTGACATGCCAGCTGGTAAAAGCTGAAAAAAAATTACCTAGAGATCTTCTACAACCGTTAGCCATTCCAGAGTGGAAGTGGGAGCATATCACAATGGATTTTTTTAGCGGTTTACCTAGAACTAGTGATGGTATGGACTCCATATGGGTTATAGTGGACAGATTAACAAAGACGGATCATTTTGTACCATTCAAAACTACATATTCAGTCGACAAGTTATCACAAGTGTATGTTTCTGAAGTGGTTCGATTACATGGTGTTCCATCATCAATCATCTCGGATAGAGGTTCTCAATTCACGTATGATTTTTGGAAGGGGATTCACACAGCTTTTGGTACCAATGTTAATCTTGGCTCGGCTTTTCACCCACAGTCAGATGGGCAGTCAGAACGGGTTATTCTTATACTTGAAGATATGCTCAGAGCATGTGTTTTGGACTTTCAAGGTAGTTGGAAGAGTCATTTTCCGTTAGCTAAATTTGCTTACAACAATAGTTTTCATACAAGTATTGGTATGGCACCGTTTGATGCTTTGTATGGACGACCGTGTAGATCACCGATATGTTGGACTGAGGTTAGGGATAGTTTGTTGACGGGGCCAACAATAATTTCATATACCACAGAGAATATTAGAACCATTCAAGAACGTCTGCGGGAAGCTCAGAGTAGGAAGAAGAGTTACGCAGATCATGGTCGACGTCCTTTGTAGTTTGGAATTGGAAAGTATGTGATGTTACGAGTATCACCAAGAAAGGGTGTTACTATATTTGGATTTAAGGGGAAACTCGCACCACGGTTTATTGGTCCATTTCAGATTATTCAGAAAATTGGCGAAGTAGATTATAGGCTTGCATTACCAGCAAGTATGGGTCAGGTACATGATGTTTTTCATGTTTCTATGTTACGTGGGTACGAATCGGATCCTTCGCGTGTGTTGGATTGGCAGTCTCTACCGTTAAAAAGTAATGGTTCTTATAAAGAAGGACCTGTAGAAATTATGGACCGCAGGGAGAAAGTCTTGAGGAATAAAATCATTTCTTCGGTGAAAGTGCGATGGATTCATCATAACACCGAAGAACCTACTTGGGAGAAAGAATCAGATATGTGGACTCAGTATCCAGATCTGTTCACTTGAGGTATGTTAGTAGCCTTTTCGAGGACGAAAAGTTCTGTAGGTAGGGACATTGTAGTGACCCTATGTTTAGCCTTTAGTTATTGTTTACTAAGCTCAATTATGGTACTTGTTTTTCCTGTGTTTCTGTTTTGTTTCTTTCTACGGAAAACAAATCATATGGTTGTAGCCCTTGTGTGTTGGTTAGTAGATTGTTTTAGGGTACCAAAACTCTGAAATTGTATGCCTTGTTTATAATGTTGTTTAGCTTAAGAGAAAATTAGGGAGTTTCCAATCAGATTTTTGGGCTTATTATATATATCATTAGACATGCAGTGGGCTTATGATTGACACCTAGAGTCCACACAGCTACTTAGTTTTTATTCCCTGTGAGGATAGGTTCGGAAATGATTAAAATAGTGAATTAAAACTCTCGAAACACATCTACAGATATGCTTATTCTTCTTCCTATAAAACAAGTAGTGGTAATGAGAAAAAAATCTAAGAATAAGTCAGGTGAATACCAAGGCAGAGTTGTGAGTTTTAATTTAACTTCCGATCTCAATTCAGAGAAAAAAAGGTTGTCTATGAACCCTTGAGATAGTAAACCCCAGTAGTGAATCAAGAGAAATCAAGGAGGGGAATTTTTCCGTTCATACTTTGAGGTTGCAGGTATGAATTCTACCTTAAGGATTGTTTTTCTTCGGCTGATTGAATGGAGTAGGATGATTTATTATATGAGTCTACAATTCTTAGTCTATTTAGCTTTCTTAATTTGAAGTTATAAGACCTAGGGATTGTTAATGGAATTGAATTTTTGCTTAACGATTGTCAAACCTCTGTGATTATGTACTCAATGATTCAAATACATATGTTTCTATCTATTCTTGCTATTCTATGCTTGAACTACTTAGGGTCTATTCCGAAACTTTTCTGTTGTTGTCATGGTGAATACTTGGCCTGGTTAGAACTCAAATAGAGAATTGGATTGTTGATGTTCAGATTTTGTATGTCATCTTGGATTCAAGGCTTAGAAGAAATTAGTTGAACTGAAATTATCATGTTTAGTTTAGGTTTTGTTTTGAAGTCAGGTTCATTTCAATTTGATTTTAACCTGGATGTATGGGAATGAGTTATGATACTTTCTTACAGTTGGAATTTGGTGTTTGAAATATGTTGGGTTGGGTTTCAACTATTCTGAAATTATGACAGTTCTGGTTTCAACAAAGTTATCAACTTTACATCTTGAATCGACCTTAAATGTTTAGTAGTAGTTATAGGGTTCTCCTCATCAATTCGGGAACTGTTTATTTGTGCTGCACCTCAATACTTCTAGCAGTAAATGAAAGTCATACCAATTTTAATTGTTTGGTGTATGTCAACTTCGATGGATTTCGTTCTTCACCTAAGCAGCCCTGCTTTCCATCAGTTGGGTGTTTTGTATCTTGGCGTGGACTCACTTTTCTACTATTATATTTAGGGATTTCCCTAATATTACTTTTGACACCAAATGCTTCGATTTGTAATACAATATAAGGTCATATACAGGGCAGTTTGATGCACTTTCTTATAGTTTATTTTTTCTTGAGTTTGTTCTACTTCTAACTTAACTTCTATGTGCTTAAGGTGTCTTTGGCTTTGATAGGAGAACTGCATAGGTTATGGATTGAGCTGTGGTTAAAGGTGGGAATTTACATTAGTTTCTTGTAACCATTGATGATTTTTTTTACAAAACTGTGTTGATGTGTTTTTAACAAATTCATGCATTTAATTTTTAAACTTTCCATTGTTTGGAAAGAATCTGAAACGTGTTTGCTTGACTATGTGGGAAATGAACATTTCCATCTGTGGTATATTGGATGTACTCCTTCCCGTTTTCTTATATCTATTTTAAGCACTATGGCTAGGGCGATACACCGCACTATTAATAATCGGTTTGGAATTGGCATCAATATTACTATTCAACGAAGGGGTTTGTCCGTATACATGGTTGTGCATTTTCGGTGAAATGAATGATGTGTTGTGTGTTGAGGAAAGCTTGTATTCCTTTTAATTCAACTTTGATGATTACTTTAAGGTAGTGTAAATATCCACTGAGCTTGTTTAGATCACTGTTTCCATAAATTTTCAGTGACAGGTAATTGTGATACAAGTGGTGCCGATTTGAGCGATGGAGAGATCCGCATTTGGGTCGAGTGAAGTGCCTCGGTTGTGTTTAGGGAGGTTACTGCCGGTTTTGTTTTTGGTAGCAGTCTTATGTATGTAGTTTTTGAAGGTGAAGTGTTATCTTTAACTAACTTTTGTAAGTTGTGTATATACCCTTATGTATCACAAACACACTGTACCCTTTGATCAATAAAAGTGCGTATGTAAATTATATTTTTAAAAATCTTCAGTTGATCACGTTTTTGGGGCGCCTTCTCTTTTTGAAACTTTATAGGTTTTTTTTTTTTACTTGCAAGGGTTTATTCAATGTAAGTACAGTAAGGGAAATACTTGCTAGTTTTTCTTTTCTTTTATTTTATCTTAGTTTTCTTTTTGATGTTTATTCCTTGTTTTGACTTAAGAAATCTAATTATGCCCAACCTAGTCAGTTTAGTACTTCATATTCTGGTTCTGGGCGCTAATTACGTTTTTCTGAAAAATGGGGCGCTACACAAACGCTTTGCAAAGAATTTGGAAACTACCATCAAAACAGACGAGACCAAGATTCAAACAGTTACACCACACCCGAACTCATTTCAAATCGCAGATATGTTGGTCAAAGTGGACTCGTTTCAAGTTGTGAAGATGACGGTAAAGATAATTGTTCGGACCGATTCACCCAAGGAAAAAGAAGACAAGCCATATCTGGTGGCAGATGTCCTTTTTGGAGGTTACTGCAAGCTCATCAACATAGACAAGATAGGAGGTGTGATAGTTCACTCGCGATGGCTCAAGCTTTTCAATCCCTAAAACGTTATACTACCCTCTTCCAGCCACTCTCCCTTTAGTATCTCCTTTCAGCAATTTCTCCTTCCCCTTCATATTTTTATTTCCCCAAGATGAATGCACCGTTTGTATTCTTCTTTAGGGTTCCTTTTTTATTCAAAAGGAATACATTTCTTTCCAAATGAGTTTTCCAAATCTCAGAAAAATATACCAAATAAATCCCAAATCATTGAGAAGCCATTAACCATACAATCACAAACAGAAACACCAACCCATTCTAAGTGAAGGCTTGGGTCTTTCGAAAAAAATGAGAAGTTTTATCCAAAAATAGAAACCGCAAGCGAGATGCAAATTGAAGAAACCCTAACTTCGCCACGAATACAAGGAAGGTAAAAAAAAAAGTCTGCAAAACATTAGGATAACTAAGCGACGAATATAAGCAATGTAGAAGAAGAAGAAGCTAGTCATAGAAAGCTAATGTGTGAATTTCCAATGCCTCGGTTAGAGCGTTTTCAAACACTTTCCCCAACAATCTTTCGGGCAGAAAAAGTTCCATCCGGAAACCACATCAGTAATAGCAGCCTCAACATCCTACCCAGAAGTCGTCTCAGCAGCAACATCATCTGCCTTTTTACCGATATCCGCCTCGACAACCAATCCAGCATATACCACCACGACTTCTCCAATTCCACCGAAAACAGTTTCGCCGTATTCTCCAAAAGTTATTTCAGTTTCATCAACCGCAACATCATCATCTTTGTTGGAAGTCTTCTCAGCGACCTTTCGAGGAGAATTTCCTGATTCATCAGAATCAAGGGTTATGACACCGTCCTGGACAGGGGATCCACATTTATTTTCCCCTAAAAGTTTCACAAGCTCGGCCTTCCGCCGTTTCAGCTGAGAAGAAAATTATCTCGCACTATCAGTGGGCCTTCTGCCGTGAAGAAGTTTTTTTGCACCAAATACTCCCAACGCACTAGGATGCTTCGCCGCCTTCCCGTTCTTCCTCCAAAGGTATGTCCCGAATGATTTTTCCAGCTTTACGAAATAGATATTCAATTCTATTCAATACCTCCCTATAAGAAAAGACTGATTTTCGTCGATTGCAAAGTTTCTCCTCAAAAAATTGGAGACTTGTCTGTCATTGGAAGATCCCATTATGCACTACAAAACCAGAGAAAGGATAGAGGATAAAAAGGATTTCATAACGGCCTGTGAAAATAAAGGATTCAAGATTATCTCTTATAACCAGTAGAGTGATGAGGTCCCAAAAAGGAAAGCATATTGCTGGTCGTGGATTCAGGCGTGATATCATATTCTAATGAAACCGTTTTCTACTAGCAACATAAGGGAATGACTGACCACGTGAGGTAAATTAGGGTTTGGTGAGAAAACGTGGAAGTGCATGTTTAAGACATGCTTGCCGGTATTTTACTTTTTTGCCGCCAACACCGAGACTTGGAAAAAACAAAACCGACAAGGTGACATAAGGAAGGAATAACGACCCCTTTCTACGGGCATAACACTTGCGTGGTTTTGAATAAGGAAATAACTTCCTATATGAGTCACGTAGGGAAAAGAGACAACCATGCCCACAAAGACAAGCCGCTACTAGGACAAGTCGTCTACGCTATGCTTTCCTTACCAAATCGTGTCATGCCTTGCACCACCATCTGCACCATGCCTTAACCCCACCACGCCAAGCCGTCCGCTCCATGACTTGCCTCGCCAACACCAAAAACTCTCCCAGCCAGCATCATAATGTTCCCTAAGCTAGCCAAGATGATGCATAGCCATACTAAGTTGACAATCTTTATCTCACCACTTCACGGTCTACACCACAAATAAAATATATGCAAGGATGCCAAACACGGGGATCGTGAACTCTCCTTACATCTCAAAAAAGGTTAGTCGGACCTTCCTGACTATCTTTTCACGAATTGTTATTTTGATTTTGGTCCTTGCCCATCACCATCTTATGCTTACCTCGCAACAATGCTCATGTTCCGAGCTAAGCATGGTACTTAATGTTGATGGTGGTTTTTATCTTAGGGTTAAAATCGTAAAACTATAAAACTAACATGACGTCACTATGGTCATTAGCACATTTATTCAATCAATCAGCATGCTTACGCAAGAATTACCGGGGTATCAGTTATTTTACATGGGTCATGTTCCACGAGAGAACCCTTAACATCGACTGACATCATCTATGCCAAACCCTAATTCTCATGCTACCGCGCCAAGGCATGCCAACCATGCCAGCCGCACCACTGTGCAAATGGAAAACCATTCCATCCACATATACGTGGAAAGGCATGCCAACCATGACAGCCACACCACTGTGCCAATGTCAAACCATGCCAGCCACATCTCCGTGCCAAAGCATGCCAACCATGCCAGCCGCACCACTGTGCCAAAGGGAAACCATGCCTTCCACGTCTACTGCGCCAAGGCATTCCAACCATGCTAGCCGCACCATGCGCCAATGGCATGCCAAACCCTTGGCCCCACCATGCCAAGCCAACCACACCTTTCCTGGTCTCAAACCATGCTAGCCGCACCATGCGCCAATAACATGCCAAACCCTTGGCCCCACCATGCCAAGCCAATTGCACCTTGCCTTGGCCCCACCATGCCAAGCCAACCGCACCTTTCCTTGGCCCTACCATGCAAAGACGTCTATACCAAACCCTTGGCCCCACTATGCCAAGCCATCCACGTCATTTCCATTGGCCCCACCATGCCGTCCTTCCATATGCGTCTACCAAAACGAAGGCGTACGATGATCAACGGACACCCTTCAATCCTAGATACAAATCCTAGCTGTCTAAGGTCGCCAAATAACGCATGGTAACCTTTGGCCCAAAACCCTAGGTGTGGCCATGCCAAATCGCGCCAAGGAAATCCATGCCACATGTTCCAATGGTATGCCAACCACCTTGTCGCGCCATACCATGCCATCCTTCCCTATGCGACTACCAAAACGAATGCGTGCGACGATCAACGGACACCATTTAATCCTTGATGCAAATCCTAGCCGTCTAAGGTTGCCAAACAACCCATGGTAACCTTTGGCCCAAAACCCTAGTGTTGGCCACGCCAAAGCCATGTCGGCCATACCACCATGCCGCTGGCTACCAACATCCCTCTTGAATTTTTCCTGAGTTTTACTTTCGGGCAGTTTTCACCTCCCGAACGAGCTCAAAACCTAAATATTCCCGCGTAGGGAGATAGGAAATTATTTTTCGTACAGAATGGAGGGACGGACCATCAAAATTCGAGTTCGTATGAAAATTCTACATCGATCCTAGTAAAGGGAGCTAATTAGGGTTTTAGCATAGCAAACCCTAATTTAGACAAAGCCGTAAGCGCTTCCCTTCCAATCCGTACACTGCCAGTGTCTCCACTCCACATTAAATCCATGTCGGTCATACGTTCACGCCACTGAATACCAAACTAAGGGTTGCAATAATCAACGGCTGCCCTTGCATCTGAGATGCGGATCTCAGCCATTCAAGTTTCCCACCTAACGCATGGAAACTTCCGTCCCAAGGCCAAACATCACAGTTTGTACCAAAACCTTAATTTTGGCCACGCCTAAACTATGCCAAGCCATGCTGGCCATGATTTCATGCCGGTGGCTACCAAACGAAGGGTTGCAATAATCAACGGCTACCCTTCCATCTAAGATGTAGATCTTAGCCCGCTGGCTACCAAGCGAAGGGTCGCAATAATAAATGGCTACCTTTCCTCTCAAGATGCAAAATCTAGACCGTCGAGGGTCGCTACCGAGGCGGCAAGTCTCCTAAGATCAACTTTCCAAAAAGAAGCAACATGCTACATGTTTTCCACGAAAATACTTGAGACATCAACGCATGTCACAAACTAGGGGATGCTCATTGGGTATTAGTTTGGCGGTTTACAGCGTGCAGCATACACTACGCCCGTTATAAGAAAGTGTCATAAGAATAAGGTGGTTAGTATATACATGGAGTAATGGTGAAACTCTTTATTTTATGGAACATCAATTCCAGACGTTACCAGTTACCACCTCCTCCAATTTACTCACCCGTTTTCCATTTCTTAATGAGACTAGAGTACGTTTTACTTTGACTTGTATAAATAGGAATTACCTATTTCCACCGAACAACAAGTTCAGGTTAGAAGCATACAACACTCAGAAAAAAATTGCTAGCTCTCCATATGTTAGCTTCCCATTTTTTGATACAAGTCGTTAAATGACTACTCTTCTAGAATCAACTATTCTGGTCTCAACACTTTCTTCTCTTCCCTCCCTAAAACTAACCCTTCTCCTTCACTTTGTGACCGAACCAAGTCTGAAATGGTCAATTCTTGGTTTACACCGGATTTTTACAGATTGATCTCTCGAAACTAAAGTATTCCCTTGCAGTACGTTGTTTAGGGTTCAAATTCGTTACTCACCCACACACCTGAAATTACCAAAATCAGCAGAAACAATTTTTGCCCTCAAACAGTACCCTAACTTCTTCATTCTTAATTTTGTATAATCTTTTCAAATTATGTCTAACTATTGATTGGTGGATGTGAACTTGATATGAAAATAGGTCGACCGAGCCAAGTGGATGTCCAGGGGCCTGACCCGTAATATTGAGGAGGCTTTATATTTGGATTGCGATCAACAAAAAATAATGCTTCCCGGGCTTCATGAGTTACATAATTCGACAAAGGATCGATGATCTCTATACTAACGACGAGGATCATTGGATCAGTGGTTCCGAGACTCCCCATAGCTCTTCATCATCTTATCTTATGAGGATGTTGCCAAAAATTTTGGTTGTAGTGGATGAGTGGTTTATGTGAACTTGTTTAAGTCATTTCATCTTTTCTTATGCAAGACATAGTTTTAGTATGTTTTAGGGTTATGGATTTTGGTGGATTTCGTTTGTTTTAAATGATGGGATATTATGTTTTCAGATTATTGTTTAAGTTGGATAATAAAATGAAACATGTCAGATGATTTATCAAATTTTTTTTTTAGAAGACATATATGGCTGGCTCGACAAGGCAAATCCAGTTGTCATGGATAATACAGATGGGATAATGGTAATCCATCCGTCATACACCACAAGTCTGGGTCGCCGAGGAAAATTCTAAACCGTAAACAAGTTTACGACCATGAGTTCTGGGCCGTAATTTGGCCCGTAATCTGAGAATCTTTGAATGATTTAGCTTACCGCCTAGAAACCGAGATGTAACCAGTAAACGTCCAGGTAACCAGGCCATTAAAAATGTTATGGTCCCATATCCCAACCGGCGTCGACAGTAGTAAATAGCATTTAATATTAACGGCCAAGAAACCCAGCTTCCGCTAACAATATTAAATATCATTGAATACTATCCATGCACGTAGGAAAAACTTGGCCGTAAATTTTTTGTTACAGTAAGTCATTTTTAACGGCTGGGAGTTCATCAACTCTGGGACGTAATTATGTTTAATGTCCAGGAGTTCCTGGATTCCAAGCCGTTATCTACCTGGCGGCCAGAAATCTAGGGTTTTCGGAAGGAAAAAAATCAAAACCTTTTGCAATTCTAAGCTTGAAAAATGAAATCTGAGCTAGATTAGAGGTATACCTGGTAATCTTGAGCATTTGTTTCTTTGATTTCTTTTTATTCTTGGGTTGGTCCTTCGAAATCATAGTAAGGTTCATAATGGTGATGTTGAGTTTGAGAAAAATTTGCATGATTTTCTAAAAAATCAGCAAATAACTGATCGTTGTTGATGGGTATTAATATGTTATTGTATTTTGAAGATGAGGATTCACCTACATCAAAAGTCTTGTTTGAATCAATCATTTTCACACAAAAAAAAAAACTTATTATTCTCTTCCCTTAGATTTTTTGTTTTTGTTTTGTCATTTTGATTTTCATCTTCATCACTTAACTTAAATAAATGAATTAGTCTTAATTAAATCACTAATCATGATTAGTGATGTTATAAGTTGTTGTTTTTTTTAATAAAGATTAAATTAAAAGGAAATTATCTAGTCAGGTAAGTAACCTGACGAGCATGGTGTTCAACAAAAGCAGCTGTATCAGGAAATAGACACTCCTCTCCGCTTCCATGGAGATAGCGTTAAAGTTTTGCGCTATTTCCTGCATCTTTGGAAACCCGTTCTGCCTTTGGGGATTACAATTAAACAGACGGAAATATGATAAATAGTCTACATAGTTGTTTAATAGACTTTTGTCACACGCAACTTGGTGGTTATGCCACTTCTTCTTCATTTCTTTTTCCAGCCTTTCGTTGCCCACTTGGATGTTGCAGGTCCTCTCCTGTTGTTGCTGTTCCTACTTGAGTGCAACTAAAACACCCAGCGTGCAGCCTTCCTCCTGAGCGCCTACGCTGCAAGTGAATATCCTGCATTCTTCTGTTTGGTGATCATCATCTGCAAAGAGAACAATGGCCAAGGAGATATTTAGATGATAGTTGTGGTAACGGTGTATGATAAATTGTTTGGTTATGATGGGTTTTCTTGAAGGGACCATAGTTGGGTGGATGTTGGGTCTCTTCGGAGGGTATAATATGTGGAGTCATTGTATATGTGATTGATATGATGGGTTACATGATATATTATCATCTCAGGTTTCACTTGTACCGCATGAAAGCTTTTTTCACACCTATGTTTCCATAGATACCAGCAAATACTGGCTTCAATCCTTTGTCTTCTACTAGCTTCCTTTATTCCTAATCCTCTGTTGTCGAACCAACTGTCGATCCATTCGGACATTGTAGTTGTACTACTTTGAGGACTCTTGATACCAAGTCCATATCTTACGGCTTTGCTATATGAGCAATGAAGAAGCAGATGAGAGATTGATTCCTCATGAGTTCCACATAGATGGCAGAGTGGGGAGAGAATTCCCATTATAGCACACAGTTTGGCCATTACAGGCAAAATTTTATTGTAGCATTTCCAGACAAAAACTTGTATTCTAGGGATGACTTCTAACTTCCATAGTTGTTTCCAGATTGGGTTGTTTTGGACAGTCGACATGACTCCTGGTTCAATATTGGTTAGGCATTGGTAAACCGGTTTGACTGTGAGCTTCTCATTTGGAGTGTGAGCCCATAACATCCGATCATCAGTGGTAGGCAGGTTTTGGAGGTCGATTGCTTGGATATTTTCAACAGCCAAGGGATGGAAAACTTGGTGTAGGAAATTTGAGTTCCATTTCTTTGGGTGATGTTGGATAACTTCACTCACCAATCTCAGGGTATTTGGTGTGATAGGTTTAGTTTGTTCTTGGGTTAGTATATTTGGATAATCCCTAGAGAACCAGTGATGTTTCCAAATGCTAATATTATCCCCTGTTCCTATACCCCAGGTACCCCACTTCTTGATTGTTTCCATGATTCCATCCCAACATTGAATCCTTTCCACAACCAGGAGCTGTTGTCTTTCATCTTGTCAATGCATAGGGGGGGAGACACCTTTGAAATATTTCTCCTCCATCACCTTTGCCCATAATTGGTCCTTGTTGTGTATCATGCGCCATACAGTTTTGGTAATAAGAGCTTTGTTGAAGCAATCAAATTTTTTGAAACCCAATCCTCCACTTTCCTTCGTTTGACAGAAAGTGGTCCATTTTTTCAGACAAAGGCCCTTCCCGTTTTCCTTGGTATGGCCCCACCAATATGCCCTATTTCTCCTGTCCATTGTTTTTAAAACTATTTTGGGTATTCTAAAACACATCTTTTAATACGTAGCTAAGGAGTCATCTACATGTTTTATCATAACTCCCTTCCCTGTTCCAAAGAGAAGACTCCCAGATTATCCATTTAATCTGTGTTTATGGTTTTCTACCAGAGATTCGAAACATTTAACTTTGGACCTATGGGTGAAAAGTGGGACTCCCAGGTATTTGTCGTCCAATTTGATTCGACCGACTTTTAGAATTTCTATAATATCTCTAGCCTTGGAATTAGTGATCGACTTGCAAAAGAAGATTCCTGATTTTTCATAATTTATTAATTGGACAAATCCAGCACTGAAGGTTTCCAGAATCTGTAGAAGCCTCTTACCTTATTTTTTGGTTACTCTGGTGAAAATGAGGTAATCGTCAGCGAAAAGGAGATGGGATATAATGATAGAGTTTTTGGAAAAATTTACACCATTGATCCATTTATTTTTTTCGGCCTCTATGAGGACTCTGGATAGGCTTTCCATACAAATTATGAAGAGATATGAGGATAGGGGATCATCTTTCCGTATCCCTCTACTAGGCTTGAAGAAGCCTGTGGGGAATCCTTTTATCAAAACATCACTAGTGGTTGTACTAATACATTGCATTATTAATTCTATCCATTCTTCACAGAAACCTAGCTTTTTCATTATCGCCTCTAGAAATTTCCATTCCACTCTATCAAAAGCCTTGGACATATCGATTTTTAGACCCATATAACCCATTTTAGTTTTTTTGTTCTCACAGTGTGTATAACTTCATGTGCGATAACTACATTATCAGTAATTTGCCTACTAGGGACAAAAGACGATTGATATAGGGAAATGAATTTATCAAGAAAAGGTTTTATTATGTTTGGAAGCAGTTTAATTAGAGACAATTTTGTAGATAGTATTACATAAATATATTAGACGGAAATCTGCCGGAGTTGTGGGGGCTTCTCTTTTGGGTATGAGATTTATGAAGGTGGCATTTATCTCTTTCAACATTTGTTTAGAGTGGAAGAAGTGGTGTACCAACTTGGTGATATCTTCCTTTATGAGGTGCCAGTTTTTTTTGGTAGAAACCAGCTGGGAAACCATCCGGTCCTGGAGATTTGCCCGGATGCATATCAAACACAATTAGCTTTATTTCCAATTCTGTATGACTTCTTAATAGTTTAGTATTATCATCCACAGAGATTCTTTCAGGAATTAGGTTCAGGATATGGGCTTGGATATCGGGTTGAGATGATGCAGCCATATTGTGTGTAGAAAGTATCTTCAATTTCCTTATGATTATAACACCACTCCCCAGTATTCTTTTGGACAGCCTCTATTCTCAACTTTTTAGCTCTATATTTAGCCTTGGAATGGAAATATCATGTGTTCTTGTCCCCCAGTTTGAGGTTGTTATCTATGGATTTTATTTTCCAAAAAGCTTCTTCGAAAATATACCATTTTTCCAGGTCTTCTTGAATTAGCTGAATTCTAGGGCAATTATCTGGAAGTTTTAAGATATTTTTAGCATGAGGTAAAGTCTGATTTATGTTTTTGATATTGTTTTGAATATTTCCAAAATACTCCCTGTTCCAAATTTTGATGATTTTTTTAACATTTTTAAGTTTAGAGACAAACTTAAAAGCCTGTGAACCGTTTGTTTCAAAGGATCATGCTTCTTCTATGACCTTGAAACATGATGGTTCCTGTAGGTAAATGCTGAAGAACTTGAATGATTTGGCTCAGGGTTCCAACGTTGTAGCAACCCTGAACCCTGAACGCTGAGAAGACTTCCAACGAAATAAAAACACATGCTACAGTAAAAAATTTTTACTGTAGCAACAATTCAGGAAACGAAATTTTTTGGAAAATTTGGAATTCGGTGATTTTTTCTTTGTGATTCGGTGATTCGTTCCGTTAGGGATTCGATGTTTACGTGATTCTATACGTTTGTGTTTCAACACGTTTGTGATTCTATCCGTTTGTGATTATATACGTTTAAATTTCTGTGAGTTGTTTAACGCACGGAAAGTGTTTGATAAAATCGAATCGATGAGCAACAAGAAGGGGCTTGTTGTGAGTCGCATTTCGGCTCCTTTGGTCATGACAACGGAAGGACAACCATCTTCTCCCTTCCAAGACTCTTCTTCTCCTTTGGCCGTTATTAATCACTTGGATGACTCAACTTTCCATTGTCCTTTTAGGATATTTGATGGTTGCCGGATGGGGTTAGAGGTAGAGGCTTCACTCAAGTTCTCTAATTATCCATATTCACGATCGACATTTTGGTCTCTCACGAGAGCAGGGGTGCATGCAGAGCACGTATTGGTAATGATGCGACATCTATGATGCTTGGGAGGTTGGTTTAAGAAACCCGAAGATGTGGTTGTGCGGTGGAGTGTATGCACCTTCGTGCCGGAGCCGTCCCCGTCGTGATCACGTTGATATTATGCGGGTCCCCCTGGATGGAAACAATGAAACATTTTTGATTCATGGCATTATCAAACCTTGCATAGGTTCCCCCGGAAGCGGGCATTGAAGCCATTGATGATGAAGCGAATGTTCTCACCTTTGGAAGTGCTAGATGCAATTTTTAAGAAAAAGGTACACACAATCGCTAGCATTCCTCCATCGTGTAGGCTAAACTTCTCCGAACACCGAAAGCGACGATGGACAAGATTCTGGCTAAGCCTACCGATTTAACATATTGGATCAAATTGTTGTTATTGCCCAAATTGCACTCTAACTTTGTACAACCCCAAGAATACCAATGAAGCGAGATTGGCTAATAGAAGGAGATTACTGTGCTAATAGCATAAATCGGGCCTTGAATGTGTGGAGGGAGACAAATGGATGCCTTATCTTATCTCGGAAGTTGTTGGATCCATCGGGACAAGAGAGTAGACAAGCTACTCAAGGCGCCAAGGAAAAAAAAAACAATCTTCAAGCATGTAAGAGAAAGTTGGCTTCAGTGGCACTACGCAATGGGCAAAGGCGTATTCTATCTTCCGGTGGTGTCGCGCCAACTATATCGTAAACATTGAACGAATCGAGGCGTATGCACCCTCGCGGCTGAACCACTCCGACATACCTTCGAACCTAGTAACGGGGGCTGCGGTTTATGTAGATGCTAAGGAGGTCTTAGGCGCGATTAGAAGTTTCCCTAGAGGGACTTCTTGTGGGAGGGACGGTCCGAGAGCCCAAAGACTTGACAGATGCTCTTAGTGGAGCGGCGACAACTGTTGCCGACGAACTACTAACATCTCGTGGGCAGGGAGTCGTTAACCTATGGTTGGCGTGTAGATGCCCATCTGGTCTGGGTGAGTTTCTAGCCAGTGCACCATTAACTCCGTTGCTCAAGCCGGGAGGTGGAATTAGGCCAATATCAGTAGGGACAACTTGGAGGAGGATGTGTTCGAAGTTGGCGATGTCTGCGGTGAGTAAGGAAATGGCTGTCTACTTGGGTAATCATCAATTCGGAGTGGGTAGGAGGAGAAGCAATTCCCGCACTCGGCCAATAGGTTGCTCGAGTTGAAAGGGAGACAGGGGAATATGACCATGTTGTTGGTTGATTTCACCAACGCATTTAATTTAGTTGACAGGAGCACACTGATCAGGGAGGTGCGGAGAAAATGCCCAGGTATCGCGAGGTGGGTTGAGTTTTGTTATGCTAAGCCAGCAAGGCTTTATTACAATGAATTCAATTTATCTTCGGCATTGGGGGTTCAGCAAGGGGATCCTTTGGGACCGTTATTATTTTCTCTAGCGTTACATCCGATGGTTTGTATGATTGCTTCGCAATGCAAGCTTGACCTGCACGCATGGTACTTAGATGATGGAACTTTGGTAGGAGATACGCTAGAGGTGTCGAAGGCTTTAAGCATTATTCACTAAGGCGGCAAGCAGAGGGCTTCATCTTAACATCAAGAAGACGGAGATTTTTTGGCCTATTGTTGACCAAAGGAGTTTAGCAGATAACGTGTTTCCCTCGGACATCGGTAGGCCCTCTAGAGGGGTGAAATTGCCGGCGTCCCGGTTAGCCTAGATCTTAAGTTCAGCAGCGATTTAATACAAGCTAGAGTACAAAACAATTCATCTAATGGACATTGTGAAGAAACTACAAGATCCTCAATGCGAGCTTCTTCTGTTACGCATCTACGCTGGGGTGTCAAGATTATATTTTGATATGAGGACTGCCAGCCCCTTGGCACTGCTTCAAGCTAAATCCTTGTTTGATCAACGTTTGATGCTCTTTTTGAGACACATTGTCACAGGAGATGGCGCTGGCTTTGGACCACTCCAACAACGTCTCTCCACCTTTACAATGAAATATGGGGGTCTCGGTGTCTACACAATGGAGGATACTAGCCATTTTTGTTATATCGCATCATGTTTTCAGGCTAGGGGCTTACAAGAGAAAATGCTAAAGGTTTCCTCTGATGATGTGCCAAGCGCATGCTTCAAGCGAGCTTTGAATAATTTCCTAGAGGTATGTGGATTGAATACTTCTACCTTCAACATAAATAATATTTCCCCACATCCAATGCGTTCGTTGGCAGTGTTATATTTTGATGTTGTGAAGAAGCAGATTCCGTCACACTTCTCTATGTCCGGTCGAGATTCGCTTTTATGGCAAAGCAATGTGGTGCCACATGCTTTGGATTTTCTTAAGGCGATTACCATTGGGGTTTAAATCAAAGTATGGGACCGAGGCAATTTAGGTCGGTGTTAAGTTATAGATTGGGAATACCTCTTTTCGGGAAGATAGTACATGCTCAAGTTGCAACAAAAAGATGGATATTTTCGAGACCATGCCCGTGACCGCGCTAATGATGTGGGCAACAAATTCGCCATGACCTTGCAAGGGATGTATTCACCGACATTTGTTACAAGGAAGGTGTACATGTCGTGAAGGAGGTAGAGCTTGGTTTATTACTGCACAACGGTACTCCCTTGAGACCCATGGATATACTTGTTCATGGTTGGGAAAATGGTCGGGATGTTTGTTTTGATGTTACCGTTGTTTCACCGCTCACCGGTGGGGAGTTCGTACATTTATACCCGGTCCGTGCCATATCGAGGGCCTCAACGCGTAAACGTATTAAATACCTAGATAAGTGCGCAACTCACCGGGTATGGCTTTCATTGCTTTTAGCCTTTACAACTTTAGGGAGTCAAGCAGGAAACCATAATTTTGTTGAAGAGGTTGAAGAATTGCATCACCAACCATGATGCAAATTATAAGATAGGAGGAACTCTTTTTTACAGAATAGGGTTAGCAATCCAAAAGGGTGTTGGTTCCCAGCTTGTTGCCAGGCTACCCACCAACATAATGTAATCTGACCTTCTAAGACTTTTTATATATATTTGGCTCCATCTTTCCAACATGGGGAAGTCCTAAGAAGAATTGGGCTATGGTCAGACCCTATTGGTGGGAGGTGGTAGACAATTGCTCTGGGAAAAGATCAAACCATTGCGGGTTTGTAAAAACCCGATCTAGTTTGGCCTCTATGAATTCTTTACCCGCTCTTTTATTGGACCAGGTAAACCCATATCCTACATAGCCCAAATCCATCAGACCCGCATCGTCTACAAGTTTAGAGAGAAAAAAATTCTCCTCAGGGTTCACTTTCTTTCCGCCTCTCTTCTCTTCATCACTGAGAACGAAGTTCATATCTCCAACAATCATCCATGGGATGTCTATTGTGGCTGCTAATTCTTTGAAGTAACTCCAACTAAGATGTTTCTTAACCTCATATGGGCAGCCATAAATCGCAGATAACAGCCAATCGAAATTTCTAGATCTATCAGTCACAACTACATCGATTTGATTATCGGAGCTATGGATTAATTGGATGGAAATCTTAGAGGTACAAGCTAACACTAACCCTCCTGCGGTACCTATTACTCCTGTTGGGTCAACGACAATCATATCCTGAAATTGGAATTTTTTGAGAACTGGTTTAATGTAAGCTTCATTGTGTTTTATTTCTTGTAGAAATAGGATATCTGGGCTTTGGGATTTGATTAGGTTCTGAAGGTGTAGGATTGTATTTTTATTTAAACCCTGGAAATTCCATGAGACTATATTGAGCGACATGAATGAAAATTGGGTACAGATTAAAATTAAGCTTGAATTGTAATTGTATAGTAATTTAATGAATACTTGATTCGTTTCCAAGCTTTTTTCCCCATTGTGTGAGCTAGCAGTTTCTTTTGAAGTGAGTTGGTCAATAGTTTTCACCCATTTTTCATCTTGTGCTTTGTTGCAGCTTTTGAGGGCATGCATCTGGAGTTGCTCATTGCTAGGCTCCAAAGATCTTTTCATGGCATTGGGTATTGAAGGATTTAATGCTTGGATTTCAGTTGGCTTAGTTCCAGAGAGAATTGGATGTATTGAGGTGTAGTGGGGGAATGGAGTAGTTGAGGGGTTGCTGTTTGCTCCTATAGCCTCCTTATCAGGTGAGTGGGGGTGCTGATTGGGGTAGGGAAAGTTGTGCTGAGTTTCATGTGTAGTGGTTGTTTGGATGTTTGATTGAACTCCTGCATTTTCCTTTTCATAGTTCGTTTTCAGCATTCTAGTGGATAGTTTGACAGTGGCTTTCCGCCCCCTTCTTATGCTTGTTTACTCCTTTGGACTGTAACCCTTGTTCCTTCTACCTTTCCTTTTCCTTCTTCATTTAGTACCGGTCCTGTTGTAGTTCCAACATTTGAATTCCAAATCTTTGTGCCTGTTGTTGATAGCTTTGAGATTCCCAGCCCTGTCTTATGTGGATCAAACCTGTAACTTTTCCTCACATTTTGGTTCTCGACTATAAGGGTAGTCTTTCCTTTTTTTACCATAACAGAAAGCTGCCTCAGTAGTTGTTCCATTTTTCATCTCCTTCTCCGGGGGCTGCAATTCTTTTTCATTTGTTGTTCGTCCTTGAATCTTTGAGATGAAGACTCTTCTAGTTGGCCTTGTGTGCTTCTTAAAGATTTCAAAACCTGGCGGTGGTTCCACCAAAGAAGCAGGATCAACTAGATGGAAAGCAGAGTTAGGGTGAGTTGTGTATTCTACCACCTCAGGAGGCCCATGGATGAATCTAAAACTACTTGATCTTCTTTCTCTTTTCTTGAAATTTCTCCCATATTCAGTTCCGACTCTTTGGATCTTCTGTGGTAGATTCATTTCTTCATCATCAGTCATATGTCTTTTTGAGTGCACATCATCTGTTTCTAGCAGAGTTTCCTTCAACTGTACCCCTATCTTGAAGCTTCGTACCAGTGGAGCTTTGGAAGTATCTTCATTCATTTGCGTAACCCATAAAGTTACTATATCCATATTGATCAATGCAGGTGGTACTCCATGAACATAAGCTTGGACCACCAGAAGAAAAGGACCCAGACGCCAAATGTTTTTTGAAAGAGCGTATTGGAGATCACTCTTTGAATTTAGCTTGAAAACAAAAATGTTTATTTCTTGCCCTCTAAAAACCAATGTACTCTCTGGCTCATAATCTAGGTGCCAAATGTCTTGAACAATCTCAGCTGCTGTTTCTTTTTTGAATTTGAAAGTACAGTTAATTTTTGAGATGATTTGGAGGTTGGATTCACTTCTGCTCTCTTCTATTTGATCTTCATTTAAGGTGTGAGGTCTGTTAATATCTAGATTCTTGAGGAGCTTCGTAGTATTATCAGTGGAACTCATTAAGATGCAGGTTGATGTAAAATTGAAGCACATTTTTGGGAGATTGGTAAGGTAATCTTTTAGTTTCTTACTCCAGGAGATAGCCAACATTGTTACTATTGCAAATAACAAAATCCAGAATAACCACCAGAGAAAATTTACTCTAGAGTTGACTGGCTGGGGAGAAGACTGATTCGAGGGGACCATGGTCTCTTGTACTTCTATCATAGCTAGCTGAGCGGGGCAGTTTCTTGACGAGAAGAACAGAGGGAAGGAAGTAAATGGGGTTGCTGGGGGTTGGGTTTGTTGCTAACAAAGCGGAGGAGAAGGAATGGGAGTGAGAGTATTTTAATGCCAAGATGATGTTTAGAGCCGTGAAGGGGTGGGGGACAAGATCAGTAACAGAAATGAAAGCTGGTTGAGGTACGAAATCAATGAAAAAGCAATTGGCCTTCCTCAAAGGCCTAAACAATACCGTTGGGGTAGTAAATGGGTGAACAGAGATGCAGTTGGCTATCACCGGAAACTTCTTGAGGTTATGGGTTTAATGGATGAAGGTTTTGAAAGTGTTGATGTTTTTTTGAAAGGAAACTACGATAGATTCATATGAGTTGAAAACTTACCTTGTGATTCGAATTCTGCTAGCTCAGGGAGCTGGAGAGAATCGGTTTTAGAACTACTCTGAGGTTGAACACATGTTGGTGTTCATCATGCAAACTTGGAGATTTCTATTTGACTTTTTGGATTTTTTCTTTCGAACACTGTTACGGACACTCTCACCCAGAAAAATTTACTCCCGTTAGATATAAGTTATTCACTATTGCTATTTCATGACCCATGTTGCCCCAAAAAAACCAAGCATTTTCAAGCCCCAATAATAGAGTTCTTAATTAAGGAACCTTTCAGGAGATTGCCTCTTTTCATTTTGGGGCCTAATCAATAACACAAAATAGTTTATATTGCAGTAAAGAGTGGTTGTTTTTATTCTTGATATATTTCCATAAATGCCTAAAAAATGGTTAGTAATTTTGGGACATTCCGATAACTTAGCTTGAAACTATCATCCTCTTTTTTGACTGGTAAAAAATGGGATCAGTTTTTCTACTATTTTTTTCACTAAGATGGTAGCATGAACTCGTGATGGTGGACCAAAATCAATTGCAATTGCAGATGAAAACAGAGGATGTAATCCTAAGTATAAAGAACCATATGACTGATTGGATTAGATTTCAAGGAGTGCATTCTCTTATCAGAAGTGAAAGAGACGTTGATCCTAGACTCAAGAAATGGAAAGAAAAGAGGATGTAGTTCTAAGTATAAAGTCAAATTTGATGCAGCTTGGTGCAAATACAACAGGTTACCAAGAATAGGACTGATCTGTCGAGATTGTACAGGTGCAAGCAACGGAGCTAGGGACACCACACAAGAGTCTTAGACCCGGAGCATGCTGAAGTGTTGGCAGCATTTAAGGAAATAGTTTGGGAAAAAGAAAAGGGAATTTCAAAGCCACATCTGGAAGGTGACAGTCATAGAGTGGCGAATGTTATAAATGGGAAGAAAGGGACAGTGAAATGGACCAATGCAAATGTAATACAAGATGCAATTGATTTACTTAGTAGCTTTACTACATTTTTACTCATCTCGAAGGAAATAATGTTGCAGAAAAAAAAAAAAAAAAAAAAAAAAACTCTTTCTTTTACCAGTATTCAAGAATTACAACAAGATATGTAATCTCATCTGATGAAACAATTCTGTCAGATAGTACTTAATCAACAAAAAAAATTCCTTCGTATTAAAAAAAGAAAAAAATATGATGGAGTCGCCCTATCAGGCACACTAGTGCATAATAATACAATAAGCAAATACTTTAATGTTGTCATATTTCACATTTTTATGTGCACTTGTGTAATAGCAAATATCAAGAGTATAAAGTACAGTTTGGCTAAGTTAGCCTGTGTTAGTGGTGGTCCAGATTTGTGCTCAAAAAGATAAATCTACGGCTATAGTTCTCCTGACCACACTCTCATCTCGCACTTGTAAGTGGTGGCCAAGATTTCATCTCCCAATTGATAAATTTATGGCTGTAATTTCTCCTATAAAACTAACATTTAATGACCCATTAATGGAAATCTAATATAAATACTTTATTATTAATTAGTATCCTATTAATTACTCATGATGAATGATTAATTAATTTTGCATGATAAATGTTCAATTAATGAATCTAATAAATACATATTTTTATTAATAAAAATAAGTTTATTAAAAACTTTATATATATATATATTGAATTTGGTGCTGGCAAGTTTAGAACTCAGGTAACTGGTATCTTCACCCAATGTCTTTACCAGCGTACTACAGTGACGACACCGGCTACTAAAAATTATATTAATAATTTTTAATGGTGGTAGTGAAAGAAGCAGTGGGTGGTGGAAACAGTGGCGGGTATTTGTGAGTGGTGGAAGTGGTAACATTACTGGTGCTGGAAAAAATAGTGAGTGTGGCTGGTTTTTACGTACGGTGGTGGATGTTAATGAATCGTAGTGGACAATAATAGTTTTGTGTCTTTACAAAACGGGAAACATTGTATTGTGATAGATGTAGTTGGTTGTTTTTAGCACAACTGGTAAGGACAAAACACAAATATTTTAAGGAGGATACTAAATCATATATGACAATATGATCATGACCGCTGGATCACCCAAATGGGATCCCAGCTATTTATAGTACCCGATCGAATAAATCACAGTTTTTAGTATTAAAATAAAATTGATTACGTTTCCAGATTACAAAACATAGTTTGGACAAGTTAGGCTAGATAAAGAACGATCAAATTTATACTTGCAGAACATAAATCTACCGCTATAAATGACCACGTTTAATTAAAATTTAATAATAAATGTTTCTTTAATTAGTCAAATGAATATATTTATTTTTTTGATACATAATAAATTTGTTTGATATTAACCATATCGGTAAGCATTAATGGTGGTTGAGATGGTGGGCAGTAGTGGGGATAATGGTGGTGGGTATTGGTGAGACTGGTGGAGCGGTGACGATAATGTGGTGGTGGAAGAAGTAGTGGTAGTAGGGTGATAAAAAGGGGTCCTAATATAGGTAAATTAAGCATTAATGGTGGTTGTGATGGTGGGCGGTGGTAGTGGATCAGCGGTGGGGATAATGGGGGTGAGACTGGTGGAGTGGTACTGACGATAGTGTGGTGGGGGAAGAAGTAGTGGTAGTAGGGTGAGAAAATGTGTCATAAGATAAGTAAATTATTTAGTCACCCTTGGTTAATTTTTCTTTGTTTTGTTTTGAAGAGAGTGAAGAACTTTGTAAATACTCATGATGTAAATACTAAAATTGGTAATTTTCTTTTTCATAGATTCGGAATTGCAATTCAAAGGGGTGTTGGTGCCCAGTTAGTTTACAAATTACTTCTTTTTATTATTTTTTAAGATTAAAATAATTTTTAAAGGCCAGATTTTTCAAAAAAAAAAGATGTTGTGATTTTAAGATTTGTCGGGTCGGGGGAAGGAAGAAAAATATAACCTATAATTTTTTTTTGACCAAACACAAGGCTACGCGCGAATTAATTGTAATCGGTTCAGTTTTTTAGATCTCTCTTTATTCCCCTTTTTTTTGTCATAGTTTATGTTTCTGTCATTATTTGTCCCCTACTTCGTGAGATTATGCTATTTCCCTTTTTTGTCATGGTTTCTGTTGTTGTCATTTCTCTCAACTTCGTGTAATTATGCATGCTTGAGAAATAGTTCATGAAAATAGGTAAAGAGATAAGAAAATAAATGGATCAAAAGTTAAATATTATTATAAATTTTAGGAAAATGAATAAACACAAATCTATATAAATTATAGGACCCAAAAATTTATATCAAAGAGAAAAATTAAATTTTAATGCTAACAGATTTTGCAAGATTAATCTAATTGATTTTAAAGTAATTTTAGGTGTTTTTAGTTTTTGTTACAAAATTGGTGAATGACCTTTAATGATTTTTTTTTTGAAGTAGTGAATGAAGTAACGTTCTACTGCCCATAGGATTTTTACTAACGATTAACTATGTTTGTCCCAAACGGTTGTATTACTTACAGACACAATATTAAAAGATTCAATGATACGGATATGTTTATTAACCAACTCCTCAAAACATTTAGACATGGATCGATCGGGTTTGATTCTTCTCACACAATTACAACATGTATGAATCGATGAATACATTTGAAACACATATCCTTGCCCATGCTGTTACGTCACGGGTTGAGACCTAGTTATAATATAAATTACTTGTTTATTATGCACTCGAGTCTATGATTGGTAGGTAATATATATGGTTTTCTATTGATTAGGGCTTAGTTTTTTTCTTCACAAAACTTTATTTCTCGCTTCTCAAGTTCAACAATTCTCTTCTTTGGTTTCTCTTTGCAGGTAATATATATATATATATATATAAAAAAATTTAGGGCTTAATTCTTGTACTTTTGATTGTTGGATGTCCTTAAATATTTTACGTTACTCTTGCTATCTTGTAATTACTTAAGTTTCAGCAATCTAAGCTTTAAAACCACATTACATTATTCTTGTCAAATATTTGGCTATTTCGTTTAGGCTGTGTTTGATAACAGAGAAATGAAACAATTCCATGAAAAGTGTTTCGATGGAATCAGTTTCCTAAGGGAGGCAAGGAAAGACATTCCATGGAATTGAGTTTAAAACATACTTTAGGACACGCTTTTATTGCAATTCTATGAAAACAGATTTTTGACCAAACGACGGAAAACACGTTTTTTTCCACGGAAAGGAGGCTAATTCCACGGAATTAACTCCTATCAAACACAAATTTATAGTTCTGAAATTTCGGTGAATCCACCCACACTCATTTGCCTGGGTGTCGAATCCGGCGGATAATGGACTATGGACTGGACGCAGGCGGACATATCAAATTTGTCATTTATACGGAAGTTTTTTTTGGTGGTTTTGACCGTAGAGAGCCTGTAAAGGTGAACCAAGTATATCTTGTGTTGTGGTTATTTGTCTTCTATTATTCTTATTATATCTCATTGTTTGGTTCAAATCCACAAATGCACTTTTTGATCATGATTTCCGCTGTGCTCGGGATGCCAATTTTCCAAACAATTTTTTTTTTAGTTTTGGGAGACAAAGACACTATGCACAATACTGACCTACACAAGCAACAATACTCAATAACCAAGAATTGTGAAAATAATTGTTTTTATTAATTAAATAAAAGATCCTAGCAATCACACAACACTAACATTCACGTGGAAAAATCTTTCTCCAATCAAAAGAATAAAAGCCACCGACAAGTTTCTACTATGATATACTCCCTCCGTCCCTAATATATAGGCGGAGAAGACAAATCTCTTAATTAAGAAATTTTATGGTTTTTATAAATTTTTATGTTTTTTCCTGTTTTTACCCTTTGTCTTATTCTTAATACAATTTCTCATATAACATAAATAGGGCCATATATGTCAAAAAAACACCTTGAAACTAGAACTCCGCCTATTTAGTGGGACTAAGAAAATCAAATATTCCGCCTGTATAATAGTGACGGAGGGAGTAATAAATAATAAGTTACAACTATTTTCGCTAAATTAGGGGATCATAATACTTCAAGGTTATGACCGATTTTTCTACTTGAGTGACAGCTACTTGACAGCAAAACCCACGTGGTGGAGAGAGGTAAGTATTTTTTGTTTATCCTTTTTTCTTTAATTAAAACCGAAAAAACGACTTAATTCCTTCATTCTATGTAGGGCTGTCAACGGATTGATTTCCGTCGGATTTTCACAAAACCGATTCCGGTAGGGGTTAGTGTTAACGGATTCCGATAGGCTAAGATATCCGACGGAATTCAAAAAATCAATTCCGATTCCGATAGGCTAAGATATCGGAAATTCCGATAAAATCCGGTAGTGAATCAAATCCAAGCATTCCTGCAAATCTAGCCTGAGCACCACCAGATCCAACCACAGAAACAAACACCTTGAATCATACAAACGCTAACTCTCGATCTGAAACAAACAGCAACACCAACATCATACATGAAACAAACACCTTCAGAAATCAAAATTCAATCTCATACATGAAAACATCATCAATTTTTCCGTCACATATCATCTCCATCTTGTCTTGATTACTTACCCAAAATCCACAGCAGCAACAACATCTTCTTTAACCCATTTTCGGCAGCAATCACCACTGCAGCAACACCGATAGCAACACCAACATCATCTCTATTTCTTCATATGATTCAATCTCTCAGTTCAACCACAGATTCAATTCACGTAATCCATCTTATAATAATTCATAAATCAACCATCAAACCACTTTTAATCCCCATCAGTTTTCTCATGGTTCTTCTCGAACACATCGAACAATCAAAGCCTTGAATCATAACCCCAATTGAATTTTTCCCGATTCACCAATTTTTTTGGAAGTGCAGAGGAGTAGTAGAAGTGCAGAGCCTGCGCCGAGGGGATAGAAGAGAAAAAATATGGAAGAAGAACTGAAGAAACTCTTCTTTTTCGACATATGATAATACCTAGGGTAGGAAATTACTAGTACACCCCTGGACTTATCGGATGTCGGATATTAACCTACCGGATTCTGCCTCATTCGATTCCGATAGGGTTAATGGATAAAATCCGGAAACTCGTCCGGTTCCGGAATCCGAAATCCGACAATTCGGAATAAATCCTATAGGATGTCTAATATTCGGAAACGGATCTCGGACTTCGGATGTCCATTGACAGCCCTAATTCTATGCTTCAAAAAAAAAAATATTCCTTCATTCTTACTGCCGTTAGATCTACTCGACGGTTCAGATGGAACAGAAAAAACTAAAACTTAGAAATTTGGCAGCGTGAAAATATCCAATTCAGTTTCTTAGTTTTATTCCTAAAACAAATCTAGGGTTTCTTCGTCTTCCTAAAACAAATCTAGATATTCTGAGATAAAAAGCTGTTCTCATCAAATCTTCGAATGGAAACAAATTCTGTTATGGTAGTTACATAGATCACTACCATATGTATCTCAAACTTTCTAACAAGGTAAACTTGAAAACCCAAACTCTATATTTATTGTATAAGAGTTTTTGAATGCCAAACTCATCTTGATTGTTTAAGGTTTTATACAAATCGTATTTTGTGGAGTGTTTACAGTTCTAGTTTCTCTTCTATTAGATTTGGTAAGCATTCTGATCAGGAATTTTAATAATTTCAAAACTATATCTTATATGATTAATAGTGTTAATGTTCACATAATTTTAGAACACGGTCATGTCGATTTACTGACTAACAGAAACATCCCATTATATTAGTGTCATGTTGCACTACAAAACTTTAGTTTAAAGTGATCCTTTTTTTTGTCCATCTTTTGATTTCTTAGTTTTCATATGATCAATGGCAACGTCTCAAGACCCTATAATTTCTTTGGTCCATAAATAATATCTTGCTCATATTATTTGATTTGTTACAGGATATCGAGGTCAAGGTTGGGGCACTCATGGATATACGAATGCCCCTCAAGTGAGCAACAGTGCTTCTAGCATTTCTGCTCTTGGCATGTACATGCATGTACCTGCCGAAACACCGTTTATCAACCCTGTGTGAGTAGTTGGAATTCACATCACTGTTGTGCTTCATTTTGTTACTATTTTTTCTTTCGTTTTAGTCTCTCCTCTAACCAATATGTTTTTTTAATTACTGTAAAGCCAAATACGAGGACAGCATATGGTCATTGCGAGATTGCGGAACCCAATTCCTTTCTAGAACAACTAATGGTAAATAAACTTTTGCAGCATTCCAAAGTTGGGAAATGTACTTTTATGGAAATCTAAATTCTAATAATGTCATTTGTTCTGTAATAGCAAGCGCAGACCCCTGGAATCGCACCATGGCAGTACTATGGAGGAATCCATAAATTTGCAGAAGCATGGAGATCGTCACTTACATGAATCAAATCGAGATTTCAATCCAACTGCATCGCAGAGACCTTCCAGCGAGGAATTTATCTAAAGGCAGAGTTAGATTCCATGTGGAAGTGTATTTTGTGTGTTTTTTTTCAATTGCTTTTAGGTTCATTTTGTGTATGCTTCTTTATTTGCGAGGAGTATTAGTATTTCCTTTCATTTCACTGTTTTTTATTTTCCAGTTGCAAAGATATCTATGAAGCTAACATTTAGGCAACTTCAGTAGTGCATTGTTTTAACGGAACAAATATAGGGATCTTTTGTTGCTGACATTATGTGTGTGGCACTATTTTAAATCTTTATTCCTGCATCATAAATCCATCACGGATCAAATACTCGCTGTAAAATATTTAATCAATCTTCAATGAAGATATTTAATCCATGTATGTAGAGCATACCTTCGGGTATGCTATAGCACCATAAATTTTGCAGTAGGTCTATAAAGTTTGCAGTACCATCAAGTGGAGAGCAAGATAAAGAGTATTTGTGCAGTCGACATAATCCATCTACTCAATGTTATCTGCGGATCTGCCATAATTTATAAATAAAATTCATTTCATCAAAGAAGGAAAATATTTACAGACCTATACACTTACAGAATATGCGAGTAGTTTTAATAAGTTGTCAAGTTACAATTTCAAATTAACAGTTACAGAACACTAGCCAAACTGGCCAATACGTTCTTAGGTTACATTAGCTTTACAGAGTTTTCAATACAGTAGCCGAGACACCTACAATAAGAAAATTAACATGCAAAACTGTTTAATCCTTTGTCAGTTGGTTTTTGTGCAAAGACATGTGATGTACAAGGGTTTACCGAAGATAAATCTTGGATGGAATACTCTATCAGTGTTTCCATAAACAAAACGCCTTTGGTACATGGATTGAGAATTGAAAGCAACATTTAGTGAACCAACACCCTGAGAAAAGCTAGAACCAAGACGAAACTGGTTAGCTACTGTTTGGCCATAGTTGGATGTTGAGGCTTTTCACCCTACATGTTTTTGAAAGTTACAAACCCTACAAATACAAAATTGATCAGGTATATACAATATGGAAGATCATTCAATGTAACAATTCACATATGAACTACTTCGTCAAACAAAATGGTTGCATCCAACTAAGAAGAAACTAGTAAAGACACATAAATAACTTACTCCAACTAATTAATAAATATCAAGAACATTGGAACATAACGAGGCAGATAAGAATTTTTGAAGAACACCGATGCTTATAAATGTTCAGACAAGACAAGAAACATCATAGCAGACTAATGATGTTTTTGCTTCTTCTTTCCATCAAGAAATTTTGTATTACGTTCTCAGAGTTCTATTCTTTTACATAGAATTTAGTATCTGTTCACTAAATTCATAAAGGGGAGAAAATTAATGGGCTAAACCAAAATTGCAATTTGTTTATGGATGTTTACACATCAAGTTTCTATTATTTCCTTAAAAGCTGACTCTTTTGGTACAGTAAAGGTCAAAATTCTGCTTATCTCATCAATCAATATTCACAGCCAATTCTCGTGGTGTCATTTAGCCATTTAAAAATCTCTTGTACGGATGAAGAGGAAATTTCCACAAAATCAGGCAGAGTTATTTTTTAAAATTTTCTAATATTAGGTCATGTTTTATCTTGTACCGATTTGAGCATCAGGGACAAATCTCATCCATTATTACCCTCTTCAAAAATTCAACCTATATGCTTCTAATTTAAGATCTCATACATCTAATCTGGTTAACAAGTGTCCTAATAAATAACCAAATCTTAATCAAGAAGAGACTAATAATTCTTCTATCAAATCTCATATGAGACGATTTAAGAAATGGAATTCTCATAAACAAAATTAGGATAAAGATAGAGAATGAAATCTGTAGTGAAACGGGAAAGGAGACTTACTGTGATGTCATCTCCAACTGAATCGATTTCTTTGTTGGCTTTTTTTTCCTAACCAGTAGCTTCCTACTTGTTTAATATCTAAGTTTAACCGCTGAAGTCTGTCAGATTGATGAAATCTACCAACTGAATCTTAAACAAAAATATTATAATAATTAGATCAAAAACATAAAACTAGAATTAAATCATCGGATCAAATACTTGAAAATATTTGTTAACATCAATGGGAGAACGTTGTTTCTAATTTAAGATCTCTAGACCAAGTGATCCATCAATGGGAGAACGTTGTTAACATGTGATTTTCACTTCTGTTTTCCTGTGAGCTCTAGACCTCTGGTCTTTGTATACTAATCGGTACATACTTTTTCTTTTTAATCCAATCTTCCTTTCTCAAAAAAAAAAAGAAAATACTCGAAGATATTGAAATCAATATGGATGGGATTGAGCGATTTTTACCTTAGAGCTAGAATTAGGTTTTCGACTTTGCTTCTCTCCTCTCGCTGTTCGAATAGGTGTGAGACTAGAAGAACAAGTCTAAGTGAGAACAGATAGTGGTGATCTTTCGAACTATCGATACAGATTTCATCTAAACCGTCGGGTACATCTAACGACAGTAAGAATAAAGGAATTAAGTCGTTTTCCATTTAACAATAAAAAAAATAAAAAACAAATACTTACCTCTCTCCGCCACGTAGGTTTTTCTGTCAAGTAGCTATCACCCTGCTGTTTAAGTAGATTACATCAGAGACCGTCCCAATCTTCTCGCCACTAATGGTGAATTAATGTTTCAACAAATCATCTTTGTAACAGAAGTAGAAATAGTTGCTGCTACTAGAGATAGTTCTCTTAGAATCACCAAGTTCGCATAGAAAAAGAAACTACCAAACTTAAATGCTTGGCACTTTTAGGGGCAACCCCAATACGATTAGGGGTGACTTTTTTATTCCCAACCCAGAGTCAACGTTAAGGGATGTCCAAAAACACGGAGATTACGTTAATGCCCTATTATAATCGGAAGATATTTTGTGTCCGATTGTAAATACTTAATCGGATGGTTAGTAACGCCATTTGAATACCGATTAATATATATTTTGTGCCAAACGCGAATCTTGCTCCTATAACAATCGGTAGAAAGAATAACCTTACCATACTACCAATTATAGTATCTCCCAAAGAAGAGATTTGGGGCAACTTTATAATCGGTAGTCATATTAACTACCGATTATAGAACATTTCAAAATTTTGGAATTAAAGGTTTTTAGAAAAAACTCATTTTGGCACAACCTATAATCGAAAGGAAATGTAAGTTGTTAAACTTCCGATTATTGGTACGTTGCAAACACAAACCAAATGGTTAGGGCTGGCTCTGCACCCTAAAACCTGTGCAATTTTGGCAAAGGTTCGATGTGGGTCAAACTATAATCGGTGGCTATTTTAACCCGTTAAACCTCCGATTATATAGTTTGACAGATAAAACCAAGGTGAACCTAAATTCTTTTCATTTCTTTTCTTTTCTTTTCAACTTCAACTCTCTTCTCCTCTTGCTCTCCGAATACAGAGAGGAAAACTATCCCTCTCGTTAACTCCGCTTCAATACATCGATATCGTTTATCGTCGAATATTATCTAAGAAGATGAAAGATAAGGGACGTCAAAATACTCGGAACAAAAATGTTGTTCGTCGTGTTGATCCAAACACTGGAGTGCCTGCCCGTAATAAAGATGTTCTCACCGAAGAACACGAACAAAGTTAAGAAGAATAAGTCCCTAATGTAGATGATTCTGATAGCCAAACTCTCAAGCAACTTCAAATTTCCCCAATTAGGTAAGATTCTACCATTTTTTTGGGTTCCTATTGCTTTAATTCGATGAAACCACGATTTTTGTTCTAGGTATTTTGGTTATTACACATATTTGGTAGTTTAGTTATTCTTTTAAACTTCCGATTATACTCGAATTTTCACTGCTCAAGAACATTGGTCATATTCGGTTGCTAAAAAGTTAGGTTTCCTACCGATTGCCTTAGTTTTTCATAACTGAACCCTACAATAGGTTCATAATCGGAAGTGAAACGTGTTTTTTCCTTTCGAATATAATAGGCTTTTGTATCTCCTGGACATAAACTGATGCATATTCGGTAAGTATACTATTTTATTGGATACCGATTGTGTGTATTCGTTAGATTATGTGGAAATTTATATTCCAATTATTAATAATTGGATGCTTATGATGAACTAAAACCTCCGATTATTAACATATTGTACCTTGTTTTGCTATTTAGGGATAGACGAGGTAAAAAACACGAAGACGCAATTGTCTCGGATAGTGCAAGGATGGAAAGGCGTAAGAACTTGACATCTAGTGCAAGGAGAGCTAGGGCCACTAAATCCACTTCAAGTGCTCAAGATAGAACTCAACAAGCTGCCCCACAATCAGAGCGAGTTGAAGAAGGTGTTCAACCAACTGCCCCACAAGCATTCCATCCTCAAGAAGGTGTACAACCACCTTCTCCACAATCACAACCTGAAATTCAAACCACTGTTCAACCAGAAGCACCAGAAGATAGATTTATGGAAGTTGGACAACCCAGTGGTGCGCAAGAAGAAGGAGAAGCCGAAAAGAAAATTCCTCCTCGAAAGAAGGCGAAACACCTTGTCCCAAAAGAACTCAAGGTGAAGGATATTCCAAAAGGTGTAATCCTTGGGATGTCGGCTGATGGAGGAGATTTGTTATTTGGATACAAAGACTCCTAGGCAATAGAAATATATGAAACCGAGGTAATAATCGTATCCATTTTATTTACGTATTTTCTTTTGGTTCGTAATAGTTTTTAGGGTTATAAGTTTAGGTAATTCTATTTTTTTTAACTTGTCCTGTGTATAATAGTATCATTCCGATGCGGTTCTTTTACTCAAACCCACCGACGCACCACCTAAAATGCTGGAATGACCTTTATCCGGTGAATGTGAAAGGGTCAAGATAATTATTGCAAATTCGGGGTTGGCTAATGCTGCGGAAAACTCTATGCTGCAACATGACTGGGTGGCTATATCGGAGTTTGTGGAGAGACTTTATCCTGAGACCGACACCTTCCATATGCCGTTTGGAGAGATTAATATTACCCCAGATGATGTTGTGCAGATTCTTAGACTCTCTGACCATGGAAAAGGTATCAGGGCTGAGTTCAAAAAGCAGTTGGAATGGGAAAAACTTTATGCTCTAACTAACAAGTGTTTTGGTTAGGATGAAAAAATATCAAAAAATGAGTTCAAGAGATGCATGGGGTATAGAATTAGACAATTCGACATTAGTACTCTGATGGATATGTTTAGGGGCACCAAGGAAAAAGAAGAGCAATGAACTTTAACTGGTGAGAAAGTTAACCATGCGGCCACCGCATATCTCCTATGTGTATTGGGATGTGTCATTTCCCCCAATACTAGTGGCAATCGGGCGACGCCAACCTTTTAAAACTTCTGGATCCCCTCGATAAAGTGCATGAGTATTCTTGGGGCACGGCATGCCATGCGTGGTTAATGTAAGAGTTGAGAAAGGCATCGAGGCTTGGAATTATCCAAGTGGCCGGGAACATGAGTCTACTACAGGTATTTTTATTAAATCTACATACTTGGTTGTTTTTTTATTTTTGTACCATTGAAGAATCAATTTCCTAAAACTTGCAAAAATGACAATATAGACATGGATCTACGACCACTTCCCTATCATAGGATTGGCTATTGAAAACCCGGCGTGGGCGCCAGGTCAACCTAGAAGAAAAAAGTACGTCTTTGATGAAAACCATTCTAGGACAAAGGAGAAGCAGCTGGTTCGTTTGAGGGATATTTTGGACTCACTAAAAGCCCAAGACGTGTTATTTTATCTATACACAGAAGCCCGAGCCAATGGACATATCGCAGGTTGGTCCAATTTGGCCCTTTATTTTGGACCATTGTGGCACCCAACATGATATGTGATGTACAATGCCTCGAGGGTGATGCGACAAAACTGTTATGTACAAGTTTTACCAAAGCGGCACAACCATGGGAATTTCATTTTGGATGTGGATCAATGCAATTCTGATAAAGCTTCTATCACGGTGGTTAACAAGGGTAACCCATCCTGCAGAGACCATTGGGATATAAGGATGGATTACTTGATCAACGGAGGAAGGCAAGCCACCCAAGTTTTTGAAAATGCTCCCAACTATATGGATTTGTATCGGGATGTTTCTCATTTTCGTGTAATCCGTGAGCTTAAAGAAAATCTCGCACCGTATAAGAGTATCATCAAAGAGAAACCTCTGAGTTTTGATAATTTGGTACGTATTGGTTTCTTAATTTAGTTTAATTTTATGGGTCAAAATATGACTAGTAACCGTTTGATGGTATGTTGTGTTTTAAAATAGATGAACAGGTTAAGAGGTTTGTCCAAATGGTGAACTAATTGCATAAAAGTCGAAGAGCATGTGCCACTTGAGAAGATAAAAAAGCACCAAGGGTTTAGTGATAACATTTACAATGAAGATTATGCATCTCAGTTTGGGGGAAAAGGAAAGAAACCTAAAAAGATTGTGAAAAAAATAACTCGGGCATCATCGAGCACTCAAGTTGATGAAACCGGTGATGATGTTGGTCCAAGTGGTAGAGGCATTAAAGGTCGTAATGTCCAAGCAAAAAGGAAGAAATAAACTTTCGATGTTATAAACTCTCTATGTTTTTAGTTAACTTTATGGATAACTTTGTTTATGTCGGATTATGTCATTTTCAAAATTTGTGTCGTATTATTAGTTGGTACGTTATGTTTATGGATTGTGAATGGTTCCTTTTATGGATTATGAATGATTATATTTCTATGTTTATGCATTTAACGATGACTCGCAAGCGAATCACATGATGGGACATGAAACTGTTGAATTTTGGAACACAATCGGAGGATAAGTTTATATATGAACCTACCAATTCTGGGGATTTTAATTTTTTGTCAGAATCGAGAGCTTTATATATTTTTAACCTACTGATTCTAGAGATTTTGCAAAAATTTTAGTGAGAATCGGAAGGTTAATAATATACTCTGCCTTTCGATTATTTTATGTAAAGAAAACTTGCCTCCTGTATCCAAACAACACCACAATCGGAGGGTGAATTTTCACTCTGCCTTCCGAATAAAAATATTTGTTAGGTTTTATTTATTGTTAATATCTAATTATTATGTGTGAAAAAACTTTGTTTCCTGGAACCAAATAACACCATAATCGGGAATCTAGATTCCTTCCCTGGTTTATGATTATATACAACGATAGTTTTGTTTTATGTGCTCCTTACGATTATTCTATGCGCAAAAGCTTTCTTTTCTGTATCCAAACAACACAACAATCAGAAGGTAAATTTTAACCCTGACGTCCGAATAACAATATTCGGTAGGATAGATGTTTTTTAATATCCGATTATTCTGTGTGAACAAACTTTGTTTCCCGGAACCAAATAACAACATAATAGGAAATGATGTTGACTCACAATATTACCGAATATGTTAATCGGGAACCTAGTTAACAAGAAATTCTACCGAATAATAATAATCAATTTTTTTTTTATATTAATATTCATATGATTGCATGCATTACATCAAGTTCAAAAGACCACAACCTTACAATTTCGCCAAAAGCACCTAAATCCACACTCCTTATTGACCATAAAAGTATTAAAAAAGATCATAACGTCCAGACACCGCAGAAATTGTCCCTCTTGATTTTGTAACATCCTTCATGTTCAAATCGTTTCCCGTAGAGTTCCATATACCGATGATCAGCAAGATTTCTCTGAAATTACGAATGAGAAAGTTAGTATTAACGAATGAGTAACAATTGAGCCGGAGTTATGAAAGATACTTACTCATTTTTGATACCTCCATTGAGGAAAAGCACCCCTAAAAAATCGTTCTTCATCTTCAAGCTTGTCAATCTCCTTATCGACCGCCTTCACTATCATCTTAATGTCATTGGATGATCTTCGAATTCGATTACCATCTAACGCCTCAAATACCGTTCCATAACTGCTCTTCGGATTCCCGTTTGTGGAGCTTATGAACACGATCATGAGCATTTACCACAACCCACGCTTTATAAATAGCACAATCTTCTTCTTCGGCAAAATCAATATCCATGTTTTTGGTTTTCAAAATTAGAACGGAAGAGAGAAAAAAGTTTGGTGCAATTGGGGTGATAGATATGAGTTTCTTTATATAGGCATAGGGTCCAACGACTCTTTTTTCCTTTTCCCAAAAACTCCAACGGTTATTTATGAAATTTGGTTCAACATGAAACGGCTAATTTGACCAAGTTTGAAAGTGGAGAAACAAATAATCGGTAGGAATTTTAGTTATAATACCTACCAAATATGGTAGCTTTCAAAATTTGAATTTGGGTCAACATATAATCGGTAGGTTGTGGAACCTATTTGCCTTGCGAATATAGCAACATTCAAAACACGAACCAAGTGGTTATGCCTGGCTCTGAACACTCAAAACCTATGGAATTTGGCAATGGTTCGATCTGGGGCTCCTTATAATCGGTGAGTTGTTTAATGTGGATAACCTACCGATTATAACATATTTCAAAATTCAATACATGAAGGATTTTCGAAAAAACTAATTTTGAGGCTACTTATGATTGGATGGTTTTGTAGTATATTAAATTTCCGATTACCGCTGCACCCAAAACACGCACCAAGTGGTTATGGATGGATGTGTACACTCAAATCCTATGAAATATGGTGAAGGTTGGATCTGGGGCTCGGTATAATCGGTTGGTTTTGTAGTTCTATAACTTACCGATTATAGAAGATTTCAAAATTCTCTACGTGAAATATTTTACAAAAATACTCATTTTGGGACAACTTATAATCGGTAGGGTTGTAACATATTAGGCGTCCGATTAACGCTGCATCCACAGCTCAATCCAAGTGGTTATGGTTGGCTCTGCACCCCTCAGAACCTTCGGAATTTGGCCAAGGTTGAATATGGGGCTCCCTATAATCGGTATCCTTACAAGTTGGATAAGCTACCGAATGTACAAAGGATTATTTTCCGAAGTATGTACATATTATTCGGTAGGTATAGTTTCAATTTAACCTACCGATTCACCTCTAACCTACCGATTATGGTGTAGGTTCCCGATTATTTAAGGGCATATTGGCCATTTCGAAAAATCGCGGATAATGGGTAGCTTAGTTTTACGTTTGGGTGACCTTTTTTGTCGCCCCTAATTGTGTTGGGGTCGCCCCTAAAAATGCCAGGCTTAAATGACTAACGTCGCCAAGATGTTTCCAAAAACTTCCTCAGCAAAACCCATTTCCAGCCTAACTTTGAAGCAGTAGCTAGCTATTTAAAGGATAACCTTCCTATTGGACAACAAGGAGGAGTGAACTAGGCCCAACTAAAATTTTCTATCTTAAACGGATTTCTTATAAGAGACATGTTTTTGGGCATACCAAAAAATTACCGGGCATACTTAAGGTTCGGCTCATAATTTTATTTTTGCCTAGGTTTGCTAGGTTTGGCTCACAAGTTGTGAGCCGAACCTAGATAAAATGTATGCCCGATAATTTTTTGGTATGCCCAAAAACAGCCCTCTCTTATAATGCGTGTGTTTTTGTATAATCAGCTGATTTAGGAACGGACGTTGGTGATCTCAACTACTTGAATGTAAAAAACCAATCCTAACGATGTCGATAATTACAAGTTTTATGTTTGCCAGTGTCATTTCAGAATAAATGTACTCATCATGTCTAAAGTTGCTGCTGATGCTGATTAATTACAAGCTTAAAATTAGTGTTCAAACGGTCGAGACACATTTTCAGTGTCATTTTAGAATACGTGCGCTCATCATGTACAAACCTTATTTTATCGTAAATTAAGCATGTGTATTTGCTGAGGCTAGAACAACACTGCAACAATCTTATAAGGTTTTCCTTTCCAATTTGGATTTCCCTGTTATAGTTTGAGGAGAAGAAATTATTTGTACTCATTTTATTATTAACGAAGCTTTTTCTGATAGAAGAAACCAAGCAAATTTGATATAACGTAAAAACCAAACTTTTTCATACGGACACTGTAATTTAAAGTTGCAGCTTATTATCAATGTACTGGCGCCACAAAAACTAATCCTTATTATGACAGCAGTATTTCTCCTAGTGTGATAGTTTCGAATGGCTTTGGTAACTCTGCCCTGCTCTCAGCTGACAATGCAAGCATTACAGATGCCTCTTGCATAGTTGGCCGAGTACATGGATCACTACGTAAGCATGAAAATCCAACTTTCACAACGTCCATCATTTGTCTCTTAACAGTCTCCGTTGGTTTTCCAACGCATTTGTCCAAAATGTCTCTTAACCTTATGCTTTGCCCCACCGTACCTGAAGACGAAGATGAAAGAACATCTTGCGAGAGTAATGTGATAACTTCAGATGGATACCTCCCCATTAGTACTTCTAATATGATCACCCCGAAGCTATAGACATCACACTTTTCAGTCACTTTCATTGTATATGCAAGCTCTGTAAGAACAAAACCAAGAAATGGATGTGAATTTACTTAGTACCTTGAGAAAAAAATGGTGCCAACAGCAGTCATAGTATAATTTTAATTTAGATTAAACCTGGGGCAACATATCCGAAGGTTCCTGCAAGTGCAGTCCAATTAGATAAATCCGGCTTCAAAATCCTCGCCGTACCAAAATCAGAAACACGAGCTTCGTATTCAGAGTCTAACAAAATATTGTTGCTAGATATGTCCCTGTGAACTATTGCTGGAACGCAATCATGGTGCATGTAAGCAAATGCATTAGCTGCTCCCATGATGAATCTTAACCTCTTTATCCAATCGAACTCCGCAGCTTGTTCCCCATTGCATAAAACATTTTTCAAACTTCCTCTTTCCACGAACTCATAAACCAAAAATGAGATCCCCCTTTCAAGATCATAACAAAAACCAAAAAGTTTCACAATGTGCCGGTGCCGGATTTCAGTCAGTGCACGAATTTCACTTTCAAATGACTTGAGATCAAAATTTTCAGAATCTTCATCTGATGAGTGAAGTTTCTTCACAGCAAAAACTCGACCTTTTGACAACTCTGCTTTGTAAACGCTCCCGTACCCTCCCGTTCCAATGCAATATTTAGTATCAAAATTTTCGGTTACTTCAATTATGTCTTCATACATTAATTTTCCATCGTAATTCCAAATCGAAAATAAATTTCTTGCCGTAGTGGTAAGTCTAGCTTCATATGTAGGCGGGGAATTTCCTACAGATCTTTTTCGAAGGTGGAACAAAATGACGAAAAGTATGAATAAAAGAGATACTAAACCAAACAAAGGAAGTAGGATTACGAGCAAAAGCTTAAAATTATGTTTGGCCTCTTTTCTTCCCATCGCAACCGAAAAATTACATGGTTTTGAACTAGTAGAGTTATTACCACATAACCCTTTGTTTTTCTTGAATGAATTAATTGGAGCATCCTTAAAAGCCTTGATATTTGGAATAGGACCGCTCAATTCATTGTAAGAAATATTGACAATGCTTAAGCTAAGCAATTGATCAAATGAAGATGGAATTGAACCGAAAAACTTGTTGTGGGATAAATTTAACCTTTCCAGCTTGTTTAAGCTACCAAGAGATGATGGTATCTCTCCACTCAATTCATTGTAACTAAGATCTAACAAAATCTGTAACGAATCCAATTTTCCGATTTCGGGTGGTATGCTTCCAGTAAAAATGTTTCTGCTCAAATCCAATGATAGTAAGTTTGTACATTCCCCTAATTGTTTGGGTATTGATCCAATGAGTTTATTCGTCGATAGGTCGAGCTTTTGGAGGTTGGATAACACTCCAATTGCAGATGACAACCTACCGGACAATTGGTTATCATGCAAAATCAACTTGCTCAATGAAGACAATTTAAATAACTCCTTAGGAATCTCCCCTACTAAGTTATTTGAATGAATATAAATTTCAGTTAAATTCTTCAACTTTCCCATTTCAGATGGTATTCTACCAGTGATATTGTTCATTGAGAGGCCTAGAATTGTCAACTTTTGACAATCCCCCCAGTTTTTTGAGAGATCACCATACAACATATTTTTTCGCACACTAAATCTATAAAGATGCGGATACACGTAAAACGCTTCTGTTAGATTGTCAACCAATTCATTATATGAAAGCTCGAGTTTCCTTAGGTTGGTGCAATTTCTAAGGCTTCTTGGTATACAACCCGTGAAATGGTTGTAACTTGCCTCAAATATTTCGAGTGTTCCGCTCTGACATACATTTTGTGGTAAATAACCCGAAAATTTGTTATGACTCAATACCAATTGTTTCAACTGTGTTAGATTGTTGATTCCTATCGGTACACAACCAGTTAATTGATTGAAAGAAACACATAAACGAGTCAAATTTCTCAAGTTACCGACAGAAGCAGGGATTGAACCAGTAAGTTTGTTTAGAGACAAATCAAAGCTTGTAAGAGAACGAAGCCTTCCTATATCTTGAGGAATTATGCCAGAAAGTTTGTTATTATACAGGGAAAAATATCGTAGACTTGTAAGAGAACCCATTTCTGGTGGAATATGTCCAAAAAATTTATTGGCAGAAAGATCAAGGTGGGTGAGTTTTGAAGAATTACTAATTTTGGACGGAATGGTTTCGAAGAGGTTGTTCTTGCTCAAGTCAAGACTAACAAGATTTGAGAAAGATGAAAAGTTCAAACTGTTGAGCGTACCTTGTAAACCCAAGCCAGTTATGTTCAACTCCGCAACGTTTCCATCATTGTTGCATGTAATTCCATACCACTTGCATGGACTTGTAGTATTTGCAGTAGAATTCTTGTACCAAGAAGGGAGGAGAGAATGATTTTTGTTATTAAGTGTTGATTTCCATTTCAGAAGAGCATCTACTTCTTCGTCAACTACTGCTTGTAGATGCTGCACAGCATGAGTTGAAGAAAAAGAACCGGAACAAGAAGCAAAAAGAACACTGTAAGATGAGATTGACAGTACTAATGCAACTACAAAAAAATTAGCAGTGACAACTTTCTCTCGTTGCAACATTTTGAAAAAGAAGGATAGTTTCAATTCTCAGATGATATTAAAGTCCTAGCTAGAGCGGTTTTATATACTAGAAGACTTCACTTGCAGCCAAGACAATGTTTTCGAAAGCTAAGCCAGCTATCTTGGCATTCCAGGATCGTTTGACACGAATAGACAGTATCATGCACGAAAGTTTACCAAATTCAACGTCCTGCCAGAGTTATAAATGTATGGTTGAGCAACAATAACTATGGTTGAGTAACATGCAGCTGACAACGTGTTGCTTCTCATTCTGTCCTCTAATGTAACAATAACTATGGTCATTGGTCAAGACCAGTATCACCGATAAGGATTCGTACCTTTCTTACTGCATTCAATTGCAAAAAAACCTAATCCACCTTCAAAATGAAGAAAATTCTCTTCACCCACCACCAGCCTTGAAAATCATTTTGTCGCTATTGCTGGTTAATAAATACCCTTTTTATTTTTTTTATGCATGGAGTGTTTTTGAGGGTCCATATTAATTAATATGGTTAACTGTTTGAATTCCGCACGAATTTGTTTGTCTGTTGTGGGACTTTTTGATCAACGTTTTCTGGCTTCACAAGGCATGGCTGGTTTCATCATTTTACGCGTATTTAAAGCTAGCTGTTTCAGATGAGAAGGTATAGGCAGGGAGATTTCGTAGGCAACCTGATATTCCTCTTTTCTTTTTATTTGATATAAAAACTGTTGATAAAGAAAAAGAAAAAATCTTGAATTTTGGTTGTTAATTTGGAAATATTATATACTTGAATGTAAGTATCAAGATTGAACCAAAATAGAGAGATTCATTGATTGAGTGTTTAGATAACAAGAATACAATGTTTTTGATATTTTTTGGATGATTACAAATGATACTACAAATGCCTATTTATAGGCTTACAAAGAGAAGAAGAGAACTATGCCTATGGAGGCTAACAACTATGCCTTTGGAGGCTAACAACTATGCTTATGGAGGCTAACAACTATGCCTTTGGAGGCTAACAACTATGCCTATGGAGGCTTACCTTATATTCTTTGTTTCTAGAATAATCTACATGTTTAGAGGTAATTCTAACAGTAAGAGCCTTCCCTCATCATCCTGATTGCAAGTTCTATGTTTTCCAGAGAGTTTGGGGATCCCCTGGTGTGGCTTTAGAATAAATGTACTAAAGCTGATTAATCAAGTATGTGTTTTACTGTACTTAATTTCCCTATGGACTGGGTAAGGTGTATAGCGATGAAGTTGTTATAATGCATCTTTAATGAACAAAGACAAAGATGCAGTAAACGAAATAGTGAAAAATTGATTTAGGTGGGTAAAGATTTTATTTTAACAAATATTTATTAACTTCCAAATATTACAAACAAATAAGGAAAACCTAGGTCGACTGCGCGATCTTGAGCAGAGAAACAAGCACACCACAGACAAATTATAAGGAAATCACAAACAAATAAAGCAAACATACTGCGCAATCTTGAGTAGAGAAACAAACACGCCATAGACAAAGATGGAAATCCAATCATGCGAACAAGTAAATTAAGATATTTTGTTGCAAATTAAGGATGCATGCAATAAAATAGGTAACTCAGCAACATTACCATCACCACTTAACTTACCAATGGAGCTTTACTCTAGAGGAAGCGGGACAACCTCGTACCTATAGCCGTGGCCAGTAAAAATCCCATCCTTCTTGTCGTAAACTTTGGTTTTTCCATTTTTCATGGTGTCATATTGCGTGTACGAGAAGGGTATGTTGTACGAAAACCGTGTCGCCATCAGACTCGCCTTCAACCTAGTCATAGATTCCACAGTGATAGTTTTCACAGTCCCCACTTCAATGATTTCTGTCTCCGTTTTCCCCCACCCCCGCTCGGAAGATTTCGTAACTTCACCTGAAATCTCAAGGTTACCCGATTATATGAATGGGACCCCAAAGGTTACTGTCATCTTGACGCCCACTGTCCATGAGGAACTTGTACTCCAATTTGTTGTATTGAACAGTAGTCTTCAGATTCAATTCTGACGTTAAGGGATTTTTAGTTCTGTTGCTGGAATCATCACTAATAAGTGCAACACTTTTCTCATCGTAAAGCCTTGCATCAGTAAGGTGATATGTGACGTTATCGATCTTCATTGGGATAACGGGCTCCTCAATCTCCATGTTTCCATACTGATCGGGATAGTTAGCAAGTGTGGCCAGGCAGCTCTCCCTTCCTCCATCTGAGTATCTCTTTCAAAAATAGTCGTTCCTAAAACATCAAATGATGATGCGGTTGTCAGCAGTTTTAGTGGGTAAAAACACGGTTTTTGTATCATGGACTGAGGAGGAATCCTGCTGTAACAATACCCATTCACTATCATCCATATCCATCCAATAGTTGCCAAAGTAACTACTCTTCAAGAGGATGCCTCCGTTGCGACTTGGAAACACCTCGTAGTCAAAATATGAGGAATTATCGGCTTTGTTATTGAAGTCAGGGCCGGTTCTGAAGGGTGACAGAGTGTGCTCCCGCACAAGGCGTACAATTTGGTTAAGTTAGGCTTGGAATTTTTACGCAGTATTGGGCCAACTAATTCATTATTTTATTTTATTTTTGTTGGAATTGAACTAAAAAATCCCATTTTGGATGAATGAACTTCTAAAAGTGAAAGAGTATTTTGTGGATGGCTATCTGCTTTAGTCTATTTTTGGATGTAGTTTAGTCCTCGAATTTTATTTCTGTTTCAATCTGTTAATCGATGTAGTTTGGTCCTCAAGTTTTTTTTTCACTTCCAATTAAAAAGTTCCCAACTTAATACTTTTTACCATACGTTCTTATTAAGTTGTGCCGCATAAACTACTTCGTTTCAATGCTATAAAGTAGATTTTATTTTTGCATGAATTTTTTTTTTTGGATAACAAAGTCGCTCTGATATATTTCGCACAAGGTCATCGAAACTTCAGAGACGACCTTGATTTAAGTCCGTAGAACCGTTATCCAAGGCCTTAAGGTGGCATTCGTTTTCTTCCTTGATCCTGATAAGGTCCGGCAACACAACAATAGGTTCCCAGTCAAGGATGATGCACACTAATATCATAGTAATGATATGATTTATCTCAAATCTTGATTACAGAAGAACATGAAAGTTACAGAATTTAAGACAGAGAGGGAGAGATATTAATACATGTCTGCACCGACACTAATAGACAAACAACACAAAATATCTCACACGTGAGAATGACAACAGCTGGTGACAGGCTGTCTGTTATCCTACACTGCTGAAATAAGCTTATCCTTCACTGTATCTCTCAGAACTAATAGCATTGTCTTTAGCCCCCCTCAAGCTCAAGGGCAGAGAAACAACATTGAGCTTGGATCTTATCTGAGCAAACCTTGGAGCATGAAGACCTTTAGTGAAGATATTTGCAATCTAGTCCAGTGTATGAACATAGAAGACATCAAGGGACTTAGATTGAACAAGTTATCTGATGAAGTGATAGTCCAATTGCACATGTTTCATCTTAGAATGAAAGACTGGATTAAAAGCAAGATCTATTGAACTGATGTTATCACAACCTAACTTTGGAATGGAAGGAATAGGGAGATGCAGATCATGTAGAAGATAGCAAATCCAAACCATTTCAGCAGCACTAGTCTAGAGTCATATATTCTGCTTCTGTACTTGACCTAGCAACAGTAGTTTTCTTAATAGAAGACCAAAAAACAGCATTAGAACCCAAATAGATGCAATAACCTCCAGTAGATCTTCTGTCATCCACATTACCAGCCTAATCTGCATCCGAAAATCCTAAAAGAAAGGTATCTCCTTTTGTAAAATGAATACCATAATCCAGACTTCCTTTTAGATATCTAAGTATCCATGTGGATGCAGTGAAATTCTCAGTTCTAGGGTGTTGCATAAATTGACACACAAGATTAACTGCAAAATCAATATCAGGTCTAGTCCATGTAAGATATTGTAAAGCCCTACCAATGATCTGTACTCAGTTGGATTATCAAGTAGATCACTTGAAAAAGAACTTAGTTTTGAACTTGCTGAAATTGGAGTCTGACATGGCTTTGCACCTTCCATGTTGTATTTCTGAAGATGATCTACAGCATACTTTGTCTGAGTAAGATGTAGAGATGTATAACTTCTATGAATTTTAAGACCCAAAAAATAATGTATGACACCCAGATCTTTAAGAGGAAAAGATGCTTTCAATTGGAGAATAACATGTTGAATGAAGGTTGAAGAAGAACCTTTGAGCAATATATCATCCACATAGACTAAAGCAATAGTTATTTGAGAACCATCCTTATGAACAAAGAGTGAAGGATCTGAAACTGAGTTAAAAAAATTTAAAGCCTTGAGATCAGTGCTGAGCTTGTCATACCATGCTCTAGGTGCTTGCTTAAGCCCATAAATTTCCTTGTGGAGAAGACACATGTGATCTGGTTTATCTTGATCTACAAACCCTGGTGGCTGAGTCATATATACCTCCTCCTGCAAATCTCCATGCAAGAAAGCATTACTGACATTAGGTTGATGCACAGTCCAATCAAACTGAACTATCATTGAGAGAATAATTCTGATAGTTGTTGCCTTAGCTACTGGTCTAAAATTTTCCTCAAAATCAAGACCTTGTTGTTGATGATAACCCTTTGCCACCAATCTAGCCTTGTGTCTATCAATTCTTCCATCAGGATGATACTTGATCTTAAACACCCACTTACATCCAATTAAATTATGAGAAGCATCTGGTGGAGCAAGGGACCAAGTGCCAGCATTCATAAGAGCATTGTATTTATCAGTAGAGGATATTCTCCAAACTTTCTCTTTGTTAGCAGCTGCAATGGTCCTGGGAACATGACTAACAAATGTTGTGTGCAAAGGATATTTAGTAGCATAATAGGACTTTGGAGTATAAATTACATTCTTTCCTCCAGTAATCATGTTATGATCATTTTTAGTAATGACATCTGAAGGAATAGATGTTGAAGTAGTAGATGGAAGTGGGGGAAGAGAAGCACTGAGGTTGGAATTGGAGGATGAATGATCAATAGAAGATAATGAAGAAACTATATCATTGTAGGGGAAAAAATTTTCATTGAAAGAAACATGTCTTGAAATATAGACAGTAACTGAATGAGGATCAAGACATCTATAACCCTTGTGTTTCAAGCTATAGCCTAGAAAAATTCAAAGTTTGCTTCTTGGTTCAAGCTTGCTAGAAGTATAATTAAGGTTTTAGCCATGGAAAACAAGCACATCCAAACACCTTAAGAAAATTATAATATGGTTGTTTATGAAATAAAGTGTAATAAGGTGAATTGAAATTAATAGCTCTAGTTAGCAATCTATTGATAAGATAGTTTTCCTTTTGAAGAGCTTCTACCCAGTATATGTTAGGTAAACTAGATTGATAGAGAAGTGTTCTTGTAGTAGCTAGAAGATGTTTATGTTTTACTTCAGCAAAACCATTTTGTTCTGGTGTATGAGAACAACTAAACTCATGAGTGATTCCTCTATATTAACAATATTGATGAAGAAATTTATTTAGAAATTCTCCACCATTGTCAGTTCTAATGGTAATAACTGAATGAGACAGAAGTTTTTCAATTCTAGTGACAAAGGATACGAAGGCATGCTTAAAATCAAATTTGGAAGTTAAAGGTAAAACCCAACAGTACTTTGTATATTCATCAATAACATTTGCATAGTACAAACTTCCTAACACAGAAGCTACATGACAAGGTCCCCAAGTATACATGTGTAGAAATTCTAAGGGCTTAGTAGCAACAGAAGTGGACAACTGAAAAGGCAGTTTTTGTGATTTTCAAAGTTTGGAATCATTATAAAAAAACTGGTTTATTTGAGACATTAGCTAGATTTAAAAATTTGCAGATCTTCTGAAAAGTTTGAAAAGATGGATGACCAAATCTTTTGTGAAGTAGAGATGTATCACTGAGTGTGGAGGTATAGGCTTGAGGTGGTGAACTGAAGTTGATAGGATACAACCCATTTTTATGTGGACCTTGGAAGAGAATATTCCCAGAGGTCTGATCCTTCACAGAAAAACCATTAGAGTCCAGAGTTAGAGAACAATGATTGTCAGTGGTGAATTTATGAGCTGACAATAGATTTTATGAGGCATGAGGAACAAGAAGAATGTCATTTAACATAAAAGAATGATCATTAACATGCTTACTAGAATATCATGTATGAGTAATAGACATACCTCTTCCATTAGCAGTGTGAATCATTTCTAATCCATCATAAGGACTCACTTCTTGTAAGACAACATAATTTGGTGTTATATGATTGTTAGCCCCACTATCTACAATCCACTCATCAGTATCAAATATATCAGCATCAGCTAGCATTGCTTGCAAATTTTCTGGTGGTGGCCTGCCTTTGTAGGATAAATTGAGTCTATGATTACATTCTGGTGCTAGATGAGTGTCAGAAAGACAAATTTGACATTTATTAGATATAGGTTGTCCTTTGCCATATGAATGTCTGGAGAAGATTGAAGGATTTGGATATCTTCCTCCTATAGAAATCCTACCTCTGAAATTTCCTTTGTTTGAATTCCCTCTATAGTATCCTCTTGAGTAATTTTCCATAAAAGCCTTTGCATTCATTTCAGTTTTAGTATCCTTGATTCTATCACTAACTACCACTTCTTCACTTAAAACATTATTGTGTAATTCAATACTAGTGATTGGTGGATTTTTGTGCCTCATTGAGGTAGAAAATGGTATGTACTCAGAATTAAGTTCCTTAAGAGTAACAACAACAATTTCCCTATCTGACACAATTTTTCCTGCAGCTGCTAATTGATCTAATAACTGTTTAATCTCATTTATAAGAGTGGGAATAGATTTATCACCTTGAGTTAGGGAGAGCAACTTTGTTCTAAGTTGAATAGAGTGTATTGAAGAATCCTTAGCAAACATATCCTCTATACTTTTTCATAGCTGATAAAAAGATGTACTTCTTGAAAAATAGGCAATCACAATATCTGATATTGTAGAATTGATCCACATGATAATGGTAGAATCTTCTTCAAGCCAATCTGAGTAATTAGGATTTTCAATACCATTTGCTTCATTTCTTGGTGAAGTAAATTGAGGAGGACATGGATAAGAACCATCTAAGAAACGCCGAAGCTTGTACTTTTGAATTACTGGATTCATAAGGTATCTCCATGTGAAATAATTGTCTTCTTTGAGTTTTAGATGAACGAAATTTGTGATTTGATTGAGAGGAACCTTAGAAAATGTGATTGCAGTAGGATTTTCCATTGTAAAAAGTTTAAAAAACAATTGGAGATCTGAGATGAATTTGATGAAATTTGAAAAACAAGAAACTCAAAAAAAGGAGAGAATGATAGAAATTCAGTGAACAATCTTATCAAACCAAAAAGTAAAGAATTCTTCTTCCAAAAAACGACAAAGAAATAAGATACAAGTGTAAATAAATCACCAGAAACGCATCAAGGAAGCTTCAAATTTGTTGTAGATGATATAACACAGCAAATTGCAGTGATTTGTTGTATAAAAGACAGGATCGAAGTAGAGTTAATCAAACCCTAACCCTACTGATACCATAATATCATAGTAATGATATGATTTATCTCAAATCTTGATTACAGAAGAACATGAACGTTACAGAATTTAAGACAGAGAGGGAGAGATATTAATATATGTCTGAACCGACACTAACAGACAAACAACACAAAATATCTCACACGTGAGAATGAAAACATCTGGTGACAGGATGGTTGTTATCCTACACTGCTGAAATAAGCTTATCCTTCACTGCATCTCTCAGAACTGATAGCATTGTCTTTACACACATCATAGTCGTAGTTGCGCACAGTCGATAAAAACAGCAAACCGTAAGAATTGCCGCTACCAACAAAGAACTTAACGTAGTAGCCGGTGCTGACATGGCGGAGGCTAAGGACACGGTAGTTTTCGGCATACAAGTAAACAGGCTCGAAGAGTGTGCAATGCTGGTCTGACTGATTCTCCTGAGGTTTGACGGCCATGGCAGCGACCCAATTGTTGCCCGTACCGAAGTTTGCCCAATATTTGTTGTTTTGCAAACTCCGGATATGCACTAGTCCACTTCCAGTGGTAGCTGGTACCACCTCAAACCTCGTGTCGAGCTCAAAACTGTAATCTCCACCGAATCGGATGGCATTTGGTACCTCTGGATTTTCTGTGTAGAAGTGTAAACATCTATCGTTGAAGTTTGATTGTACTATAACATACTTACTTGGGGAGTGTTCTTTTCATGTTGGTAGGAGCTGCTGCTGCTGCGGCTGCTTCCATTTTTATCTCTGACTCTCGTGTAATTTCTGTTGTTTCTGTTTGTGTTTGTGTTTGCTTTCTTAGTTGTTTGTTTCTCTGATCAAAAATCATGTGGTATTTATAAGCCAAGAAAGATCCATCATGAACTTCCCCATCAGAATATCAGATTACCTACTCATGAGTAAATATAAAGCATTCACCAACTAATGAAACATATTAATTAATTAAATCATCATTCACCCACTAATGAAACATTTATTAATCATTCACCAACTAATGAAACATTCCAGTGGATCGATACACATATACTACCAACCTGGTACATCACAAATATAGGCGGCATGAAATGAAATATTAATTTTATTTTATGGGTAATACCAGGGTTTACCGCACGTATTTTATGGGTATTCAACTCGATATCTAAATAGAGTGTTGTTATTTAGAGAATTGGCATATGATATTTGGGGTAAGAGCCTTAGCACACTGATCGCTAACAGTCAAACTCAGTATTTCCTGGATACGTACTCCTCCTATAGAGAGACACTCAAACAGAGTAAAGCAGGGAACTTTGTCTTTGGAGGTTGAGGCGAGCTCGTTGATGTGGTTATGCACATTCAGTTCCTTCCCCAGTTTACAAGTTCCTGTAAGCGCAATCAGGAGGAATGTGCTGAGCGAGCTCTTCGTACTTGGCTATTTCATTACTATGAAACTCAAACTCGTCAGGAATGTCAGTGTCTGAGGGTTCGAGTTTGTACGTAAGACTTTTCACTACACCAAATCTAGGTTTTTGTAACAATAGATTTCCTAACTCATTTTAGTATTGTAACTCAAGTAATCCATTATAATTCTAGTAACAACTTTAAAGAGTTAGTAAAATTATGAGTAGTTACCATAATTTAGAATTATTCTATAAAAACTAAATAACTATTAAAAGTGTGAGCTTGTTAGTTATAAATACCTAACACACTTTATAATAAATAACTAATACAAATATTTCCACCCAAAATCTAAGCATATCAAGATCAACCCCATCTTTATAACTCTTCATCATTTTTATTGGTAACACACTTATACATACCTAACACATGAATTTATTTCTAATTTTCCAAAAATCAAAATAACATTTAAGTTTTTTATTTGGAACCAATTAAAATTCTAGAACCACAGAATAACTTAAATCCAAAAACCAGTCGGTGTGCGGAACCAAACTTTTGTTACAACCATGGTCCATGGTCGACCCTACAGACGGAACTAAAAGCAATAACAACTAGGAGCCTTGGCTACTGAACATCTTAAAAAAATTTCTCTCTCTCTCTCTCGAGCACTTATTCTTCTTTCCCCCAAGCACAAACATCTCCACATCGCTGATAATCCATAGCCACCACCACCACCATCACTACGAATTATTTTGGAGAAGCACTGAAGAATAAGAACTAGTAATTAGGATCATAAGATTTAAGGGTTCGAAAATTATTCAACAAAAGAAATTCAAAAAATTCGGAGAAGACAAATCCCTTCGTGAGAAACAAATCTATGCTAACAATTCAACATCAAGTTCAATGAGGTGCGTAATTCTGACGGAATCGGTCATTAGATTACTTGATTGACTTTGATTTGATTGTCAATTTGTTTTTATTCTCTGATTTTGATTAATTGCATGAATTAGGGGTTTTATAAGTTGGGTAAAATTTGGGGATTTTCTGGTTGTCTGATTAGATTAATTTGCAGAATATCATGTTTCTGTTCTTGGGAGGTGATTGGTGGTGGGTAATCTGTCTTCAAGTACATTATATCCTTCAATTTTCTCAAATCTTATTTTATAAGTTGGGTAATCTTATTTCGTACCAGCATTTTGAATAGTTTAGAGAAGCTATTTGGGTAATTTTTCTTCCTTTCTTTCACCAAATTTGCTATATTAAGACTTGAGCATCTTTAAGTCAGAATAAGAATCAATGACAGAACATTGAAATAAAATTCCCGTTTAACTTTTTTGGTATGCTAAGTGAGCTGAGATAAGAAATTAGAATTTTGAAGCCACAAATCTTGATGTAGTCATCTTAGCATTTACATTGAAGTCCCATTAGTAAAACAAACAGAAATGTTTAAGTATAAACACTCCAATGATGATTGGCACTTAATTAGGTTCCACTCCGGAGGTGGCAGTCCTTAAATAAAATCCTTAGGTTATGTTAACTAAGACAAGAGTGGCCTTCTACTGAAACTAGGTTGTTTTTGTGTTTAATTAATAACATTCGGATTCTTAGTCTCCTTTGCTAGTGTCCGGCCTTTGTTAAGATTCTTTTATGATGAGCTCCATGTACATTATATCTTTTGTTTTCTGTAGAGATTAGATCCCATGCATCATTCAGTTGACATGTTAGGATCTTACCTACTCATCCTTACTGGGCATGGATCTAGACCGCCTCTTTGTTCCACAAAAGGGGCTAATAATACTTGGATTAAAGTGGACTTGGCATTTTCTATGTCTCGGCGGAATCCTTTCCTCTTTCTTTGGATATCAGAGTCCAAACCTGTAGATTGGATCAATTAAGGAAGTGATAGTATTGCATGTGCTAAAAAGAACTGAGTTTGTTTGGGGTGATTCAGGTGTAAATGGTGCAATAAATTATGCATTACTTTTACTTGCAAGTCTCTAAGTTGTGTTTGTATTGCTTACTGTTCTATTATTTTGAGGTTTGCATTTTAATGAAATTGCGCTTACTTCATTGGGACCAATATTTCCCCTTTTCACTTCAAAATTAGTTTGACCTTTGATGTGTGTTTGTCTTGGATGCTAAAGTCAGTATGTTTATTCTCTTTACTGATTCCATGCAGTACTAGTCAGCAGAAAGAAATTGGAGGAACAACAAGGATGTTCAGAATCAAATCGTCATCAGTGAAATGGTATGTCATGAATCCAGAGTTGCAGAGAAGTAATATAGCAGGAAAATCTTAGGAAGTCTTTGGCAGATGCAATCCTTTCTGAGATGTCAAGCCACCTTTATTCTTTCTCATGTGTGTTCTTAGACATAAATCCTAGGAGATAGGTAAGCAAAGAGTGAAACTAAGTTTTTCATAACGTTGCAGGAAAGCGATGGAAGGTGCTCACCGGTGACTCCAAATCTCCTGTTTCTGGAAAGGATTCTGGCCATCGAGAAGAAAGGGAACATTGGAGTCCTGCTGTTGTCTAAAGGTACAAAAATGTTTTGGAATGGTGATTTGAATTTCACTATCTCATGGAATGTGGATGAAATATACACCATCTATTGCTCGATACATTCTTCTCTTGATAAAATCACCACCAACTTGAATAAATAAATGAACATTTCTTTCTTAGTTTTGATATGGAATATGCTCTCAGCTTATGCATGTTGTTTGGTATATATCATCCTTTGTCTATGCAATGGAATCAGCACTAGGCCTTTTCATTTCTTTTTTGTGATATCTCAAGATCGGGGAGGGAACTCGAGGTGATTATGGTATGTGTATGAACTTATTTCCTTCATGTTACTCATCCTAATATTGTTCATTCTGATGCATCTTATGTCCGGGGTATGTTTACATTTGCTAGGACGAGTGGGGAAGAAATTCTCATCGACTCCATGCATCACATAAAGATCTACTCCTAGTGGAACACTAAAAGGGTGTTCTACCAGTAGATCATCGAGAGGATATTCTTTCATTGGATCACCAAACCGCACCTCTATATCTCAGTTCCAAGAGCAAAGTGGTTTATTATGCTAATGGTTCCATCAAGTCAGCAATATTATGCAACAAGCTCTCCTCCTCATGGGTGTCCTGTGCCAGGTATGTAACAAGAGCTACAGTTAACCAAAGATCATATTTGTAACAAGAGTTGGACCAGTCGTTTGAGCCTTTATGTGTTTTTATCCAGGAAAACGAAGTTATAATACCCTTTGTGTTTTTATCCAGCAACTGTATTGGCACACCACAGAAACATGGCTTTAGAAGCCATGATAGGTGTTCGATAATGGAGTGACTGACATAAAACTGTAGTCGGTGGAGTTTGGAAGGTCAGGGAATGGAAGTTGTTAGTGATACTGACAGAATGGAATTGGCTGAGGTGGTCCATGTGTTTTCCAAGTCAGGGAAGTTGTAGTAGGAGCTGCGCTGAAGTTTAGGGAGGAAAGCACGGTGCTGGTCATGGCTGTGAATGGTGATCAACGGTTTCAAGGAGATGTGCATGTCGTCTAGGATGGAGTACGAATAAGGTTTTACGTGAAGTTGTTCATATGAATCGGATAGAGAGTCGAGCTCTTTTGGTGGAGGCGAGTTCTTAGGCAGATAATATTGGAGTTGAACTGTTGAATCAATGCAGTGGCCGGTGTTTAGATAGTCAGGGAGCTGGTACTGCCGGTGATTTGAATATTTGTGTGTTGGATGGAGTGACTCGGGACGCTGATGCCTGCACTTGGTGGAGATGTTACTGCTGGTGATGTTCTAACCGGTCAGGAGAAGACAGAATGGAAAGTGGCGACTGCAATGGGAATTCAGAGAATGGACGGACATAGATGGTTCAACTATGGTTGAGTTCTAGTGATAGTTGTGAAGGCTGGTGTTTACATGAACCGATACTTGAATGGAGATGGCATCGAACGCCGAAGCTGGAATCGGATTTGAGTTGAATTTCTCTGTTGGTTTAGCTATTCTTGCATATTCGTGAAATCGGATTTAAAGACTTTGGTTTTTAACTAATTTGTAAGAATTTTGAATTCTGTATAGTGAATTGACATCTATTTTGTCAACATCGTTCAAAATTTAGTAATTTACCAATTTCTTCAAAATTTAGTAAGTATGTCGTTATTGTACGCAAGAATTTAGTTGATCTCGTACCTCAACAATTGATATGTGGCTATTTTATCAACCCTTAATCTATCGTAATTGGGATTTAAAATTTGTGAATACATTTTTCATTTTCTAATCCAATCTTATATATTCTTCGGATTTATGTATAGTCGAAGGTTGATAACAATATCTGAATTTATTCTAATTTATATATATTATTTAAAATTATGTCTTATCCAAAGTTGCTAATAAAACTGAATGCCAGGGTTTATTTAATGTTTCGGGGAATATTCCGAAGGAATCTTACCTGTAAATGGATGGATTCATCGTTCTTACAAAGTTTCCGACTTATTGTAGTTAATTCACAACCAGGTTTCAATCTCGGAGCCAGGTAATGCATATGATATGTCGATTTATAGTAGCTTAATAGTTCGTTCTCGCATATTGAAGTTCGATTTATATGTATCGATTTCTATGATGTATCATGCTAAGTTTGAAGTCAGAACCCTCTCGGAGCTTTGTGGTTCATAGTTTGTATGACGTTATACCCTATTTGAATTTCGAATCAACACTGAGCTTCATATTTATCGATTTTGATGATGTATCATGCTAGATTTGAAGTTAGAACCCTTCCGGAGCTTCTTGCTTCATGGTTTGTATGTCGTTATTCCAAACCTACCTATAAAGTTTCATATTATCCTTAATAACTTTTATGCTAGAGATAATCTCAAAATCTTTAGATGAGTGTTCAATCTCTAATATCAGAATCCCATTCATTATCAATTCATTCTCGAAAACTCATCATTTGTTATCTTTCTGGATAATCTTCTCTTTGTTGCAGTTTAAAATTATAATTCTTCAACGCGTTTTTCAATATTTAAGCTTCTGGTTAAAATTTTAATCAACCTCAATGATAGGAAAATTACTTCCAGATACAAGTACATGTAACTTAATCTTATAATATCCTTTCAACACTTCTATGATCCAAAATGCATCCAAGGACGAGTGCTCGATCTCTGTCAAAATCTTGTTCTTAAACAATTCATCGTCGGAATCTTATTATTTTCCATGATAATTATCAAAGTTGTTGGTCAGAATTACAATGCTTAGACGAATGTTTTAGCACACAAAGAAACACAACAAAGAAACACAATAAGTCCCAATCTGTATGAGAGGTGAAGACCAAATCTCTACCGTTTAGTAATTTCCCTAATCTATATGACTCGTTATCCACGGCCCAAAAATACTTATACAAAACCCAAAAAACAATTCTCCCCTCACTTTCTTTTTCTCCTCTCTCTCAGTCGCATCTTCTTTAACTCCGCCTCTAACAAAAACCCTAAAAAGCGACATCTTTTCTCTTAATCTCTCAATTCCAAACAAGATCGAGCTAATTAATGGAAGATAGATTTGTTCAATCGGTGTTCTTGTATATCTCTTTTTCTTAGGGTTTCTATCTTCTTTTTCTCTTTTTCCGAATAGTTTAGAGTTGTGAATTAAGGGTTTTTAGTAAGATGGATGACTATGAACATGTACTGTTCTTGGGGATAATGTTTTTCCTATTTTTTTGTTTCAATAAACATTCCATGGATTTTAGTTTGGGTTAATGGTGGTATGAATTTTGATTTTTTTAAGGATCTTTTGTTCATTTGCAACTTGATCTTAATCAATTAAATTGAACATCCCTTTAATTTCATCACAAGATCAATGGGGGATTTGGGATGTACTCTTTGATACGGGTGAATTTTGTATCTAGCAACAAAAAAGATTCAATTTGTGGATCAATTTCAATTTTTCTTCTTTATTTTTCTAATTTGAGTTCTTGGGTTCAATTTAATTAGGATTTTTGTAGGTCGAGTTAATGATTTAGTTCACATTGCGATTTCAGTTAGCGTGGAGGATGGATTTATATGTTCAAACTTTTAAAACTAGCATTAGAAATTCAGTACTAGTTAACATCTTATAAGCTATATACAAATATTCTTTGTATTATTTCTATATCTAGAGAAGCTATCATTCTATATTTTTGTTTCGCACCAGATGACAAGTTAATTTGGTGAATTTTAATTTTGAGTGCAGGAGAAGCGGAAAAGTCTTGGATGTTTGAAAAAGATAGATTTGGTAAAGTATATATAGAGATGGAGTCCCTGAGGTGTTCTTTGTCTTTGGCTTCCGCAAGCTCGGATCTTCTTTAAATTGGTCGCAAGAAGAGTTGTCCTTTTGAAGCCTTTGGTAATCCATATGCAATTTCGGGTGTCATAGGTAATCGTTTTTCCCCTTTTCTTTAGATTCTTTCAATTTTTTCTGATCATAATATAATAGGTTCATAAGAATATAATTCAGTCCCTAACGTCTTTCAATTGTTTTGATCGTAGGATCGAATAGAACTTGTTTCTTTGAGACTTGTTTCTTTTGGTTTGTCATCTTAACTAAATACACACTTACAACTATGTTTTAAAGAAGCACTTGACCGCTGGCTGATGTGAATGCTTCCCTTATTATTGAAATGATGTAGTTTGTCATCTATACATGGGAATTGAATAAGCATATGCGGGACAATTGCGAAAGTGATAGCTTTCCGATTGTACTAGGGAACATATTTTCATCTTACCTCTTTAACATTATTTGATGGATAATTTTAGGGATCCAGTTTATAGGTGTTTATATTTTTGTCTCTGTTATGATACCACATGGTAGTTTGAATAGGTACATGCAATGAAGTTTGTGTTCATTCATGGCGAGGTAGTATAATGTTACTTAACAAGGGTACCTTACTAGTCGAGTTCTGCATAGTAGTGAAGACTACTACCACGATTGAGAACAATGATGTCTTTTTCTTTGATTATTATAAAGCTATCGACACGCTTCAGTGCCACTTCTACAGTTGTATCAATTTTGCAATTTCTTATAATGTTACTTAACCGATTATGTTTGCTTATAGTGTTACTTAACCGATCTTTGTTTGAACAATGATGTCTCTTGCTGGTTCTGTTCACCTGGATGCAAAGCAAGAATCAAGTTACCCAACATATATTTACTTTCTTGCTCAAAGCTGTAGGAAAGAGTGAGTTAAATTATCTCTCTTAGATATACGGATACTGCACAATGTTCTTGGGCTATGATCATTTTTGTTACATAGGTGCTCTAAATTATCTAAATAAGCTTAGGTATTTGCTTATGGTCGTGAGTCAAAACACATATATTTACAAATACTAGTAAGGAATTCTTGTTGCTCCTACGGTTTTGTATCAATTTGCTAATCGATCATTCTACTTTTACTAGTGAGTTAGTTTTAGTTTATCCGAGATATTGGGCTATCTAAAACATGTGTGACTGCATGAGGACAATGTGTACTTAAAATTAAAAAGTTTGGCGAATAAATGATTGTAGCACTCTGCTAAATATTTTGATCCTTTATGGGAGTCTGTTAAGATTTTAAGGCAGAAGGTAAGATACATTATTTTAATTCGAATCAACTACTCAGTCTCAGTCTATGCAGAATATCATATTTAAAAGATTTATCATATTTATGTTGACAAGTCAGGAATTCTTGATATCGCAAACCTTGTTGTCTTAGATGCGAAATACATATTCCCACGGCTTGCAAATTGATATGCTAATTCTGGTTCTATCGAGATATCTAAGGTACCATCTTGCGCTTTGTATATTAATTTGGGTACTTATGCCCATGCTAATTAGTCTTATTTTGCATGTTTGGGACACTTGTAGTTACCAATCTATTTCTGCTTGCTATTTTCAGGGAAAACTTCCTATGCATAAAGATTACCAAGGATACGGCATTTCAGCTGCCAGTATACGGTAAGACCCTATTGACTTTTCCTTGGCCTTATTCATCTTACATCGGTGTTGTGTACCGGATATGTCCATCTTGTTAACATTGATTGTAATTGTATGTCTACTTAATGTTTGAACACGGGGATCACAATGAGACTCAAGTGTTGCACACCCACCATCGAGCGGTCATGTAGTACTTTGATTTATTATTGCATGATGTAACTTTGTAGATAGGATTACCTTTGATAAAAGTAGGTTGTTCATTATCTTTTACCTAATGTATCAACCTTCTATTTTAGTGAATGGTTGCATAAATTCTTTGGATATGAATATGAATATATGAATGTCTTTTGTAATTTCACAAACAATAATGATTATAAATTTGCGAGTTTCATAGTTCGAATTTGAGAATATACTTACGGCATTCTCGGGTGACTGGAACTGGCATTCTCGGTGACCGGAACACAGCATTCTCAGTGAAATCCCAGTCCGGGATCACCTGAAAGGGATTTTTATTTATTAAAATATAACAATTTCCTAATGGAGTAAAGGTGTTACTGAATTTTGGAAAACTAGACACTTTCCATCTCTTTAGTGGTCATTTTAATAGTAATAGAAAGAGTTAGCAATGGTTATAACTTATAACGCAAAATTTACATTACAAAGTAAATATGAAGTGTAAAATGTAAATAGTTAGGATAAAAATTGTAATGGAAACAATGTGTTAGCCTATTTAATTTTCCTAATGGATTAAAAGAGTTAGATAAAATACTAACAAATTATATAATGGCCTATCCATAACTATTTTTCTTAGTTAGGGAAATTAGCTTGTATTTTTTGGTAACACTTTTTTCCTATGAGAAAATCCTTCATATGGTGTAGTGTAACTCTTTATGCCACCATAAAGCATAAGAGTTTTTCCATGCATCAAACCTATTGATAAGCTCACACAAATCAGCAACACAATGAACACAAAGACATGACACAATTAACCCATTTTATTGCATCAAAGGAAGACTAAAATAGTCCATCCCATGGACTAAACAAGCAATTTACCCTCTTTGGTGAATGCCTAACTCTTTCTCAAACGAACAACACCAACATTATTGATTCCTAGACTATTTATACTACTAAGATCATGCCAAAACTTGTGTGCAAACATTTTCACAAGCCTTGGAAAGCCAAGTGTCCAAGGGGTAGTTTCCATAATCGCTTAAAGTGTGCATAATTTTACCGATCCCACGCCTGTCCCAAATTATTGTGGACAGTCTAATATGGTTATAAACAAACTTTGTAACCGTTCACCTTGGTCTCACACCTTTGGCATGATTGTAAAGACAATAGCCGCCACTTGAGCCACTTTTGCGTATTACTGCAGTATGGCCTGTACCTGAAATTTCTAGGACTATTTAGCTAATCCAAATTCATTAATACATGATTTCCAACTGATTCCAATATGCGTCATATGCTCACATGTGTTATTCTTGTTGTACTTAGCCAATTGCTCGACAATAGTGATGCATACTCTTACGTCACTATCTTGGTTGCACTATCCAAGCTTTGGGAATCCTTGGACTAATGCATAGGCCAACTCTTGGCCTATTATACACTATTTCATCCTCCTTGAGTTTGTGCCAACTCAATTCCATAGAGCCTCAATGCCAACATCGCATTGCATTTGTCAACTTGGCCTTGTCTTACCTTTCCCTCAATGAAGCTTCATTGTGTCGTCCAACATGCTTCATTACTTGGCCAATGAATTTCCATTGTAGCGCCATCTTGGCGCTTTGCTGGCCCTGCATGGTCTCACTATCTTAGCGCTTGACAGTCTAGGAAGTGTCGCGCCATATTAGATGATCCATAAACTCGTTTCCTTTAATTCTCTAGTAGAAACTTTAATTATAAAAAAAATCCACCGGATTATCCGCATCCAATTAGTGCATCCGCGTATCAAGTGGATTCAAACCCCATGGATGCTGAATTAGACGCGGATGTCAAATTCGAAATCATGATGAATTGGATTGGGTGGATGAGGTGAAAACTAGCCATATCGGTCCATGCTCACCCCTTGTTCTCACAATAAAGTTTATAAAAGTGGTCAAGTTTTGTTGAATCAAATTCAACACCTTGTGATTTGCGTTTACAAGAATATTAAAGAAAAAGCGGGTATTGTTCCAGCTACAAGCATCACTCAAAAACAATCGAAATCCTTTGCATCGAGGATTATCTTTCCGAGACATTAAAATCAAAAGATTCAAATGACCTTTATTATTTTCTAACCATAACAAATTAGATGAAAATGTGAATAATTTCATTTTTGTTAATGCTTTGGCAATTCATAAGCTAACATCACCAAATAATCAAAAGGACTTTATAAATTTTCTAGCCATGAAAATTGTAAACGAGATCATAAAAGTTATGGGAGATGAATTGTTTGCGATGTGAATTGATAGAGCTCGTGATGTATAAGCAATTAATCAAATGTTTGTTGCGATACGACATATATACATACTAAGAAGGAATAAATAATGCAGTGTTTATGCGGCCTTGAGGACATTGATCACCTAATGTTACATTGTGTCTATACAAAACAAACTTGGGATTACTTTCTTGTCACAATACGAGATAAGCAGGAGATATAAACCATCTATCAAAGAGCATATGGAAGAGTGGATTAAAGAGAAACTTGTGTGTGTGTGTGTGTGTGTGTGTGTGTGTGTGTGGGGGGGGGGGGGGGGGGGGGGGGGGTGGGGGGGGGGGGTTAATATGGCCTCTCCTCCATGCAGCCATTCTATGGGTAGTTTGGATGAAAAGAAATGGTAGGGTTATGGCTAACAAAAGGAAGAAGGGTAAAGATGAAGTCATCAATGAAGTTAAGAGGCTGATCTTCAAATGGGGTTCTCTACCTAACTGGTTCTCCTTTATGTTGGAGACCTTATTTTCAACTGGATTGCAGTCTTAGATTCTAATATTCATTCTTAGGCCGGGCTTATGGCCTTGGTTTTCTCTATGTTTTTTATTTTCATTAATAAAATTTTAACCTTTTACTTAAAAGAAAAAAAAACGATTTTAGTGAAACCAAGGATGGAACTAACAAGAGGTTACCTCGGGTATACCTCGTCCATGTTTCAGCCTAATATCAATTTACTAAGTAAAATCAGCAAAATCTAATTCTGGCCTACTCATATCAAGCGCTTCAGCCCGTCTAATGTATTTGTGAATCAAAAATATAGCCCTGATTACGCGGTTGGTTACAAAATTTGTCACGGCCTTCGACTGCCTTGAGTGGCGGAACCATTAAGGGTGGGGTAGACCTACCTCTAGCCATCCCTACGATCCCAATAATCTCTAATTAGACCTTAAACTCTTTAATATTTTACGTATACTCCTCTATATTTTAGAATTTAATCCCCCTTGTTTCTGAAGTTTTAATGATTAATTCATCCAATTTATCAAATTCTTCTTTAACCCCCTAACCTTAAATATCAGTGATCTGTCCTGGCTCTCCTGTGGCTTCCTTGCAAACTACGACCTCTACCCAACAGAGAATCTTGGGTTCGTCCCTGTTGAAAACAAGAAGTCAGAGTGTCGTCCTTGCAAACTACGACCTCTGCCTTGCAAGAAGTTAGAATTTAATCCCCCTTTTTTTTTTGTTGGAAATAAGTTACAATTTCGTATGCAACTGAAAAATAATACTTTGATTACACTGATAATAGTAACAAACAACTCAAGAAACATGAGAAAAATACTTAACACTCACTGATGTGTTATTGTTATAATAGGAGATTTACTTGATGATAGTATTTAAAAAATTAGTAGAGGCACGTATGAGATACGCCGAGCTAAAGGTAATATTGCACTGCTCCTCCTACGAGATGCTATAACAATTAACAAATTACCTCCAGGATACAACTACGTTAGTTCTCCTCTATGTGTAGCATACACGGAAGAGAACCCTTAGAACTTAGCGGTAAATAATGAAAACAAAAACATAAATCGAAACTACAACCAGTTTAGGAGAAATGTAAAAAGTAATTTATGTTTAGAAACTAACTATGTTTTTATAAACGAGAGAAGTAGTATTACAAAATTATGTTTACGTAAACTACAACTCGTTTTTTTATGTTTTGTAAACTAAGAACTCTATTTAATGTTTTAAACTTAAATAAAATTTACGAAAGAATAAAAGAAGAAGAAGAATTTGGAGAGAAGAGTTCGAAAGGTATGGTTTCAAATGAAATTCTTCTCTCGTATTTATAGCAAAAAAACATTTCAACGTTCGACCAAGAATCCAATGTGCGGCAGGATCGTCGTGATTCACGTTTCGGCTTTTGTCGGATGAGTAAAAGCATCCGTTAAAAATACGGTAAAATGTTTTGTCGAATTCAAATTTTTTCGAGATTCTTCTCGAGGTGCACAGTGTTACAACGACATTTTTTCAAAGATGCTTCACGAGGTTTTTGCACATGGGTCGGACACCCAAAACCGAGAAGGCAAAGAATAAAATTCTTTATATGTGTGGGAGAAACGTGTGGAAAAATTCAGTAAAAAGATAGGGTCGGATAAACCCACACCCACACCCACACTTTCACCCTCTCCCTCTCCCTCGCCCTCGCCCTCGCCCACGCCCACGCCGAGCCGAGCCGAGCGAGCGTGCGTGTTTACGTGCGAAGCACGCGAACGAGGGAAAGGCAATAAGAAATGCAATAAGGTTTAGGCAACCTTGCCATAGTCTAGGGATTTCCCCATACACAAAGGTCTAAAGACCCAAAGGGCCATACCCTTAAGGCTAAACCAATGCTATTTAAGTCTAAAACTCTAAGTGTTTTAGTCTATATGGGACTAATGTTTTATTCATTCACATGAAAAAACATCTAGGGAGTAATAGGTCTTGGGATCAAAACATGGTCCATGCATTTTTTGATTAAAACAAAACATTGTTTTTTCTAACAATCCCCCACATGAATAATAAAACATTTCGATAAAACACGAGAAAACATAAGGCAACAATATAGGCTAAGGTGTCCCAAGGATTGAACCTTAACTTAGTGAGAGGTTACTGAATCGCTTGTTGATACGGTGAACGCAATGTCTTGAACCGCCAACAATGAATGCAATTCGAAATAATGACCACACTTGATGCCTCAGCCAAGAAAACAGGTGCCAAGCTCTTGCGGTTGTGCCCATTTTGGCCGTGGGCTAAAATCCGGACTTAATGAATGTCTCTAGAGAATCAGCTCAAATTCTCATAGGAAGCGGCCCCACTTCCAACATCCACAAAGGTGAGTCCATAAAGAGTGTCTGCCACCCCGCTTTCATCAAAGCCATGGTACCCATTAAGATCGCAAAAGATCATCCTTAATTCTGCGAGTAGCACTATCGCACAGTTACACCATAGGGAGGGACAAAGATAGTACTTTACCCAATATCACCATAAATTAGTTGTCTCATTGAACCTTGATTTTGGAAATCCAATCACAAGGTTGAGTATCCTTCATGGTGATTTATTCAATGAGCTTAAGTCCCATCCCCCTCGATGTAAATTTAACTTCCTCTCTCCGGTTAAGCCTTTCGTCAAAGGATCTGCAAGATTATCTTTGGATTTTACAAAGTCTATCGAGATAATACCAAGAGAGTAGTTGTTTCACCGTCTTGTGTCTTCTTCGTATATGTATAGACTTCCCGTTGTATACATTGTTCTTTGCGCAACCAAGAGCAATTTTTATGTCACGGTGGATTGCGATTGAAGACACGGGCTTGGGCAGTGGAATTCCTCCCGGAAACATCGTATCCATTCGACTTCCTCTACACTTTTTCCAAGGCTATAAATTCAGACTCCATAGTGGATTTAGCTATACATGTCTGTTTGGTGGACTTCCATGAGACAGACGCACCTCCAAGTAAGAAGATGTACCCACTAGTAGACTTGCACTTTTTAAGAGTCGATATCCAGTTGGCATCACAATACCCTTCAGACAAGAGGATACTTCCCAAAACTTAAGCAATAGTTTGAGGTCCCTCTCGGGTAACGTAAAACTCTAAAGAGAGCATACCAGTGATCCCTTACTGGGTTGCAAGTATACCCGCTTAATCTACTCTGAGTAAGCAATATCGGTCTTGTACAGTTCATCAAATACATAAGACTACCAATAATGCGAGAATACTCAAGTTGATCAATACCCTTACCCTTGTTCTTTTTCGGTTTACAAGTGGGATCAAAAGGAGTAGATGCGAGGTTTAGAATTTTCATAATTAAATCTCTTTAATACGGTTTCAGCATAATGAGATTGACTAAGACTATATCCATCAGACGTCTTTCGATTTTCATCCCTAAGATTACATCAGTAGGGCCTAAGTCTTTCATGTCAAAATTATCTCTAAGCATGCTTTTAATGTTATTAATAATATCAAGGTTCTTTGCCTAATATGAGCATATCATCAACATATAGGCACACAATAACATGAGAATCATCCACAGATTTAATGTAAACACATTTATCGATTCATTAACCTTGAAACCATTAGTTATCATAACATGATCAAATTTTTCATGCCATTGTTTAGGTGCTTGTTTTAAACCGTAAAGAGATTTGTTCAACTTGCATACTTTGTTTTCACAACCTTTTACAATAAAGCCTTCAAAGTTGATCCATATAAATTTCTTCATTCAATTCACCATATAAAAATGCGTTTTAACATCCATCGATGTATATGCAAATCATAAATTGAAGCTATAGCAATCAACATCCTAATCGAGGTGATTCTAGAGACTGGTGAATAAGTATCGAAGAAATCTAATCCTTCTGTTGTTTATAGCCTTTAGCTACCAACCTAGCTTTATATTTATCTATAGTTCCATCTGATCTAAGTTTCCTTTTGAACACCCATTTACAACCTATGGATTTACTACCGGGAGGTAAATCTACAAGCTCCCAAGTTTCATTTCTTGAATGGACTCCCATTCATTTAATGAAGCTTCTTCTCGAAGGAGCTTCTGGAGAAGTCATAGCTTCTTTGTAGGTTTGGGGTTCGACTCTACTAGTTAGAGTCAAAAATCAGGCCAAAACTTGTTTCAGTTCTTACCCTTTTACTTCTTCTCAGTTCAGTCTCATACTCCAAAGTTGGAGTTTGACTAATCGATGGAACATCCGGGAGGTCATCATGGACCCTTTTCGAGGTCCAGACCTTAAAGGAAAAATGTGTTCATAAACACAAAGCATCTCTAGATTCCAATATGGTGTTGACCAATGTTATTATGGTCGGGATGATGACCAAGAACACTGTATGCAATTGTATGCTCGGGATACCTAAGAAAACACGAGTCAATTGTTTTAGGACCTAATTTAGTTTTCTTGGGATGAGGAATGGCCACCTTGGCCAAACACCCCCACACTTTAAAGTATGCATAGGAAGGTTGTTTACCATTCCACAATTCATAAGGAGTTTTATCAGATTTTTTAAATGGAACTCGGTTCAAAATATAGCAAGCGAAAGGATAGCTTCCCCCCACAAGTTCGAAGATAACCCCTGAACTTGTCAACATAGCATTTACCATATCTATGAGTGTTCTATATTTTTCTTTCGGCTACACCATTCGATTGGTGAATATGGTGCGAGTTGTTTCATGAATGATTCCATTATGTTTACAAAACTCACCTATGGGTATCACATACTCACCGCCACGATCGACCTAAGAGTTTTAATTTTAACTCCTTTTTGGGTTTCTACTTCAATTTTATAAAATTTGAAGGCCTCTAAGGCTTCATCTTTACTTCTAAGAAGATGAACGACAATAGCGTGAGTAATCATCTATAAAAGTGATGTACCATTTTTTACCACTTCTTGTTGGTGTTGATTTCAAATCTCCTAAATCCGAGTGTATTAGTTCCAAAGGAACCTGTTTTACGTTCAATCCTTTTATTAAACGGTTTTCTTGTATATTTAGATTCAACACGAGATTTCACATCTTTGATTTTTATCAAAGTTTATTTTTGTATGCAACCTAAATTAGCAAGTCTATCTAGAGATTTGAGATTAACATGCCCAAGTCTATCATGCCAAACATGTGAAGAGTCACAAACATAAGCGAAGAAGATGCATTAACATTCAATTTCAAATCGGATACACTAAGCTTAATCATGTTATCGGTAACATAACCTTTTCCTACGAATTCACCATGCTTAGAAAGGACAACGATTATTAGATTCAAGAACAATCTTAAATCCTTTTCCTAGTAAGATGGTTTTTTACGAGATAAGGTTTTTGCATATGTCCGGGACGTAAAAATACGTCATTCAATGCGAGAGTTTTTCACGAAGTTAACTTCAGTTCGACCTTGCCTTTCCCCTCCACTTTCGCGGTGGTAGAGTTTCCCATGAACAATTTCTCATCATCTCCTACTATGGCATAAGAGGAGAAAGCATTTCTGAATTTACGAGACATGCTTGGTGGCTCACGAGAATCAAGCCACCGGTCTCTCACATTAGTCACACTAGAGACAAGGTGACCGGACACCATGCCGATGTAAAGTATCCGGGATCATCTACTAGGTTTGCCTTATTTTTCTGTTTTGGATCATATTTGATCCTTTTAGGGGCCTTACGGTCTTTAGCCATATGTCCGGGTTTTCCACGGTTAAAACAGTCGCCTTTGATGGTGTGCTTAGTGACACCACCCTTAGGCTTAAAATTGTTACCTTCGGGTTTTCGACGTCACATTACGTCTATTACCAATTTTCTTTGGATTCTCCGGGAATTTTCTTTAAACTGACTTTATCATCCAAAACATGAGCTTTGTAGGTCATGTTTTTGCTCAAAGAACATGCTCTTGTCCTTGCCGCACATAAGTTCCTCAACGGATCTTTTTGCCAAGCTCCACCATGGTGATTTCACGAGTCTTGTGTCGAGCCTCCTCTTGTATTCGCTCCATGAGGGTGGAAGCTTTTCAATCACAAACGATACTTGTAGAGCTTCATCAAAAGTCATGCCTACAGAAGAATCTCGCTGATGAGGAGTTGAAGTTCAACGAATCGTTTGTTCTATAAAGCTTTTCGTCGAGTCATCTTGTATTCTAAGAACTTAGCCATCAAGAATTTCTTACTTCCAATGACTTCAAAGATGATATTTTTCTTCTAGAGCTTCCCATAAATCAAAAGCATTAAAATCTTCTTTTGCATTATAGAAGTCATACAAGGAATCATCAAGACAATTAAGAATATGATTCTTGCACAAATAATTCTTCCTATTCCACTCCGTCCAATTTATCTTCATTACCACGCGTGATGAAGTTTTTCGATGGTTTTTCTAAAGCATATCCATCTAACCTTTGGTCATTTAGGAAGAATAGCATTTTAGATCGCCATCTCTTAAAGTCCTTACCTTTGAACTTTGGTGGTTTTTCTACGGTATTTTTCCCATGTTCTTACAAAGAATTACAATATCACAATATTACAATATTACAATCGTGCAAGCTATTACCTTTAGATTGTTGGAAATAAGTTACAATTTCGTATGCAATCGAGAAATAATACTTTGATTACATCGATAATAGTAACAAACAACTCAAGAAACATGAGAAAAATACTTAACACTCTTGATGTGTTATTGTTATCTAGGAGATAACCGATGATAGTATTTAAAAATTAGTAGAGGCACGTATGAGATCTGTTGAGCTAAAGGTAATATTGCCTGCTACTCCTCGAGATGCTATAACAATTAACAAATTACCTCCAGGATACAACTATCGTTAGTTCTCCTCTATGTGTAGCATACACGAGAGAGAGAACCCTTAGAACTTGGCAAATAAATAATGAAAACAAAAACATAAATCGAAACTACAACCAGTTTCAGAGAAATGTAAAAAGTAATTTATGTTTTTGTAAACTAACTATGTTTTTGTAAACAGAGAAGTAGTATTACAAAATTATGTTTCTGTAAACTACAACTCGTTTTTTATGTTTACAGTAAACTAAGTACTCTATTTAATGTTTCTGTAAACTTAAATAAAATTTACGAAAGAATAAAAGAAGAAGAAGAATTTCAGAGAGAAGAGTTCAAAGGTATGGTTTCAAATGAAATTCTTCTCGTATTTATAGCAAAAAACATTTCAACGTTCGACCAAGAATCCAATGTGCGGGGGATGTCCGTGATTCACGTTTCGGCTTTTGTCGGATGAGTAAAAAGCATCCGTTAAAAATACGGTAAAATGTTTTGTCGAATTCAAATTTTTTTCGAGATTCTTCTCGAGGTGCACAGGTGTTACAACGACATTTTTCAAAGATGCTTCACGAGTTTTTTGCACACGGGTCGGACACCCAAAACCGAGAAGGCAAAGAATAAAATTCTTTATATGTGTGGGAGAAACGTGTGGAAAAATTCGGTAAAAAAGATAGGGTCGGATAAACCCACACCCACACCCACACTTTCACCCTCTCCCTCTCCCTCACCCCACGCCCACGCCACGCCCACGCCACGCCCAGCCCACGCCGAGCCGAGCCGAGCGAGCGTGCGTGCTTACGTCGTGAAACACCGCGCGAACGGGGAAAGGCAATAAGAAATGCAATAAGGTTTAGGCAACCTTGCCATAGTCTAGGATTTCCCCATACACAAAGGTCTAAAGACCCAAAGGGCCATACCCTTAAGGCTAAACCAATGCTATTTAAGTCTAAAACTCTAAGTGTTTTAGTCTATATGGGACTAATGTTTTATTCATTCACATGAAAAAACATCTAGGGAGTAATAGGTCTTGGGATCAAAACATGGTCCATGCATTTTTTGATTAAAACAAAACATTGTTTTTTCTAACAATCCCCCACATGAATAATAAAACATTTCGATAAAACACGAGAAAACATAAGGCAACAATATAGGCTAAGGTGTCCCAAAGATTGAACCTTAACTTAGTGAGAGGTTACTCAATCGCTTGTTGATACGGTGAACGCAATGTCTTGAACCGCCAACAATGAATGCAATTAGAAATAATAGCCACACTTGATGCCTCAAATCAAGAAAACAGTGCCAAGCTCTTGCGGTTGTGCCCATTTTGGCCGTGGGCTAAAATCCGGACTTAATGAATGTCTCTAGAGAATTAGCTCAAATTCTCTCAGGAAGCGCCCCACTTCCAACATCCACAAAGGTGAGTCCATAAAGAGTGTCCGCCACACCCGCTTTCATCAAAGCCATGGTACCCATTAAGATCGCAAAAGATCATCCTTAATTTGCAGGTAGCACTATTTACGATTACACCATAGGGAGGGACAAAGATAGTACTTTACCCAATATCACCATAAATTAGTTGTCTCATTGAACCTTGATTTTGGAAATCCAATCACAAGGTTGAGTATCCTTCATGGTGATTTATTCAATGAGCTTAAGTCCCATCCCCTCGATGTAAATTTAACTTCCTCTCTGTGGTTAAGCCTTTCGTCAAAGGATCTGCAAGATTATCTTTGGATTTTACAAAGTCTATCGAGATAATACCGGAGAGAGTAGTTGTTTCACCGTCTTGTGTCTTCTTCGTATATGTATAGACTTCCCGTTGTATACATTGTTCTTTGCGCAACCAAGAGCAGCTTTTCATCACAGTGGATTGCGATTGAAGACACGGGCTTGGGAGTGGAATTCCTCCCGAAACATCGTATCCATTCGGCTTCCTCTCCAGCTTTTTCCAAGGCTATAAATTCAGACTCCATAGTGGATTTAGCTATACATGTCATTTGGTGGACTTCCATGAGACAGACGCACCTCCAAGTAAGAAGATGTACCCACTAGTAGACTTGCACTCTCTTCGAGTCGATATCCAGTTGGCATCACACCCTTCCTTCCAAAGACGGGATACTTCCCAAAACTTAAGCAATAGTTTGAGGGTCCTCTCGAGGGTAACGTAAAACTCTAAAGAGAGCATACGGTGATCACATTTCAGGTTGCAAGTATACCGCTTTTAATCTACTCACAGAGTAAGCAATATCGGGTCTTGTACAGTTCATCAAATACATAAGACTACCAATAATGCGAGAATACTCAAGTTGATCAATACCCTTACCCTTGTTCTTTTTCGGGTTTACAAGTGGGATCAAAAGGAGTAGATGCAGGTTTAGAATTTTCATAATTAAATCTCTTTAATACGGTTTCAAGATAATGAGATTGACTAAGACTATATCCATCGACGTCTTTTCCGATTTTCATCCCTAAGATTACATCAGTAGGGCCTAAGTCTTTCATGTCAAAATTATCTCTAAGCATGCTTTTAATGTTATTAATAATATCAAGGTTACGCCTAATATGAGCATATCATCAACATATAGGCACACAATAACATGAGAATCATCCACATTTAATGTAAACACATTTATCGAGATTCATTAACCTTGAAACCATTAGTTATCATAACATGATCAAATTTTTCATGCCATTGTTTAGGTGCTTGTTTTAAACCGTAAAGAGATTTGTTCAACTTGCATACTTTGTTTTCACAACCTTTTACAATAAAGCCTTCAAAGTTGATCCATATAAATTTCTTCATTCAATTCACCATATAAAATGCGGTTTAACATCCATCCGATGTATATGCAAATCATAAATTGAAGCTATAGCAATCAACATCCTAATCGAGGTGATTCTAGAGACTGGTGAATAAGTATCAAGAAATCTAATCCTTCCCGTTGTTTATAGCCTTTAGCTACCAACCTAGCTTTATATTTATCTATAGTTCCATCGTTTCTAAGTTTCCTTTTGAACACCCATTTACAACCTATGGATTTACTACCGGGAGGTAAATCTACAAGCTCCCAAGTTTCATTTTATTTGAATGGACTCTATTCATTTAATGAAGCTTCTTCCCGAAAGGAGCTCGGAGAAGTCATAGCTTCTTTGTAGGTTTGGGGTTCGAGACTCTACCGTTAGAGTCAAAAAATGCAGGCCAAAAAACTTGTTTTCAGTTCTTACCCTTTTACTTCTTCTCAGTTCGAGTCTCATACTCCAAAGTTGGAGTTTGACTAATCGATGGAACATCCAGGAGGTCATCATGGACCCTTTTTCGAGGTCCAGGACCTTAAAAGGAAAAATGTGTTCATAAAACACAAAGATCTCTAGATTCCAATATGGTGTTCTGACCAATGTTATTATGGTCGGGATCTGATGATCAAGAACCTGTATGCAATTGTATGCTCAGGATACCCTAAGAAAAACACAATCAATTGTTTTAGGACCTAATTTAGTTTTCTTGGGATGAGGAATGGCCACCTTGGCCAAACACCCCCACACTTTAAAGTATGCATAGGAAGGTTGTTTACCATTCCACAATTCATAAGGAGTTTTATCAGATTTTTAAATGGAACTCGGTTCAAAATATAGCAAGCTAGATGAGGATAGCTTCCCCACAAGTTCGAAGATAACCACGAACTTGTCAACATAGCATTTACCATATCTATGAGTGTTCTATTTTTTCTTTCGGCTACACCATTCGATTCGTTAGTGAATATGGTGCGGTTGTTTCATGAATGATTCCATTATGTTTACAAAACTCACCTATGGGTATCACATACTCACCGCTACGATGATGACCTAAGAGTTTTAATTTTAACTCCTTTTTGGGTTTCTACTTCAATTTTATAAAATTTGAAGGCCTCTAAGGGCTTCATCTTTACTTCTAAGAAGATGAACTCGACAATAGCGTGAGTAATCATCTATAAAAGTGATGTACCATTTTTTACCACTTCTTGTTGGTGTTGATTTCAAATCTCCTAAATCCGGAGTGTATTAGTTCCAAAGGAATGTTTTACGTTCAATCCTTTTATTAAACGGTTTTCTTGTATATTTAGATTCAACACAGATTTCACATCTTTGATTTTTATCAAAGTTTATTTTTTTGTATGAAACCTAAATTAGCAAGTCTATCTAGAGATTTTAGATTAACATGCCCAAGTCTATCATGCCAAACATGTGAAGAGTCACAAACATAAGCGAGAAGAAGATGCATTAACATTCAATTTCAAATCAGATACACTAAGCTTAATCATGTTATCGGTAACATAACCTTTTCCTACGAATTCACCATGCTTAGAAAGGACAACGGTATTAGATTAAAGCAACAATCTTAAATCCTTTTCCTAGTAAGATGGTTTTTAGAGATAAGGTTTTTGATATGTCCAGGACGTGAAATACGTCATTCAATGCGAGTTTTTTCGAAGTTAACTTAGGTTACGGCCATGAAGCAGGGGGAAAGGCAATAAGAAATGCAATAAGGTTTAAGCTGACCTTGCCATAGTACGGGATTTCCCCATACACAAAGGTAAAGACCCAAGGGCCCATACCATAAAAATTAGAAAGCCAATGCTATTTAAGTCTAAAACTCTAAGTGTTTTAGTCTATATGGGGACTAATGTTTTATTCATTCACATGAAAAAACATCTAGGGAGTAATAGGTCTTGGGATCATGTGGTCCATGCATTTTTTGGTTAAAACAAAACATTGTTTTTT
>JAJJWX010000031.1:0-215923 GCA_023529315.1 Papaver bracteatum
TACCCTATATCCATGCCTTATCGAGTTTTTCTTCTCATTTTTATTTTTTCTCCGCCACGGACCTCATCTCTCTTTCATCTATGAAGAACTTCATCTCTTTCAATCTAAAACCCTAAGAAGATGATCCCACTGCGTGCTTCTCTTTCGCCTCTGCCGTCTCACTCTCTTCTGCTAATATTTCTCCTCCCCCTTCTCACTTTTTTCTGATTTTCTTTCGAGAATCATAGAATCATCAACAACATCATTTCCTCTTTGGAGAATCAACACCATCACCAGCAGCACCATCAACAACATCATCTTCTCACGATTTATTTCTCTCTCTCTCTACCAAAGACTCAGAATCTTCCAACAGAGGAGGTAATAATCAGATATTGTTTTTGATTTTTTTTTCTCCAGATTTATCTGATTTGTGTGTTATTTTTGTGATTGATGGGTGATACTCGTTTTTTTGTATGATTTATTGGATTCATGATCATCAAGTTCTTTTATAACTACGGATCTGGGGTTTTCATAGATTTAAAAAAAATTGTGTCACTAGTTTCTAGAGTTTTTGGGTTCTGAAATTAAAGTTTCTAATGTTTATGAAAAATAGGGAAACTAGGGTTATGCTAATTTTGTTTTTGTAATAAAATTGATTGATTAAATTTCAGTTCAAATGATAACGATTCAGGGGTTGGTTGTAATCTACATCAGTTTCAGGATTCTTAATTCAAATTGAGTAAATTGATGAGTTAGTGGTTCCTTGTGATAAAAATATGTAGTTTATATCGAATTGATTATTTATGCTTAAATGAGTTGGGGGAATTTACTCAAATCTCAATTTTGTTGTAGTAGTATTGAGTTGGATTTGAAAATCTAGCTTGACTAAGTTGTTTCAGTGTAACTAAGTTTTGAAGATGGGTGTTGAAATTCCTTTAAAATTTTGAGTTACTTAAAATTGGTTGTTACTGATTCCACTTCTTGGTTGAGTTGCTTCCATAAGAAATATTTTTAATCTTTTGATTTTTTTTATATGTGAAAATACCTAAGAGCACAATGATGTGAATTTGTGTTGTTTGTTGATTTTCCTAAGCAAATAAACACGAACAAGTACTGCTGGTGCCGTTTTATTGGCAAAAAGAATTACTTCACGTTTTGGATTGTTTGGAAGGATGCATCCTATATGTGCTGAAAGATCATTTTGTGGCATTGGTATTTAACATGGCATTGTGTTGAAACCTTAACTCCATGGAATGGCTTACGAGTTACGAGTAGACTAGTAATAATTCATTATCAATTGTTATAAAAGTGGTATAAATGGCAATTGGTAGTTTGAATGTGTTGTATGCTTAACCTTGTTAAATGAATTGTGTACTTGAGTTAATTTAGTTACCGTGTGTGCTTAAGTGTAATATCATTCTCCTTTTTGGATTGGTAGTTCTGATATACCAAGTCGTGCCGTTCTTTTGGACTCTAACTTAATGTTCCACATGTATCATATATTGTTGTATGCATGAATTTGGTTAAAAATGAACTATGGCTGTGCCACTGGCGTATTAAGTTCGTTTTCTTTTATGCTTACAATTATTGTTATCTATATGGGCTATGGGTTTACAAGAATCTCATTTTTAATCTCTTTTGCATATTTTGTGTATACTGTTTAGAAAATGTGGAGATTTTCTTTGGCTTTGTCAGGGTTATGACAAATAAATTTCATCTCTTATTTTTGTCCTTGTCGCTGGCCTTAAATAATTTTTGTCCTTTTCGCTGGCTTTAACTAACAGGAAAAGGGCGGAATTTGAAGAAACACCGGTGTTGATCGCACCAGAACTGCAAGAACAGTGTAATTAACTATCTATAGCTTTTCTATCTATGCAAAATTAAATAAAAAATACCTCCAACGTATATTTTCATCAGTCTAAACTCTGGCCATGTTAATGGTACTGACGTTTCAAGGTTCTCATTTTTTGGCATCAGAAGCCTTGTGTATAGTAGTATATCTAAGATAATGCACACAAAAACCCGTGTAACTTTTATTGTAGAGCTGCTCAAAAGAAGTTAAAGGGTAGGATGGCTGAATTGCATGTATTACCTTTATAGATTCCACCTATATCCAACTTTCTTTACATCTGATTTGTTGTAATCCTTCTAAAATTGGCATATTTGAAGTAAAAATACCAGCCATGAGTACCGACAGGTTGTTGAGAGAAGGGTCTTTACAGGTTTGTGTTCCCTTCAGTGCTAGCATGAGGTATGACTGAATTCTTTAGTTTCATCAAATGGACTTACTATCCCTATGGTGCTGACTCTCTAACCTTTTTTTGGTATCTTTAATCACCAGTGGTGGGTATAAGAGCCTACGAAGAGGTACTATTTCCTCCCCTCTTAACTCCCAAGCTGCTCCCAAGTTGTTGCAATTTCATATGTACTAACATTGCTTTCAATTTTACCGTTCGCTGCTACTCTTAGGATCTTCGGACAAAAATGTCTTTGTCGCAATATTGATAGGGTTACTTCAAGTCACTATTTTTTTTGCATCGAGATGCTTCTGTGAAAGAAAGCATAACAAAAACAAAGGTATATTAGAGCATTATAGAGGACAATCATTTACTTCTAGTCAATGAATTTGTATGTTTTTTATTTTCACTTTTCCTTTCTTCTTTGCAAGTTCAATATACCTGCTTGGATTTGTATTGGTCAATGCAAATCCTTCAGGGGCAATGAGTTCTCTTGTTCACATGTGCTTAAACTATCAAGGTAACAACTTTTTTTTTGGCCTTCATATGCGTTAACAAATATATCTTGCAGCATCATGTGCATACGTATGATTGAGCAACTCTGGTTACTAACAGCCTGAATTATTTCCCAGGAGATATGAAAAACTCCTCCGATGTTCATCTAGGAAGATTGCTGCAAATGCATTTGCTGAAATTCAATCTTCTTACTCACTGAGTAGTCCATCTTCTGCTATTTTTTAATGTCTCTTTCAGTTCGCATAAACCAGGTCACCCATCCATTTATGAACCTCAACATAGAACATTGTATGTCAGTTACAACATTCTGGGTCTCGGTAACTTGGTTGTGATACTTGTATACACTTTTATCTCCTACTGATACAAAATTCGAATCTATTGAAGAATCTCTTTTTCTTTTCCTTTTTTGATATAACCCACTGATGATTCTCAATGTAATGTTTTGTATATGTTGTTGGTAACCTTACTCCGGTAAGTCTTTGTTGTGATATTCGTTGGAATATCATTTGCATCTTATTCATTAAGCCATTGGGTCTGGTGGGTCTTCATAACAGTTGTCTTAACTTGTATGTATTTTTTGTTCTATTTGTGCAGTTCACACTTTTGTCAGACCTGGAACCATCTCTCAAAGCTCTTAAAGATAAGCTCTTAACTAAGAATGTGCATTGTTTGTTAATTGGTAAAGATAGTTCCATGGATTTAATGAATCTTTCTTATGTTTTCATTTGCAGCTAAGTGTTACCATTAGCATACCCAGGCCAAGATGAATTTGATAAAGAATGAAGTTTGCTATTTCGTACTTACATAAAGAATGAAGTTAGTTTTGGGTTTTATTTGAATTTGATTTCACTTCTTGGCATGCAGATTAAGCCTAAGATGTGCAGATATGAACTCATGTCAACTAAAATTGAAATGCGCCTTTCTAAAGCTGAAGCAATCAACTAACATATCTTGAATATACCAGGGAAAATTCAGTTCAACAGAAATTGAACTCGCCACCAGGTAGGACATTAAGCTTGTTGTATGGACTTGCACCATATGTCTATTGATAGCAAGAGTAACAAAACCATATAAGTAGTGATAGGGATATTTGTAGGTTTTAGGAAAACTAGGCATACATGTTTCATTGAGTGTAGTTTGATACTTTCAATCTCTTGCATAAGCTACTTGTTAGTGTGAAGTATGTGGGTTATTTTGATTTGATTATATAGCCTATTAATCTTCGACTCAATCTTTATAAGCATACTGGATATCTAATTAGAAGAATTTGTGATGCTTTGTTTACAGGTTAATTGAATGATGCTCATGAGATCAAAAAGGTTGGAGAACAAAGTAGCAAAGCAGCAGCCATTGGGTCCCTTAACAGCTGCAATATTTGTAAGTTATAATGTAGTATCTCCTTATAGAGATTTTAAGTTAGAAGAACTGAGGAATTTCAAAACTTTATACAAACTGAACTTAGGAACTAAGTATGTTTCTGTGTATGTCCATTAAATGAATGACATAGTTTGTATCAAATACTCAATACTTGTTATTAACTTCAATTGAAGAATTCTTTTTTCATAATGGTGAATGTGGAAATGAAAGTGAATGAATGTGTCAGTATATATGCGGAATGCTGAATATGGGGAACTGGGTAACTGTAGGGGCACTACACCATTTTTAGGAATTCGCAACTAAGATTCGCAACGGCACTAAGTCGGTTGCGAATCTTAGTTGCTAATATTTCGCAACAGACTTCTGCCGTTGCTAATTTTGCAACCTCTCAAAAGGTTGCGAATTGCAACCGCTCTCAGTTCAAGCGTGCGAACCGCTTGCTTGGTCGGAACACTATAGATGATTAAAACGCCCCAGTCAAACTTCGGTCAAGACTATGTTTTTCTTTTTCCACCCTTAATCCAAGTCTAGGGTATATCCCACCCTTAATCGAATTTTAACCCCATTTTTTCTTCTCCTCCAAAACCCGAGACAGCTCTCCCTCCTCTCCTCTCCTCTCCATCTCCATCTCGATAAACCAAAGACTCCGCTCCATCTCCATCTCCATCATCGTGTAGATCTGTGTACAGGTATAATCTTTGACATAGTTTTTAAGGTTTCAATGATTTCGATTTCTAGGGTTTCAATGGTTTCGATTTCTAGTGGTTTCAGTAGATTTGATTTCTAGGATAGATTTTTGATTTAAGTTTATCGAATCATAGGGTTTCATTTAATGTTCTTGGTTATGCAGGCTACAAGCCGATTTTTTCAAAAGATATCGTGTATTAGTAAATGAATTTTTGGTATAATTGATGTTAAATTCATGCAGACCAATTGGGCATTGAGAAATTACGTTTCTTTCGTCATTTCCTCATTGCATAACAAAGTGATAATGCTCAATATAGTTTTTGAATCATTAATGTTGGTACTGGGTGTGTCGGGATAACAGGACATGGTGTAGTACTGTAGCGTGTAGTGCTCTCTTCTTCCTCTTTTGATTGTTGTATGAGTTATTAATACTTCGATCTAGTCTAAAAGCGTAGATGGAATTCCCGGGGAGTTATTATTGATGAGAAGGGAAAGTTAGGACCTAGGTACAACACCTACACTATGATGAATGTGAAGCTCTTAGGATGTAATTTGGATGTGAATCGATGTTGTTTTGTGCTTACAGTGACTAGGATTTGGTCGATGGTTAGTAGATTGGTTTTTCATATTCTTGCGCTTGAACTTTGAGCATGCTTTACTTGACATGGTGTTTCATTTCATTCCTGACTCGCTAGAGTTTTATGTCACTTTTGGTCTCAATTCTTATTCGTGTAGGTTTTAATTCTTTTTTGAATGCATGTCACAAGTTTTCTATTTCGGTGGTTGTTCGATATTTACTTGTCTCTGTTGCAACTTTTGTAGTTTACCTATTTGTGAGGTCAAGACAAAAGAAAAGACTGGTTGCAGAGGATGATGAAGTTGCCGTTTTCCCCCCTCCAAAGGCAACTACAACTAAAACGCTCCAATTTATGAACAAACCGTCACATCGAGCTTTGAAGCCCATTGCACACCTTATGAATCCAGAGACTCCCATCCCCCCTGAACAGCAGCTTGAGCTCTACAAACACGTCTCTTGGGAGATCTTTCCTTCTATCTTCATAACCAAAACGTAACCGAGTGAATCTTTGCTTAACAAACTCCTCGTTGATTTCTTATTATCTCTTTTTTTGCATCGCAGTATGATGATCTTATGACGGGCAAATCTCGCAGCAGTGGAGTTTCGTGTTTGATTTCGAGGCTTAGTTGAAATGTTCTTGTTCTCGGTGAGACCATCTGGTTTGTTTTAGGCTTCATATCGGCCTCAAATGTCTCCACAAATTACCGATCGTTATGCTCGTCTTCCCATCCTTATTTTTAATTTTTATCTAATTGATAAGGAGACCGAAAGGGATCCGTTGTAATGATTTAGGTCAATGGTGAAGATTTAGCTTAAATCCATGGGGGAGAAGTGGCCATTACAAATTTGCGTTCATGTAATGGTCCCGAGTTTGTTCTCCAAACTTCATTTTTCATATGAGGGGTGGGACGTCAAGAAGCCTGTAAAGTTTGCATCTATGAGAGCTCTAACAATGTATATTATAAAGTCTTCAAAAGAATGAACAAAAACAAAACAGGTTGAATAACTAAAGACTAAGTTAACTTGACTTTACATCAATTAATAGTACTTGATCAAAATAAGAAAATTAGAAAATGGCCTTTAGGAGGTGATATAAATGTTGATGAAGTGAGCTACTGTCGAATTGCATTTACAATTGTTAAGGAAGCAACGGGTAAATCATCTCTCTCTAACAATCTCTCTAGATTATTAACAATTAATTTCGTGCATCACTTGCTTTTTAACGTCTAACTTTTTTATAAAGCATTTTTGTAAGGATTGATAGTAAGTGATTCCTACATTTTGATATTTAAAATATGAAGTTTTGAAAGTTGATCTTCACGTGCTTAACATATAATACCGAGCCTGGTTTCCTAGTGTGATCTTCATACAAATGCTACTTACATGGGGTAGATCATATCACCCAGAAGCATTTTTTTATAGGAAGATATATCATGATGCGATTAAAGAAAGAAAAAGAATCGCTTGTGTAACATAGTCTTTAACAATTTCCCTTGTTTTCTAAATGGTTGATATAATTACCATGGATAATCTCAAAGGGCACAAAAAAAAGGTAAAAATAAAATAGGATGAACTGAAAGTGCATCGAGTTTCAATATATCCCGGTCGAATCAACCAACGATATATCATGCCGAGCTTTTGTGGTTGGCTAGTATTTCTAGCTTGTTACCGACTACGGGTAGTATGTATCTATCCAATGGAGCATTGGTCTTGCGGATCTCGTGGTTTTGGGAAGAGAAGTTGTGCCGTCGCTAATTGCAGAGAAGTCAATTTGCTTGTTTCTATTTGATGAAGTGTATTAAACCTTTCCATGAGGATCTAACTCAGGTTCCTATTGAAGATGCTATAAACAGGTGGGTAAGGTTCAAAGATTTATATAACCTTGGCATCAACTGTTCATCTTGAATAATGTTCCTATTGAAGATGCTATAAACAGGTGGGTAAGGTTCAAAGATTTATATAACCTTGGCATCAACTGTTCATCTTGAATAATGTTTCTATGTTCTTTCACTATAGCTTATCTACTTGCATTGGCTTGTGAAACCTTACATGAACACATTTGTATGTTCGCTGCCTAGTTATCATTCACAACAAATTATGCGACAATGTGACTTATTTTTACGTTTGATCCGTATTGAGTTAATTAGTATTTGTTGTATTGTCAAAATCCACAAACATGTACCAAAATAGAAGGCCTTGGAACTAAGTAACGGTGGAAAATGAACACAGTTTTAGGGGACAACATGTGTTTCACTTGCTTCCTTTTATTTTCTCCTTCAATTTCTTAAGCTGTTGATTGTCATTTTTTTGGTTACAATTTCTTAAAATTTGCGTCTTATTCTAGGATTTGCCTTACATTTTTGTATTACTACGAAACTATGCATTTGAATCGTTTAATTTAGAATGTAGGATTCATTGCACCTGTGCAAATGGGTGTCTTCTTGCTCTAATAATTACTATACAATGAGGAATTTGTCACGGGCGGGATGGAAGAAGCGAACATAGACTATTCTATAAACCGATGATTCCGACCGTGACGTACTCGTTGAGAGCCGTGAGACTCCTGCTATTCCGAGCACTTCAAATATTGTTGTCAACAAAAAAGAAAGACCCAGATGAAAAAGTTAACAAGAATTGGACACCTCGAAAGATTAAACAAGAACTCTACCATTGAAAGAGTAAACAAGAATTTCTATTTTTGCTCATTTTAGAGCTAAGTTCAGTTATGTATTAGTCATCCACGACCACGGCTATAATTTCTTCTAATGTTGTTGCTAGGTGGATGTGGTTGATTCGCGAAAGAGGCAAGAATAATCTGTGGAAGAACCACAAGTGCGAAGTTCCTTGTGCAAATATTAATTTAAATATGGGCAATTAAAGTGAAGAAGAAAATCCCAGAGAACAAGCTTATGAGTTTATTATGCGAATCTTCAAAAGAAACCAAGAAGTTTACCTTCAAAAATGGGTGAAATGTTACGGTTATTTTGAAAATGCTTCACACAAGATGCAATGAACTGGTATGCACTTGTCTTATTTATAGCATACCAAACTTTTGTTTTCTAACAAGTTGTTATTCCTTAGATGATGAATATAGAATGAAACTCGAAATCGGCTAATTATGAAAAAATACGAGTGTTCTTGGCCCACTAAGGTATACCTCCAGTTCTCCACTAGTGGATGTCACTGATAAAGATGAAAGCAATGGAAGATTATAATCATTAAAATTGCAGCAAGTTTCCCGGGCTTGCCGATTTTCTTTCATTATGCACTCTAAGTCTCTAATGTTACATGTTGATGGTTATGAAATATGAATGCACAATTTGTATGACATTGTTAATGGACGGATATACGGAATGGTTAATGTTAATTAGTCGACCTTTGTTTTGCATCTTGTACCAAACATATTCTTCTTGATTTCATCTGTGTTTGAATGAGTTTCTTTGTTTTTGTAGTCTGGTCTTCAACGAGTTTAGTTTTTCATGTTATATTGTTGAACATGTAAGGCAGGCAACACATTAATTTAGTATTTTTCATTATAGAAATACAAGTATGCATTATGTGTCTCATTATATAACATGACGCCATCTCGGCCAAGGATTAATATTCCTGATACATAAATCTAAACTTTTATGCTCTAATTTATTATATTTTCTCTTTGTAGAAGATGGTGATTTGACAGAAAAGATTGAAAGCATTCTAAATGCTTGTACCACGCAATCACTAGAGCCTCCTTGCGAATAACATGATTTCTAAGAAGGATGCAACTCAACCGATTGTGACTTCTTAACTTCAAGTAAGTGGTTTTGGTTGGTCATTGTGTTGAACTTGTTCTCGTGAAGGTGCAACCGCATTTACATTGCTTTTGTTATGTTGTAGGAATTGCATTGCATTCTAGTTGATGAAACAAGGTGCTACGATGACCGTGTTAAGCACGCTTTTTATAAAGATTAGCTTGCCACCACATTACTTACCGCTAATGATCTTATAGACATCAAGTGGTCGATTGCAATGGACGAAGTTTATTTCTCAATTGTGTTTTTGGCATCTACTTTGTGTACAAGCCCATCCAGGATAAATCATATTTAAGTGATCTCACTTTTTGCAAGATTGTCCTTCTCGTTTCTTTAACATTTCTTGTAGTACTAGTGCAAACAATTTACATGAACTGAACTTATGAACCAAGTATGTTTCTAATGTGTACACTAGTTTGTTGTGATACTTAGAACACATTTGTATCAAATACTACTTTTTGTTAAAATAAATTGAAGAATCCATTTTTCTAATTTGATACAGTTTTGTATGTTGAATGAATGAATGTATGTTGAATGAATGGGTAACTGCATGGGGGAATGGATTTTGACCAGGTCAATGAGGACTTGACCTTGTTTTTATGTTGCAAAATATTAGCAACGTTTTTAATCTGTTGCTAAATTAGAACCAGAACCAATAACATTTTAGTTCCGGGTAGGGGTATTCTTCGAATTCGAATCAGCTTAGCAACGGAAGAACTTCGTTGCGATTAAATAAAGTTGCAACGGCACTTGCCGTTGCGAATCCCCGTTGCTGACCGAGAGTCGCAACGGAGCTTATGCCGTTCCGAAAAAATGCAACGTCGATCTTCCGTTGCAACCCCAGTCAGCAACATTCAGATTTCGTTGCGAATCCATAAAAGTGGTGTAGTGGGGGAATGGATTTTGACCAGGTCAATGAAGCTTTTTCCTTTTTTTTATTTTGCAAAATATTAGCAACGCCGGTTTTCTGTTGCTAAATTAGAACCAGAACCAATATCATTTAGTTCCGGGTATGGGTATTCATTTCATTAGCAACAGCTTCGCAACGTCAGACCTATGTTGCGAATGAACATGTTACCCGTTGCTGACCAAGAGTCGCAACGGAGCCTATGTCGTTGCGAAAAATTGCAACATGCAGTTTTGCAACAGTGATTTGCCCAAGTCAGCAACAGCCAGGGGCCGTTGCTAATCCTTAAAATATGGTGTAGTGATTTAGTTACCAACCGTAACTCAATTACGGTTGGTATCGAGCATCTAGTTACCAACCGTAACTGGTTTTAAGATTGAGTTTTCTTCAAATTTAACCAGTTACGGTTGGTAGTTCATCTTTAACGAATCATAACTTCGATTTACGGTTGGTTATAAGCAAAATTCCAACCGTAATTAGCTCTGAAAATGTAAAAAAAAATGAATTTTTTCGTACTTTAGATAACTTTGAGCAACAAAAAGCTAGTCGGGACTAATTTAGAAGTATACCCGGTCATTTTCAAGTCATGGTTCTTCATTTTGTTGGTTAATTTCTTCAATTGATTGAGATTGATCTTCTCCTCTATTTTTTCTTTTCTTTTTTTTAACTCTACAAATCTGATTTAGATTTTGAGTTAACATAAGTGAAATTAATCATTAACACTAAACTCGATTATCATCACTAAACTAGGTTATCAATTATGAGGGTTAATTTGTCATTTCAAGTTTTTTTTTTAATACGGGACACCTTGAATGATCTTGTAATGACCCTTTTTGTCCTATTAGAATGACGCCTCTCTAATAAACCATGCCGCCCCTATAATAAGATACTCCCTCCGTTTCTAAAAAATTGTCAAGTTTGGTTTTCACAAAAATTAAGAAAACTAATCATTTTAGCCACTTTTTCATGTTTTTTCCAAACCTATCCTTTGGTCCCCACTCATTTGTTATTAAAGAAATAGGAGAGAGAAATGGTTTCCTTTTTATATTAGAGAGAAAAATGTAGAGAAAGAAGTGGTCCCTCTATGTGTAAAGTAGTAAAATCATAACATTTAACTTTCCACATATGTAAACAAACCTATTTTTTTGACATACCTAAATAAGTAAACCTGACTATATTTTAGAAACGGAGGGAGTACTTACAAAAGGTCAACTTCTTGACTTTAAAAGTCTGTTTTGAAATTTGACAGCCAGATTTCTGATTTTTCGACCGAAGAAATTTGACAGCCTTTTTGACTTTTCGACTTAAGAAATTTGACAGCTAGATTTCTGACTTTTCGACTTAAAGATACCGTTGATGTGAACAGGCTATTGTGCTATTATACGTCTTATCATCACCCCCGTGGGTGTAAATTGCAAGGCTGCTAATGGGGGTGTCAATTTGCTTGGGAGTGTACCAACCCAAAGGCAATAGCTATTTTGTCCTATATGTATTATTGGTACACCCCCAAAGCAATTTGGTACCCCTATTAGCAATCTTGTGTAAATTGTGTGCAAGCATAAAAGTTAAATATCTTCTGCATTGACTAAAATGCCCCTCAACTTCTATCGGATAAAAGAAGAGTTTCTGGAAAAGATTCTCCATTAAAGAACAGAGTGAGATGGAGGTGATATATAGATTCTCAAATCGACTATCTCCAATCTCAATCGCTGATAAATGCTTCAGAAATTCAATAAACAAACAATTCATTAGAACCCCAATTCTGGGTTCTCATTTAAATCAAGAGAGATCATTCAAATCCAAGGTTTTACACCTTAAAACACCAGCATTCAATGGCAATACTAACTTGATTACTTCAAAACCCTTTTCTTCTACTACTTCTTCGATTGCTTCTAAAGCAGGTTGGTTACTGGGTTTAACAGGAGAAAAGAAACAAATCTTACCAGAGATAGTTAAATCTGGAGATCCTGTTCTTCATGAACCTGCTCGTGATGTTTCTGTTGATGAAATTGGGTCTGAAAAGATTGAGAGAATTATTGATAATATGATTAAGGTCATGAGGCAAGCACCTGGTGTTGGTCTTGCTGCTCCTCAGATTGGCATTCCCTTAAAGGTTCTCCTTTCTGACTTTCTTAGGTTCATTATTAACTACATTTTGTTTGGTTAATTTGTATCTAGTTGTTTGTTTTGATTTCTGTTAGAATTATTAAGGTTCCTCTCAGTATGCCCCATTTCTTGGTTAATTTATCACCAGCTAGAAATTAAATGTTAGCTTTTGTCTGGCAATTGAGTTGAATTTGATTAGTGAGTTTATAATGTTGCCAGTTATGAAGTCTCAATACTAGTAATGTAGGTCTGAATAAACTGTTAATCTTGTCTGCATTCCGATGAATTTTTATTTTAGTTTACGGTGTTGTTGATTGTGATGTTCCTACTAGTTTATGTCTTGAATAAACTGTTAATCTTGTTGCATTTGGCTGAAACTGACTAGTTAGTTTATAGTGTTGCCAATTGTGAAGTTCCCAATAGTACTCTATGTCTTGAATAAACAGTTAATCTTGTTTGCATTTGGCTTCTTCAATCCTAGTTTCTTGGTTTTTGATGGGTTCCTCTACTGCGTAATTTGTCAGTGTATATTTGGTTCAGGAGGTATGAGTGAAACATTTTGTTTCTATTGAGATTACAGATGGTAAATTATCGGCTCAATGAATCTGTTGTAGAATGAATATCCAAATGTATCATGTCAGGGTGAAAGAAAAGTGCATAAGGAGATTGTGAGAGGCCAATTTTATTAAATATTTGAACTTCATGTAAACCGAAGACATTCAAGGTTATAAAACGTTTGATGAGAAAATGAGAATTAGTGCAATGACTATTGAGATTCATTAGTGTCATCTTCATGAAGGTTGCCTCAGGTTGTATTTACTAAATTCAGCTGAGTCTGCGAAAGATTGATAACTGGCGAGGTCAAAATGAGTAGTCTAGCTGTATCATTTTCATATACATCCACATCGACATACAAAGTACAAGAGTTGATGAAATCTCAATAACATGATCTATCTTGTGGTTCTGCAGATTATTGTTTTGGAAGATACAAAAGAGTATATTGGTTATGCTCCAAAGAAGGATATCAAAGAACAAGATAGACGCGTTTTTGATCTTCTGGTAAGTTAGTTTCTCTATGAAGATCGTACACCAATAAACGATTTAGTGCTTTTATTTTCGTTTTTTCTCATCAACAAAAAACTTTTTATTTCTACAGAGCTAGTAGTTAACGTTTCTCTCGAAGCAGGTCATACTGAACCCCAAGCTTGAAAAGAAGGGCAGCAAGACTGCGTTGTTCTTTGAAGGCTGCCTGAGGTAAGAAAACAGACTTAACCTCACTGCCGTTCTGTTTACTGCTTATTTGGTTATCCAACACCTACTTTAATTCTTTTGTGTTAGACGTATAGCAATTATCTGGAAACATCCTAATTGAAAACTACTTTCTTTTACTCTAATATCATGAGCCAGTGATGATAGAATTCACTATCCAGTTTCAGTGAGACGTCAGCTGAAAGGTTTAATTGAAGCTATTCCAATAGATATGGATTTCAGAAGTCCTTGCTTAGTTGCTTATATCTCTGTTGTATATATCAACTTCGATTTCAGAAGTCTCCATTTCATCATTTTTAATCCAAATATGTTTTATGATGAGCTAATGGTGATATTGTTTTTATTTGTATCATGGTAAAGTGTTGACGGCTTTAGGGCAGTGGTTGAGCGTCATCTTGAGGTGGAAGTTACAGGTTTAGGACGTGATGGCAAGCCGTTGAAAGTAAAAGCTTCAGGTTGGCAGGCTCGAATATTACAACATGAGTGTGATCATCTAGATGGCACAATCTATGTTGATAAAATGGTTCCAAGAACATTCAGAACCGTTGAGAACCTTGACTTGCCTCTTCCCGCTGCAGTCCCTGAACTCGGAGTGGTCAACTCATAGGTGGGAATGTCTGTGAAACATTGTTGCACTAAATTTTGTCAATTTTTTCATTGTAATTGTTGAAATCTATGTTGCCTTTGTAGTACTCAAGATAAAGGTGTGAATCATCTATTGTTATCATATAGCTTCTCAACTCATATTTGGGACTAATTTATAGCCAACTTCACAGGAGTTATGCGCCTACCCTGATAATGCAGATGGACAAGTGGTCTTCTGGAAATTTGGAGAAGAAAAGGGAAACTGCTTTGGTTTATTGTGTCATTTGTGATTTTATGGGCAATATGGGCTGGAAAAAAGTACAAGAACAATGGCTAAAAAGAGGGGGTAAAGATAAAGACGCAATAATTCTTGAAGTCAAGAGTCTTAATTGGAAGATCATTTCTTTTATTGATTTACTGATTAATTGGAAGGTAGTCTTACATACCAATTGGTTACTATGTATTGTATTTTGCCTGGATTATGAGTCTGGGTTGTTTCTCTTTTTTTTCTCTTTCAAAACAAATCAATTTAATAAAAAAAAAAAAAAATGATACATGCACCGTGATTTTACACCGCAGCCAGCACCGTGGAGAATTATGTGAGGGGTGGGGTGGGGCCCACTCCTGCCCCACCCCATATCCCAATGCTCAGGGTCATTCCAAGACTGTCCAATGGCTCTTGGTGCACAGTTCGGTGCTGCACCTCGGTGCATGTATCAAAGCTAAATTTTTTTTTTTATCAGCACAGTTTTCAAGAAATCATTCTTTAGCACACATGACACATCCCTTTTTGAACTCTAGCCGCTCAAGACTAGATCCAACCCATCATTCACATGATCTGGTTAAAGCTTGCAATCAAACACGGGGCCAGTTATAAACAAGTGTTGGCAATTGCCTCTATTAGTGCATACTTTGTTGTGATGATGCATGCACGCATTGTTATAAGCCTATTTGGATATCAGAAATATAAGTGGAGACCAGAGAAGCAAAAATCATTTCCAGATTCAGAAGTAAAAACTTTTTGCTTCCTGGTTGGACTTTGGAGCAACATTTATGCTTCTATAAATCGTTTTGAAATATTTTTCCAAATTGATTTCTTGTTTTTTATTTTTATTTTATGGGAAGGTTAAAATAGGCCAAATTAAAAAAGTGAAAGTAACACTTTTCCTGAAACTGAGGGAGTATTAACTAGCAAATATAGTACAATAGGTTTACAGTTTCATATTTATCAAAAACATTGGAGTAAATGCTAGATTTCTGAACTTTTTGTTGAAATTGAACAGACATATGCTGAAGGCTTTTTATTCTAGCTTCCTTAGCAATATGGTCTATTGCGGAATTGTGCTTCCTATTTATATCCTTCACTTGTGCTTTAGGTAAATCTTTCAAAATTATCCTGGTTTCATGTAAAGTGTTTTCTATTGTCCAAGAAATTTTTGTGCTTGCCTTGTTGATATTGTCTACCAGGGATTTGCAATCGGTGATTATAGAAGCTCTTGACAGAATGTTCTCTTTTAACCATGTAACAGCCTTCAAGGATTTTGCTTTCGCATGAAGAGCCGAAGACGCCCACTCTGATCCCGTTGATATTTGCATGAAAGTCTCATGGTCCGCTGAGTAAAGAATATAAAGGCATTTCTCATCGATAAAGATTATCCAATTTGTGTTTTGTCAGACCATTTATATCTGATTGAAGTCTCCTTCTGGGTTTATTCCCTTTTGAATGATTTTAGGGGGAGTAGATTGCAGATATTTATTGATCTGGTCAATTAGATTAATCGGATCTGGTTTTATTATTTCAAAAACAACCGAACATCTATCTTTATAGATGAAACAAAGAATGGTGGATATTTTTTCCACAAATTGAGCCAACTCTAGGTCCGATAGCCAACCTTAACCCCAAGAGTTAATCAAGTTTGCACTACTCCTCGAATTTATATTTTCAAGAGAAAGACAGAACCAAGTAGCTCTAGCAAAAGGACACGATCTGAAGAGATGATTTTCAGTTTCATGTTCTGGACTATGGGCCTCAAGTATGGAGGAAGTTGGAAGAGTTTTTTGAGTTGATTTCCATATTCTTGAGATTGCCTGAATTTTCCAAACTTTTTCCGAGGGAAAATCCATTGAGTTATCATTAACTTGATCTTGCTTTAGTAGATAATTGTAGATATTTTTAGCTGAGAAACTTTCTGAATGACGATGCTTCAATCTAATTTTATCTTGCTCATGTCTCCTTGGAGTTATAGCTTGAATTTTTTCTTTGTCCTTTGGATGAAAGTATTTTTTTCAGTTTTTCCTGATCCCATTTATTTTCTTCAGTTATTAGCTCTTGAACCATTTTTTGTGCCAGTTCTTGTAAATTGGACGTTTGGGAGACTATGTCTGTATTGGGAATCAACGGTCCTCCTATATTTTCGCAAACGCTCCATTTTTGACTTGCCAGACAAAATTCCCCTTTATCAGGTCTAAACCTTTTTGGATGCTCGTCCAAATCCATGATAAGTCCGAGGTTCTGGAAGCTTCTAATGGATGTGTATTTGGGAAATATTTAACTATAAGTAGCCGTACCCATAATTGATCTTGTTAAGTAATAAATTTACTGGCAATTTTTTTTTGAGGAGCACTATATTCAATTGGTAAGGGTTTTTAATTCCTAACCCTCCTTGAGAAATAGGCATGCAGATGCTAGTCCAAGTTTGATGAACCCTCCCTATTTTTACTGACCATCTGTCCAAGCTCCTATTTTTGTAAATGTAGTGGAATTCGCAGAACTTATTCTGATGTCATCGTCCTTTGTATAATTTTTCCCATCATCCTTTCTTCTTCCTGGTATTTCATTTCTTCATGGGAGATAACGGGACCGCACCTCCTATTTATCCTGATTTTCTCTCTCCATACTAGTGTATGATTGTGTTCCTGCGAGGTGATGCTGCTACTCAAACCATCTGTACCCATTTTTCATTGACCATATTTTGCGTAAATGATGCTGCGAAGTAAACATAATGGGAAATGTTTATTCATACTGCGAATGTTCGCCAGGTAAATATCAGAAGTATGGTTCATTGAGATTTCATTGTTCGTGGCTTGTTATTTTGCTCTATGTATATCTTGATCTCTATACTAGTTGTATGTGTCTTTGAAGTGTACTCATTAGCCTTTGACTTGATATCCTTTACTTTACATGATGTCTTCTCATTACTCTCCGTGAACAATGCTATACCTATGTGTTGTCTTTGCATGATGAACTGGGCTTATGCGAAAATATCACGCAGTAAAGAGTTAAGATTATCTGTAGCTTATTTCTTTAATCCTTCTAACCATTTGTACATATTATATCATACGAAATAAACACACACTTTTATCTTCGCCTGTATCAATCTAGTAGAGTTGGTTTTTCATTTTCGCAGAAATTTGTCACCTCCCTTTCTTATCCATTTTCTGAGTCCACTTCATGAGTTTGTAGTCTTCTTGGATATCACCATCCTTTGTTCCTTTCATCAAGAAGCGTCCACTTATTATCCAAGTAATATACTATGAACCATTAGCTGCCAGTTTTTGCACCAAATCCGGCGAGTTTACCTGGACTATCTGAGTTATTTTATCTTCGTCGAAGTTGGTAATGAAGTAAGAATGTTGCATAAAGTACACATCTGAAGCTGCGTCAAGAATTGCATCTGGTGTAATAGTTGCGTCACGAATGTTCGCAAGAGATAGTTACTTCGGTGAATTTGTTTTGGACTTTGTCAGCTTCTGGTGAGATTACCACAAGGTTGAACTTGTTACTCTTGCTTCTTAGTTCGCAGGATTTCCCTGTTTTTTACCTCAATGACTTATTCCTTAGGCTTCTTTGCCGGTTTGTTGCTCGCAAGTATGAAATTGCGAAGAAATATCTCTCTACGTTCTTCTTAAACTTCTGATGCTAAATCGATCTTCATCAGTGTTGCCTTATTCCGCCCTTTGTTACTCTATACCACGAAGGGATTATTTGGTTTGTAGGCTGCATCTTTTTCTTTTACTCGTTGCTAGGTCTGGTGACGAAGTTGCCTTTACTCTTCGTAGTCGAAATTCTTCATCGTATGGTTTACAGTTGGAGACGTCGTGAATTCATTGTTGTTGTGACGACCTTGTGTTGTTGTATATGAATAAACTTCGAAACACTATTTCCTGTGGAAATGGTGTTTTATACTCTCCTATGCTGCTCCTTTTTCTTTACTCGCTACTCAATGCTTCATTGATTTTTCGATTTTGCTGGTGTTTGGACTTCACTGAATTGAAAATTCCTTGTTTGAATCTACTATTGTTTCACATAATGAATTGGAATATCACTTTTCCTACGAGGATGAAAACTTTTCCTCCCAAACGCTCTTCTTCTCTTCTTCTTCTGAACACAGAATTCCTCAACTAAAACTTCCATTTTTGAACCTGAATTTTATAGATCTAAATAAAAAAGTGTGGATAATAACTAATCTTCATGAAAAAATTTTGAACCAACAAGTTACAGGAAGGATAAATCCATTACTCCCTGTTTCTAGCGCCAATTATGTAGTTGCAAGAAATCTTACAACTACACCCTCAATAGAATTCTATTAATTTGATTTGATGATCTAATTTATTTGATATGAAAATGAAGATTAAAGTACTAAAATTGTAAAGGAGACACAAGAATTTTTACATGGTTCGATCATTGTGATATACATCCATGGTTCTTCACTAGTGATTGTATGTAATTACATGATTTTACAATTGAGACTCCATTAATGAATATTTGGAGCTCTAGTTTTTTGGGGAAGAAGATGATAAAGAAAAATAAATCCCTTCCTAAAAATCTCTCTCCTAAGACTTTTTTATAACACTCCTTCTAGAATCCCCCCCAATTTTATCATTTGAACTACTATTTATAGTGAAATTTGTACAACTGTAATAAACTTGCGAAGTATCGCGGCGTCTATTCGTAAACTTATTCTATATTCGCAAAGTCTTCACGCCCTTCTCATGTTTTGTCTGCCGTCCTTTGTTGCGTCATTAATAATTCGCAAGTGAAGGTTGCTGCGATATTCTGCTCCTACAAAAAATATAAATCTCTTGTACCTTCAACTTTGAAAAGAAAAAGGAGGAATATGAGGAAACCAATAGATGTTCCTTCTAATCTACATAAGTTTTTTGGGGTTTTTGAAGAGTTAAAGGAAATAAGAAAGGAGATTCAACTAATAAAGGCTATTGTTTTGAGGACTGTTGAAATTCAGAAGGCCCTGGTTCGACATCATTCTAGAAGGTTTGTTGAAATTGATTCCTTTCTTCATGAACCTTATGTTCCAATGGTTGTTGACGATAAGGAATTCGGGGATGATTAAGAATTTTTTAGAGGCCTTAATGTCTAGAAAACTTCTTATGAGAATTTATTCTTGTGTTTTAATAAGGATATCTAGGGTTTGAAATAGCAATTATTGTGAGCACACATAGTTATTCCCAACGATTTTCATCTTGCAATGTTTTTAGATTTATTTATTTAAATTCTAAAGTTTATTTGGAAGATGATTTTGTTGTATTAATTTGTATGGTTTTATATATTGCAACTTGTTATGGGATATGTGTGTTTGCGTCCGTAAACTAAGATTGTCCCATATTTGTCAAAAGTTAAGTCTTTCATATGTCATTATGCAAATATTGATAAAAGATTGAACGAACTTTTGACAACAAAAGTTAAGCCTATTATGTCATTATGCAAATAGTGATGGAAGATATGACGAATTTTTGCCTACAAAGATTAAATTTATTATAAATCTCTATGCAAATATTGATGAAAAATATAATGAATATTTGAATATTCCGCAATATTGGTTTTTCCCTGATCCACATCCTTGTGCAAATACTGTGTGGCCCCATAAGTTCTCTTATGTTGAGCATATCCGATTAAATTAATCATGGGTTCTCTTGTGGTTAATTTAATTGAGTATATTGGATAAAAATTTATGTTTCATGATTATTTTTTAATGTCCAAAGAAATCCTTCTTTTCTTGTGAAAGTAAGGTCGCTCTTGTCGTTCTTTCGGGAATGACATTTTATGGGGGAGAGTTCTATTTGAACTTGTACTTAATTTCCAAATCTTTGTAGGGAGTGCGGCTGTGGAATATTGTAGGAGTTTTCTTGTATCTTTATAAACTCCTTGATGAATAGTTTGGCTATGTGAAATCATCGAAACAAGTTGATATGTTCTCTTTTGGTCATGAAGTATTTCTATGAAAATTTCATTAGGATCCCACTAGTTTTCGTACCTTTGTCAATTTATATTTACAAAATGGGGGAGAATTAATGTATAGTTCATACTACACATACATATGGTTTACGGATCATTATGTAAGGGGGAGTGGTTTTGATGTGAGATGAATTATTGACTAAGGGGGAATCATACATATCACCATAGTATTGTTGTCAAAGTTGTGATACAATTGAACTTTGATGTTGTGAAATAATACTATGATATTGTATAACAATGATTGAGAGCAACTATTTTCTCATTGTTATAATTAGGGATCTTCAACAACTATGATGCTGAGTTGAACACGTTTAAAATCATGGAGTACTTGGAAGTGACGAAGATTTCGAGTAATGTTGAAGAACCAAGGAGATCAAGTATTTGGATGAGAAGCTACAAAGTTTATTTATTTTGTAATCCATATGTATTGATAGTTTTATTGCTAAAATTTACAAAGGGGGAGATTGTTAGAGCACTGCTCGGTCGAACTCGCAAGCGTTGCTATCTCAATCTTGTTTGTCAAGTTTAGTGATCAAAACTATAAGTCTTGATTTCTAGTCCACTCATAGTAATGTCTCGGACTAGGATGGATTGTGCAGTTGAGATTTAGACTTCACGGCGTTCATCAATTGAAGATGAAGAACTATTAAGGAGGGCTTGTGGAACTTCATCGACAAAAGGTATGTGGAGACTGAAACTCATCTATCACTCAGAAAGTATACTTCTACTCTATCTCCTTCTTGAGACAAAAGTCATATTACTATATATTATTCGATTATACACATTTGATATTTCGAGCTGAGGTTAACTCACTTCAACCGAGATCATATTATATTCTTGATGCAACTAAAAAGATGATCATGTGAAAATCGCCAAGTAACATCTTACATGATTTGTGTGATACAGTCATTTGATGTAGACTCGGAATATTTCGTATTGATTATTTCAATAACTTGAAAATCGCTTTGATGCTAATAGTTATTGTCATCCTCTAAGAATGTTTCAATGATTAAAATAGAGTATAGAACAGTTAACCATAATTGGATTATAGACATAGTGTGCGTACTTGCATATATGTTGATCCAAGACCAGTACAGTATGCATACATGTATGCGTAATAGGAAGGTCAGGTGAAGTCCGGGAGCCTTGGTATGCGTACTCATACGCGTACTGGCGAACTCAGTTGAAGTTCGGGAACTTTTGTATGCGTACTGGTACGCGTACTAATTCAACTATTGTTTTGGATGTGTGATAGTATGCGTACCCATTCACATACTATCGGACACAATCCAAGTCCGGATACATAAGTTTGCGTACCAGTTAACATTCTTGAGTTGGTTAAGTTCTAGAATCGGTTTGTTCATGAACCAATACATTTATATAATAAGGAATGCAATCTTTTACAAACCGTGGCTATAATGTTCATAACTTGATTCGAGTGAATCAAAATCGATTTTGCTTCAATTGTGTTTTGTATACTTCTATGAGAATATAAACAATTGAACAACTCTATAACTAGTTTCATTTGAGTTATTTGAACTAGTTGTTGATAAGATGAATATGGTTGATAAGAAAGTACTCATATGGATAATTTCGGTTAATGATCCCACAAGGTGTCCACGTTTAGGTACGGTCACTCATATTTAAATGAAGGTACATTTTATTTGTGTGTAACAAGCTAAGACCATCTAACGGTGGAGAGATATTGCTTTGGTTTCAAATAAACTTAGATCAGGTTTCATCCAATGGTGAATATTGATTGCTTTGTTTCAAAGCCATCGAACCCTGATTTGAAAAATATAAAAAGGAGAACTCTAGCAACTGGGAAACCTAATCCCCATACCTCCTGTGTGATAATTAGGCCTGTCAATGGAAGAATCTCCGCCGGATATTTAGAAATCTGATAACCGACAGGTTAAGCACTATCGAATATTCGATATCCGATAATATCCTACATGATATCAAAATCAGATATCGATTCTGATAAGCTAAGCTATCGGATATTTATCCGATAATATCCGGTTCTGAAAAAAAAATTGTTAAAAACATGTTCATAATTGAAAATTAAGTTCAATTTTTCAAACATTTCAAATCGGATATTTGTATCGAATATCAGATATTAGGGTAAATCACACAAATCATAAATAAATCCATGTTCTATCGGATATTGGATATTAACCAAACGGATAGAGCCTAATCCAATTCCAATAGGTTAAGGAAGAAATATCTGATAAATATCGGTATCCGATATCCGATAAAACGGATAAAATCCTATAGGATCTCGAATACTCGGAAACGGATTCTGGATATCGGACATATATTGACAGGCCTAGTGATAATAGTTTTCACTAGAGTCGATTCTCCTTTAACCTTAGTTTTTTCACAAAACCATGTAGGTTAACGACTTGAAGACTTCATTGGGATTGTGATTCCAGACCCAACTATTTTCTCAGTAGTTGTGTGCTCTAATCTTGTTGTTTTCTATCGTGATTGAATACTATCTTCTCTAAGATTTGCTCGAGATTTAATCTCTGATAGTCAAGATAAAAGGAAGTCACAAACATCTTCGTCTCATCGTTTGTGATTCCATAGTATTTTGTTTCACGACCATAGGATTAAGATTATTGTGAGGTGATTGATATTTTTAGGATATTCTTCGGGAATATAAGTCTGGTATATCAATTGGTTCATGTTCACCTTGATTTATCAAAAGACACAACAAAACTCATAGGTTTATATGTGGGAGATAGATTTATTTATACACTAGACTTTTCTGTGTGAGACAAATAGGTTTATCAAGTCTTCGACTTTGGGTCATAGTAACTCTTAATTGTGGGTGAAATCGGCTAAGGGAATCAAGTGCGCAGAATCCGTCTTGGTTTTAGAGGCGTAAGGAACACAACTGTACCTTGATCAGTGTGATATTGGTTAGGGATCAACTACATTCCAGTCCGAAGTTAACTTGGAGTAGGCTAGTGTCTGTAGTGGCTTAATACAGTGTGGTGTTCAAATATGGACTCGGTCCCCCGGGTTTTTTTTCTGCATTTGCGGTTTCCTCGTTAACAAATTTTCCGATGTGTGTGTTATTTCTTTTCCGCATTATATTTGTTTATATAATTGAAATATCACAAGTTGTGAGTAAGATCAATCAATTAGATAATCCAAACTTTGGTTGTTAATATAAATTGATTGACACTTGAACATTGGTCTTTGGTACCATTCAAGTTATTTCTTATATTCAATCAGGTTCACAAATTTCTATTTATTTGATTGCGAATTGAATTGAGAAATTAAGATATAACTCTTTGATATACTTTTCTTAAGATTGAGTCTGAATGTCTAGTTGATTCTCTTGAAAGTATATTAGAGTTTGTCCATACAGATTGCTAAGCCAAATATTGGGTGTGGTTGTTAGACCCCCGCCTTTTCACCATTTGTGATATCTCCAAATAAAGATAAGATATCTAGAAGATTTTTTCATTCCCCCAGATCAGCTTTGGTGAATAAGAAACGGTCGTCTGCAAAGAAAAGATGTGAGATACTCGGAACATTTGTGTTGATATGAAGCCCAATGTTTTTTCTTTGAACAATCGCTTTATCAAGGAGCCAAGATAGGATTTCTATGCTGATGAGAAAAGTTAAGGAGATAGAGGATCTTCCTGTCTTAATCCTCTCGAGGTATTAAACTTTAGTCTGGGTGAACCATTGAGAAGGATAGAGAAAGACATTTTCGATATACATTGCATCATCAGATTTACCCAATTTTCATTAAAGCCAAAAGTAAGAAGGGCCTTCTTAATGAAAATCCACTCCACCCAATCAAAGGCTTTTGAGAGATCTAATTTTAGCGTTAGATATCCTTTTTTTTTTTGCTTTAGATATTTTCAATATTATTTGTGATTTATCTCCCAGGATGAAAATATGATTGATTGGGAGATATTAATTTGTTGAGGATGGGCTTTAATCTATTAGCAAGGATTTTTTTTTTATTAACTTGTAGATGGTATTACTTAAACTTATGGGTCTGAAATCACCCGGGGTTTGGGGAGTGGTTATTTTCGGATTAAGGGTTATGAAAGTGAAAAAGCAGGGGTCTAACAGCCTCACCCAATATTTCGATCACCAATCTGTATGGACTAACTATAATATATACTTTTAAGAGAATCAACTAGACAGTCAGACTCAATCTTAATAAAAAGTATATCAAGGAGTTAATATCTCTATCTCTCGATTTGTTCTATACTCAAGCAAATATAAATCTGCGAGTCTTTATCAAATACAAGAGAAATAAACTTGGATGGTACCAAAGACCAATATCTGAGGATCAATCAATTTCCAATCAACAACCAAAGGTTGGATTTCACAATTTATCGATACAACACACAACTTGTGATATTTCAATTATATAACAAAATATAATGCGGAATAGAGATAACACAGACACCAAAAAATTTGTTAACGAGGAAACCGCAAATACAGAAAAACCCTGGGACCTAGTCCAGATTGATTAGCATACTGTATTAAGCCGCTACAGACACTAGCCTACGACAACCTAACTTCAGTATGTACTGTAGTTGAACCATAATCAATATCACATTGATTTAAGGTACATTTGCGCTCCTTACATATCTGATCCCAGCAGGATACTATGCACTTGATTCCCTTAATTAGCTGATCCCACCCACAAGTATCTTATGACCCAAAATGGAAGACTTTAATAAATAAATCTGTATCACACAGAAAAGTCTACGATAATAGATAAATTTATCTCCCACAGATAAACCTACGATCTTTGTTCCGTATTTTGATAAAATCAAGGTGAACAGGAACCAATCGATAACCCGGGCTTATGTTCCAGAAGAACAGCCTAGAATTGTCAATCACCTCACAATAATCTAATCGTATGGTAGCGAAACTAGATATTGCGGAATCACAAACGATGAGACGAAAATGTTTGTGATTTCTTTTTATCTTGCCCTATCGGAGATATAATCTCATGCCAATTATTCAATTGAACTCGTACTATAGAAAATGGCAAGATTAGATCGCTCAACTACAAGAGAAGTAGTTTCGTCTGGCTTTACAATCCCAATGAAGTCTTTAAGTCGTTAACCGGCAGGGTCTCGAGAAGAAACCTACGGTTAAAGGAGAATCGACTCTAGAAAACCAACTAGTATCACACAGGAGGTGTGGGGATTAGTTTTCCAGTTGCTAGATGTCTCCTTTATATGTAAATGCTGAAGAAAATTATACGAAGAGGGTTGAAGAGCTGGAAACTACTCTTGCTGCGCGTAATCAGAAGATTTTTGATTTAAAGTCTCAACATCAAATTTCTCAAAACAACCATGGCTTAAACATCAAACGCTTCCGATCTATGATGACTCGCAAGATTTGTGAAGACAATCAAATTCCTCTTACTAAGTATCAAACGCTCATTTCTGAAGAAATCCCTGATTATACCCCAGATTTGGATATCTCTGATAGTGAAGCTGAAGATGATATCTCCGAAGAAGAAAGAGAAGATCATTTTGATGAAGATAAATATCCCACAGAGTAGATTTATTCCTTCATGTATGTTTGCTTCAGTTCTTTTTGTCTTGTCTGTTTGAGTACAATATTTTCTTCTTTCCTGCACTTTTAATCTACCAGCAATTTTCTTTTCGCAACTTAATTAGTACCAATGTCTTAATTTTCCGATGACGAGTTGATCTTTCTTTAATTTAATGCTTTCCTTATTTTCATAACTTGATCATATGAAGAGAAATAATATATTTTGAAGACCTATCTTAGTATTCCTTTTCACCTTATTATTGCTCTTCAGGTGATCAATTGTTGTTATAAGTATTAGAATATCTGCCTCAGTTTAGGTTGCAAAGTTTCAGGTTGTTGCGAAGTAAATAAGAAATCTCCCCCTTGAAGTATAAGAAGTATGAAACCCCCTTGAAGAATTATGAAACATCCTTGAAGAAGTATAAGAAGTATTCAATCCTTGAGGAAATATGAGAAATATTCAATCCTTGAAGAAATATGAGAAGTATTCAATCCTTGAAATTTTTTAATGAGTATGAAATATTCGTCCTTGATTGCGACTAAAATTGCCTCTTTTGGTAGGAATTCTTGATATATATTCTTATTGAGAATATAAAGAATATTCAATGATATTGACGGAATTGACTTCATTATTTTCTGTGGTCTTATCATGCCTTCCTAAGTAAAGGTCTTACTTTGCCACTTCTTTTGCGATAAAGTCGCAGGAAGTTGGTGCATTCACATGCCTCAACCCCTTGACCTTATCTTAACAATATTTTTGTGTTTGCGATAATATGACAAGTCTGAATATACTTGTGAATATATATCCTTATGACATTATCGTCTTGCGATGAAATCGCAGGACGTTATCACACTTTCATGTAATAACCCATTGATCTCATCTTAACTTCTTTGTATTTAATTCTGCGAGTATATATATTTTTATTTTTATTTTTTATTTTTTACTCGCAGAAATACGATTGTTGCACAAATATGACAAGCCTTTATGTTCTTGCGAACAAAAAGCCTCATGACATTTGCATCTTATAGCATGTATCAGCTCCCTAATGGAGGGTGTTGCCCTTTATCTTCCCCTTGGTTGCCCCTTCAAGGAAGCGTACATTGACTATACAAGGTTAGCTCTTCCCATCCGGTTTTGCCAACAACCATCTTTTGTTCGCAACCTCTTATCCCTTTTGCCTATAGGGCTTATAGTTACGAGGTTGCACCCTATGGGGTATCTTTGGGACAAGTGCATCATTTGCCAAGACTTGTCAAGAATGGCAGATGTGCTTCAAACCCATCCGGAACTCTTGACTCAACCGTGTACCTCGGTGCCTTGATCGTTTTCTGCACTTCTTGGGAAAGACAGTATGCCTTAGTCGCCCAACCTAAATCATGTTACATCGCAAGATTAGGTTGAGAATCCAAGGTGTCTTACCCGGATAGGTACCCCGTTTTTGGGTTATATACCCCGTAATGTCCATGTACTCAGGTTCCGTGGTGTTGTTCCGTTTCCCCTAAGCCATGCTTATAGGTACCCCCTTAAATGACGCACTTTAGGACTTTGCCTCTTGTGAAATGTTGCTTCGCGAACTAGGGTGTACGCCACAAAGGTTTGCCTGTGTAAAATTGCTGCGACTTTTTTTTTTGAAAGCTGATCACAGTTTGCGTCTTTCTTTTATGAAAGCTGATCGCAAATTAATTTTTGCGTCTTTCTTTAATGAAATCTGATCGCAATAAATCGTTTTTATTCGTAAAAACTCATCACAAATTTTTCATGTTGCGAAATACCTCATTTCATTTTCGTGTGTTATTCCTTGCGAACATTTTGTTATACGTTGCGAACAAATATACTGATTACCTTTTTGTTTCATTACCTTTTTTCTTCATTCTCTTTTCTTCGCAAACCATATCCCTTTTTTATCATCATAAATTTCTTGTACTCCTTCATGCCTTAGTCCTCAGTCATTAAATTTTCGCTTCTTTTCGCAGCCTTTGCTATTTTTCTCCAACTTTTCTTTTCAATAGCTTTTCCTTCGCAAACTTTTACTTTTGTATCGTAACATTTCTTCCCTTCTGCCCAATCACCCTTGATAACTCCAATACCCTTTGGATGAGGAAATTTTATGCACTGATGAAGAGTTGAAGCTACGCCTAGAATCCCATGAAGCCAAGGTCTCCCTATCAAAGCATTGTATAGTGATTAGACATCAACAACGCAAAATATAATTTCAGTTCGCATTCCACTTAAGGGAATTCGCATGCTTACTTCTCCTTTAGGTTTATTAGCAGTTCCATTAAAGCCATAAATCATGTAGGTAGAAGGTATTAGATCTGCGTCTTTCCCCCCCCATGGTTTTGTAAGCAGGATAGAAGAGAATATTGACAGAACTTACCGTATCAATTAAGATTCTATTAAGACCAAATGATTCTTCGTCTGTATCATCTTCGCTTTCTTCCGTATTCAGACAAATTTCTAATCTCACTACCAATGGATTATCATGTACTTCCCAACCTTCTGGAATTTCTGTGGCTTCAAAAGAAATTTCACGCTTCTTCCAATCTTCAAGTCGTGAGATTTTTGCGATGTTCATTATTTCCCTTCCTTCACCATCTCTCGTGATATACCTGCTTAACACATTATCATGAAAATATTCTATGGTTTTATACGAGTGAACAATAGAATTGCAGAAAACATTCCCTGCTTTTGGTCCCACTTCTATGTGTAAGGTTTCCTTTCCCTTTTCTTGTATTGTGTTCACCATGCAAGTTATTACTGGAGCCTGTGGTAATTGTTGCGAATGTGCTTGCTTGAGTAAAAAGTGGTCCAGTTTACCTTGTTCGATCATTCGCAAGATAATCCTTTTGATATTTTTGCAATTATTTGTAGAATATCCATGAAAGTGATGGTACAAGCAAAATTCATGACTTCTTGGACCCATTGGTGTCTCTTTTCCAATATTCCATGGTGTTGGTATATTTTCCATCAAGATGATTGCTTGCCATATCTTTTCTACACTTGTATTCAAAGGTGGCATCTTTATTTCTTCTCTTATCATTCTTTGACCTCCCTGTCCATTGTTATAGTTTTGTCTATGATTCCATTGTCCAAAATAGTTCTGCCTTTGTCCTCCATAATTTTCCTGTTGTTGATCTAATCTTGGGATATGGTTATTTCCTCCTCGGCTATAGAAATTCCTTTCTCTATCATACTCTTCTTGATCCTTGCTACCCATTGATACCATCTTTGGTTGACCATTGCCAACTTTCTTCTCTTTTGATATCTGCGAAGATGTTTGCGAGGATGCCTGCGAGGTACCTGCTACAATATTGACTATTTTAGGAAGTAAGTTTGCACATGTATCTTGAGTGTTGGTGTTTGTCACTGGATATGACTCCATATTGTTTTGCTTTTCCTCTAATGTAATGTACTCCTCTTGCAATTCTCGCAACTCTGCCATCATAATGAAATTTTTTCTTCTGAAGATTTGAACATATAATTGCTCAGTTGAGAACATCGCATTTACGAAAGACAAAATCAGGTACCTCTCGTCCACACGCCCTGCCATATCACTGCACATAGTTTTCCATCTTCTTACAAAATGCTTCAAACTTTTACCAATTCTTTGTTTTAAACCAAACACATCTTCAATAACAAGTCGCGAGGAATGATTCGTGACATATGCTCCTAAGAAAGTTACTTGTAGATGATTAAATGATGTAATAGTGTTCTTTGGAAGTCCTTCAAACCATTTTAGAGCTTCTCATGTTAAGCTTGATGCGAAATACTTGCATAATACAGCATCGTGATTCTCCCATTGTAACATGCATCTTATATACTCTTTAATGTGTTGTATAGCACATGAAGTCCCATCAAAGATGCTGGTTAATGTAGGCAGATTGCATTTTGGTGGAATCCCTCCCAATTGTACTTCTCTAGAGAAAGGAGTCCTCGCAGCTTCTTCTATTGCTTCATCTAATTGTCTTCTATCTCCTCCTCCTCTACTGTTTATCATTCCTCTCATTTCCGCTAATTCTCGAGAGATCCGTTCATTTGTCTAAGAATTATCATCCATTAGTCTCTTCAATGCAGCCTCTCTTCTTCTACGTTCTTGCATTTCTCCTCTTGCGATCCTTCGCATTCTATCATACTCTTCATTAATGTTTTTATTTGCACAATTTTGCAAGTATCTTCTTTCCAGATTGTCACAGTTGTTTTGTTGTAGAGCATCTTGAAATTCTTGTTCTTCCATTTCTATTCTCCTCATCCTTCTCATGTGAATATCAGGAATTTCTTCTTCTTCATTTCTCTTCCTTCTGCGATTTACCTCTCTCTTATTTGCATGAATTCTGTTTTGAAGATTTGGTCCATTCCTTGCTATTTCTGTTTGTTGATTTCTAGCTCTCCTATGAATTCTACCATACTCAAGATATTGATTGTTGCGAGCCTGTTCATGTCTTCTTACTCCATCTTCGTAATTGTTTTGATGTATTGCTTGTTGCCTCTCAATTTATTCCTCCAGTTGCTGCTCTTCCTCTCGATTTTCTTCGCCATTCTGGTTATTTTCCCTTGGAAATGGTTCTGTTCGTAAATTTTCCACGTTTTGTTCGTGGTTTGGTACTAAAATGAAGCGATTCTCTCGATTTCTTCCAACCAGATTCTGTGTTTGTTCTTGCATAACACTTTGACTATTGATTGTTGGTGAATTTCCTTCTTGTCTCTCTGGTCTAACACTTGATCTCGTAATACTTTGAGATCTCCTTCTTTGTAACATCTCATTTTCCCTCCTCAATTCTTGATTTTTTCTTGTTAGATTCGCACGTTCTTCAGCTTCAAACCTTCGTTCTTCTTGAATTCCTTGTCTCAATGTTTCTAATGCCTCCATTTCTCTTTCATGAATTATTCCTCCCATCAATATCCCATTTTCTATGATTTGCGGTTCTCTAAATGTTTCAACTGGTGTATCAGTTCTCCAAGTGTGTACACTCACTCGATCTTGATCTATTGATCTTCTTTGTGTTACTGTTTGTTGAGTTTGATTTATTCGATTACTCCTTCCCCTACTAGGTTCTCCTATTACATTTGCCTCTCCACCTGCGAGTCTTACACTTCTTCTTATTGCAGTCAATGGTTCTGATATATTTATTTTTCTAGCCATTTCTCTGATGCAAAATTCTTTAATTATCTCTGTTTCGTTTGCTTCTCTTTATTTCTCTCCCTGTTTCTAGCGCCAATTATGTAGTTGCAGGAAATCCTACAACTACACCCTCAGTATAATTTGTAAAACTTTAAGAAGTTCTTGATGAAAAATGACAATCTTGATTAATATTCTCAATTGATTACAAAGAAATATGTTAATGGAGATTAGAACAGTTACAACTTTCTCTATTCTCTCTCCTAAGACTTGTTCTAACACTCACTTAAAGAACCTCTACAATTTAACATTTGAACTACTATTTATAGTGAAATATGTACAACTGTATATAACCTGCGAAGCATCGCAACCTCTGATCGTAAATTTATTTTATATTCGCAAACTCTTCACACTTCTCCCGTGTTTCTTTTATTATCGCATTATCTTGCGACACTTTTCTCTGGTATTTGTTACTATGTTCGTAACCTTATATCTTGCGATATTCTGCCCCTACAGGTATGACTTTTATTAGTGAAACCGATCTTAAGTAATCACCTGTGGTATGATCTGTTTTGTGAGTGTCTGACCAACTTTGGGAGATGGGAACCAATCCTAGTAAGAACTAGGTGAAGTACATCACAAGGGGAAGCGATCCTTGTATGAGGTGCAACAAGGTTTATAGAAGAAAGTGGAATCGATCCTATAAACATGTGCAACACATTTTTAGGCAAGGGGGAACCGATCCTATGGACACTGCAGTACATACAAGTTAGATATCAAATATATGTGGAAAACCGATCCTAGTACCTAGTCAGCCGATTTTGGTAAGCTAGTGTGACTATGCACAGTACTCACATGGAGGTAGAACCAAAACTTGTTTTGGTAGAACCGTTACACCCGTGGTTTGTGTTTGAGTGTTACTTTATCAATCACATAGTTCTTGAAAGTCAGATGAACCAATTCTAAACTTGTTTGGAAGTGTGGTAAATCGGTTTCAAGTGAGTAAGTATGAAAAGGGACTTGCAAGAGAAATATGTAGACACACATTGAACATGCGTATTAATGTGTATTATTTTATTGTTCAAAGATATTCCTTAACAGCTAAGAAGGAAGTAAATCCCAAGATCGAATTTAAATAAGTTAAGAATATTTTAATTAAGGTTTTGAATTATATATGGAAAATAATAATTAGTAATGCGCATTTGCTAGTTAAAGATTTTCCAAGGAGATTTCGATCATTATTTTGGACAGTGCATTCACAGGAATTATGAAAACCGAATTTAGGTTAAGGAAAAATATCATGAGAATATTTTCGGTTTTGAAAATTCCTTGGTTTCCAAACTTCCTTGTCTATAAATACTTTGAGTTTGCATTTCTAGCAAACTAATCCTCCATGATAGTAAACTTCCTATGTTGTACTGCTACTGGTGAAGCCACATATCGGAGAGGAGAGTAATCTAATTAGGTGAAATCTCTTACGGACGCTTAGTTTAAAGTCTTCTTTGGGATTGAGAAGCTCTAGTGTGTATCGTTGGTGGGAAACTAGATAATTGCGGTTTATCTTTAGTTTTCATATTTATTTGATTGACTAACGGTGGTTGAACTTTGATTGCACCTAGTTTGTTTATGCTTGAGAATCTTCTCTTCTGATATAAGATTCACTCAAACTAGTTCGAGGTTTCGACAGAGATCTTTAGATTGTTGTTAGATCTAAAGACGATCTTGTGATAATATATTGTTAACAGACTCCGTTATGTGTATGATTGATCACAAGAGATTCAAGTAGTTGTGTGCAGGTGTTTATTGAAGATGTAAGAAGATTTGAAGACAAATAAGAAATAGAAGATTTCAGACTTAGTTTTATAATCTTTGGGGTGCACAATACTTGTTTTGGTAAAAGAGGATCCAATTAATAATCGGTTTATCCTTATGAAAGATTGGATTGAGAAGATCAGCATCAACACAATTCTTTGGATTAAGAGTGTTGTTGGCTTAATCTTAACGATTACCTTTTGGTGATTGAACATAAGATAGATCTTGTAACCTGGCAAAGGAGTTTATGTTAAGATAAACAGAAGAGTCTTTGTACAACTCATATCACTTGGTTGAAGAGAGTTGATACCAAACAGATTTGTTGTTCCTTTACTGTTTTGGAATACGAACCAAAGGAATTAGTCCAAGTACGTGACTTGTTTCCAGGTTGGAGGCGTGGGAATACAGACGGAACCAGGTGAACTATAGGTTTAGCTGCTTGGTCTTAACTATACGAAGTTAGTTTATTTTTTATAGCGGCTTAATCTTGAGAGTATTCAATTCTGGACTAGGTCCCGGGGTTTTTCTTCATTTGCGGTTTCCTCGTTAAAAAAATCTTGTTGTGTCATTTACTTTATATTTCTGCATTATAATTGTTTTATTATAATTAAACTAAATTGCACAAACGATAATTCCTATTTACTTGATAAGTGAATCCTATTGAGTTTGGTTAAGTCCAAACCTTTTTTTTATGGGAGAAACGTTTCTGTTGATTTTGGTAATTTTGGGTGTGTGGGTGAGAAACAAATATAAACCCTAAACAATATACTGCTCGGGAGTACTTTTGATTCGAGAGACCAATCTGTACAATCCAGGCCTAAATCAAGAAATGGCCTTTCCATGCTTACTTCGGTCACAAAGTGAAGGAAAAGGGTTGGTCTTAGGGAGTGAAGCGAAGAAAGTGTTGAGACCAGAATAGTTGATTCTGGAAGTGTGGGCGTTTTATGACTTGTATCATAAAGTAGAACTGGTAAGCAAGATGGAAAGCTACCAGGTGATTTCTAGATATTATGTGTTGCCGACCAAAAACTTGTTGTTTGGTGGAAATAGGTGAGTCCTATTTATACAAGTCATAGTTAAACGTACCCTGGTCTCGTAGGAAGTGGAAACGATGGAGTGGTAGAAGAAAAGAGTAATGTGTAACTGCCAAACGTTATGCTTCCATGATGAAGAAAGTGAATTCGTATAATCGCCGGTCATTACTCTTCCATGATGAAGGAAATGAATTGTTTACACCGTTACTTTTTATCACCACTAATTATCCTACTTCATGACACTTTCTTGTAACGGGCGCATTGCACGCTGCACGTTGTAAACTGCCAGACCAATACCCTGATGAGCATCCCCCAGTTTATGACATATTTTGATGTCTTGAGTGTTTCCGTGGAAAACATGTAGCACTTTCCTACGTGTGGAAAGTTAAAATTGAGAGTCTTGCCTCATGTAAATATCATGTAATGCTAGGCTCTTCTTGGCTAGTTGCCTAAAACTTGTCATGAGATTATCGGTTCGGTGGAGAACTTGGATGGTTGAGATTGCATCTAATGAAGAAGAATGGCCATTTATTATGGAAAAATCTTGTTGTATAGTGAAGTGGCGTCGGAAATATGATAATGGCATGCCGGTAGCGACGACATGCGAGTATCCGCGACATCGTGGTATGCTGGTGATGTTGCGGCATGGCCAAAGCTAAAAATTGTCTCCGCATCCAAAGTTAGGGTTTTGCGCCGTTGAAAGGATTTGGCATGGCCAAAGCTTAAAGACATTGGAAGGATTTGGCGTGTCCAAGTCTTGGCGTCGTTGGAAGAATTCTCCGTGGAAGAATTAGGGATTGGCGTGGCCAAGGCGTCATGGAAAAATTAGGGATTGGCGTGGCCAAGGCATCGTAGAGGAATTCTCCTTGGCAGAATTATGGATTGGCGTGGCCAAGGCATCGTGGAAGAATTCTTCTTAGAAAAATTGGGGTCTGGCTTTGCCAAGGCATCGTGGAAGAATTCTCCTTAGAAGAATTAGGGCTTGGCGTGGCCAAGGCGTCGTGGAAGAATTCTCCTTCGAAGAATTGGGGCGTGGCGTGGCCAAGGCGTCATGGAAGAATTCTCGTTGGAAGAATTGGAAATTGACTTCACCAAGGCATCGTGGAAAAATTCTCCTTGGAATAGTTGGGGCTTGGCGTGGCCAAGGCGTCGTGGAGGAATTCTCCTTGGCAGAATTATGGATTGGCGTGGCCAAGGCGTCGTGGAAGAATTCTTCTTAGAAAAATTGGGGCATGTCTTTGCCAAGGCGTCGTGGAAGAATTCTCCTTGGAAGAATTGGGGCTTGGCGTGGCCAAGGCGTCGTGGAAGAATTATCCTTGGAAGAATTGGAAATTTCCTTGGATAATGCGTCGTGGAAGAATTCTCCTTTGTAGAATTGGGGGACGGTAAGCAAAATGGAGCCGGCTTTGTTCGGAATACGCGTGGTGTATTTAGGGCGACCTGATTTGATCGATAGGAAGTGGGGCCGAAAACCTAGGGTGTGGCCACACTTCCAGTGCGCTGTAGCGGATTTATTTAATTTTGACAAGCAAGGTCTGATATACTGCGCTAGGCGTGAAACCCTAACTTCTCCAAGTTAGTCAGTACGATGACTGAATTCTAATGTCGACACGGAGTTATTTTAAGTTTGTTGCCAGAAAGCAGCATGCTTTTCTGATTGAATACCTTATGCAAAGATCTTATTCTTGATACTTGGAGATTCGTGCTACTCTGATGCGAGTGAACACGAATCGTCATGCCATATCAACATTAAGAGATCAGCCGGAGAACATAGCAGAGAAGGCATCCAAAGGAACTTAAATTAAGTGAATATGCACGAGGTGCCGAAATTTACAGAACATCTGGGATTCGCCAGTCTGGATAAATTTCATGTAAGTATATTTAGCATCTGAATAAATTTTCCAGTGGAGAGGTTAGCACATGTGCCTCTATTTCCTTGCAGAGTGACGTCACATCAGATGCAAGTTTTTACGATTTTGACCCTAAGATAAAAACCACCATCAATATTAGGACCCCTGCTTAGCACATAACAGTGGAGTTGTTGCGGGGTAAGCATGAGATGGTGACGGACAGAAAAATCGAAGAGGGCAAGGCGTGAAGTATTTTCCAGGGAAATTTAACTAACCTTTATCGGAAGGCACGAGGAATCCGTAATCCTTATATTAACGACTTGGCGCATTTCCATCTTGACCAGGGGGTGTCGGCGTAGAGTTTTGCTTCCCGGAACATTGGTGCCAATTTGGGCCATGGGGTGGTAAAGATGGCGCTTCCGGCTTGGTAATGGCGGATGACGTGGCTTTGAACAGTGAAGATTATGTTGCTTTGAACGACGAGGATGGTGTTTCCATCTTGACCGAGCAGAGATGAAGCTACTGAATGGCGAATAGAGATACTAGCTTGGAAAGGCCGATGGTGCGGCTAGCTCAGAATAGTGTTATTAGCTTGAGAGCGGAATTCTGGCACATGCCTGGTGCGGCTGACTTAGAGTAGCGGATGGCACATCTAGCTTGGCATGGAGGATGGCGTAGCTAGATTGGAGTGGTGGATGGACACGGCTAGCTTGGAAATCCAATGGAGCGTTGGCTTGGAAAGTCCAATAAAGCGCTTGCTTGGAAGGCCAATGGAGCACTCTCTTGCTTAGAAGTCCAATGGAGAGCTGGCTTGCTTGGAAGGCCAATGGAGCGCTGGCTTGCTTGGAAGGCCAATGGAGCGCTGGCTTGCTTGGAAGGCCAATGGCGCGGCTAGCTTGGAAGGGTCGATGGCTATATCCGTGGCCTGGTGGATGGCATGGTTTTGGGTTGGAGTGGTTGATAATGCGGCCAACTTGGAATGGCGCTGCTAGCTTGGACATGGACTTCCGACATGGGCGTGGTGCAGCTGGATTGGTAAAGATGAGGCCACGGGGTGCCTTCCTTCGTGCGTGTCCAAAAAGAGAAACCTTTCTCTATTCGAACTCAAAAAACACCATGCCAATAAAAGGCGTTACCCATCTTCCTTACTCTCATATTATTTTCTTTATATCCACATCTTGGTATTAGCAGTAAATGTTTGGATCAACGGAGAGAGCAGCAGCAAAAGTAGGCAAGCGTGTTTTAGGTATGTTTCTCAATATTTGTTCTAGGAACGGTAATGATGGCACTGAAACTTTGGATACCAAATGCTGATGATGGTGCTGATGGCTTCAGTCTGTGCAACGGTTAAAATGATACTTGGAAGATTTGCCGGCTGGATCACGGAATGCTGGAGACATGGAGAGTTGGGTTTACCACTGAGTGCTAGAGCCATGGAGAGGTTCAGGTTGAGCAACTGGTGTTCCTCGTGTTGTCGAGCTGCTGGTTCGGTCATGGAGTGGAGATATCGGCCTACTACTTATTCGGCCATGGAGCATGATTGTGGTGCTCCCAGTAATCTATTCACGTTCATGGAGCAGTAAGGAATCCTTATTCTGTTCAAACTTTAGAAACTGCGTTCATATGAAAAGGGGTATCGACCCTCTTCTGTGTTTTTTTGTTCGTCCAGCTCCGTGCTTTCATATGCAGTATTTTTATTTTTCTTTGTCATTTGTTAGCGGTGGTAGAGCGAGAATTGATGGTAACAAAGCAATCTCCATATCAGCAGCAAGGAAATCCAGGAGAACTCAAAGTAGGTGCTCTCGCATGTATCCACCCAACAGTACCATCGATCTTCTACAGAATGTGTAATAAGGTTCTAACTCTAGAAGAATGAGTATCTGACCTCTCCAGTGGATTTCAAAATTTACCAAACTCCATTGCACTCTTGGGATGGATGGATGAAATAATGTCAGGGCTAATCTTGGAGATTGTGGTTGCGTTGTTGGTTTATCCTTGACTTTAGGTTATTTGGTACCTATACTTTTGATTACGATAATGACATGTTGTGGATGCTTGTATGGTCGAAATCTTCCGGAGCTATTGGGTGAAATAGATGAGTTGAGAGACAATCCATTGCTGATGTGCTGCTATCAAGTCTTCAAGGACTTCGTTCCAAACAACATCCTTTGAACCATCTTCTGAACCTTGGACTATTGTATAGAATGGGATGCAGTGAGCAGTGCCTAGTTATACTTCTGTTAGATCCGATGGTGTCGCCGGATATGTGAATGTATCTCTATGGCATACTTTTGGAGCTTTTGATGTGCGTGTATGACTTCATGTTGAGAAATTCTTGCGAACTTCGACAGTGATGATGTTGAAATCGGAAATAACCTGGTTGAGGGCAGTGAAGGAATCCCATTCTGGTAGTCCCCATGTGTAATTATCCTGAACCCATTTTCTCGTGGAATATGTGCTTCTGCTGAATTCACTTGTAAGGTGGTGACTGTGTTTAAGCTTCTAATCATGAAGGAGGCTTCAGTCCCCAAGTGTAGTCTACTTTAATTGCATCGCCTTGAATCCACGCCTATGGGATTTGATATAATCTTATCATACTCTCCTGGATGTGATGAAGAGATGCTTGGAATATCACATGGACGAAACATTCTGTATAACGAAGAAGTAGAAGTAAGAGAGTCATGCCATTAATCGTGGCTCCCTCCGTCTCTTCAAGGAAGATGTTTCAGCCGCGTCTCTGGAGTTATCTCATGAATGCTTGATTGTTGTCGGGTATGGACGGTGATGAGCAATCCCCATTCGCACTTCTCTTTGGTTACATTATTTTCTTTGAGTAGGCTTGGTATCTGCCGCGGCCTTGTAAAGTGTTGTAGGTGCCTTCTAGACAGAGAGGTGGTGATATTATTACGCTACATATTTGAAGGGTGGATGACCTTGTCATGGATATGACTTTTGGTTGACCGTGTCTTCTGAGCTTTGACAGTGAAAGGATCCTATGTAGAGCCTCAGTCCCCAAGTGTGGTTTATATGTTTATATCTGGTATAGTCGGTGAATTGACCATGATAAGAATATCACCATCTTGCATCCGTACTGTTGACTCTATTACTTCTTCCATGTGAGACTAAAACATGGAGAAGTACGAATTACCCTTGTAGAAGTTGTTGCTATGGTGAAGCTCTGGCTGGTATCGACAAACGAGCAGCAACAGTTCTTGGCAGCAGATGTGATAAGAAGAGACTAAGTCGCATGGGAACCAAAATAGGTTGGCTGAAATTGCATGGGCGTCCGTGGAAGTAAAGGGATCGGATGGATGAATAAGCGAGTAAACTGTCCACGACCATGAGGTTTGGCGAGATTAATCAAAAAGTGTCCACAACTACGATCCTTGGCTGGATGTGATCACGATCCTTGACAGGGAGGAGTGTGGCGGTATGGGCACGAACCTAAAAAGGAAGGAGCGACGTTGAACCATCCTCGAATCTTGGGGAGGACATTGAAGCTTATGTAGCAAAATGCTGAAGCTTCGGCTTCGGATCCTAGAGCATCTTATGGAGAGAATACTGAAGTGGATTGACTTCTGGCTCTGGAAGCAGAGGGTCTTCCCGAGAGAATGTTGAAGCGGATCGAATTTTGGCTCTGTAAGCAAAGCGGCTTCCGAGAGAATGTTGAAGTGGTTTCCAGGGCGAAACATTAAAGCGAAGCGGCTTCTGGATCTGGAAGCGATGTGCTTCCCGAGAGAATGTTGAAGCGGTTTCCAGAGCGAAACATTGAAGAGGATCGGCTTCTGGATCTGGAAGAGGAGAGGCTTCCGGAGAGAATGTTGAAGCGGTTTTCAGAGTGAAACATTGAAGCGGAGCGGTTTCTGTGCTCTAGAAGCGGAGCGCTTCCCGAGAGAATGTTAAAGCGGTTTCCGGAGCGAAAATTTGAAGCGGCTCCCGGAGAGAACTCCAGTGAGGGCGCCATTAACCCTTGGCTTTGAAAAACAAATTGATACGATATGGCATATGGGAAGACGACACACAAATAGTGTTGGTCAGAAAGTCGTGTTTTTCTCCTCTTGGGAAAGAATACGCTTCTTCTGTTCGATTTTCCTTTGCAACTGTCGGAGGCCGTTGTGCTGTCAAACTCGACATCCTTTAAGTTAACAATGGTTAAGAGTCCCCAGTTACATCTATCAATCGTGATCTCCAGCAGGGGTTGGGGTTTGGGAACGACTTCCCTGGATGGAAACAGTTGTTTTCCTGATACAGTGCGGCTGGGGGCTACAAGTATGTCTTGACGATGCGCCTTGGAGAAATACATAATCTCACATAAATGTTTCATCATAGACTGCACGATTTGTGGATGGAGTTTTAGCGCCCCCTTAGCTAACAGCTGACTAATCCAAAGAATTAACTAAATAAAGAGGCACTAAAATCTAAAACAAGCACTTAAGCATTCAATTAAGAAATGCGATACAAAACTTAACCCAAAACTAACCCCGCTCAGGAATATATATACAAGAACTCCTCTCCAATGATATATATAAAGTAATAATCATTTGGTTTACAAAAGAATATACAACAAAATAAACATATCAAAGTATAATCAAATAACGAAGTTAACTTCTCGGAACTTTCGTTGCGCAACTCTGATATGTCACTGAAACTAAAAATGGGGAATAATTAACATTTAACTTCTAACTAATCATATTCAGATTTGGAAAACAGATTTGGAAAACATTACATGTTTTCCCAAACATTAGAAGACAACATAACCACTGAAATAAACAATCATGTATATGGACCTAAACTCCTCCTTTAGTCTTTTTGCGGTGACATTTACACACCTTATAATTTCTGTGGTGACATTTACACACCGGGTTACTGATGGCACTAACGTACCACCAAGTTAGTATGTGGGTGAAGGATACACACCCGTAATATTGATGCCGCATTCCACACCTATTATTAATATTGTGGTGTATCGCCCTAGCCATAAAATATGAAGGAGCAGTATCCAATATACCACAGATGGAAATTCTCATTTCCCAAAGACAATCATAAAGATAAACAAAGCATGAAATATGCGAATAGACAATGCATGAGTTTATTAAATAAAAACTTTCGTAAAAGAAATAACAATGATTACAAAACTGTTAAATGCATTCCCACCTCTTTTGATGACAAGCCACGCCTACCTCGAGATCCACGATCCGCTGGTTCATCCTTTGGAATCGACCATTTGGTAAGACAGACTAACTGTTAATCACACAAGAACTCTAAGAAACTAGCCACAAAGGCTCACACAAGAATCATACAAGTCTTTCTAATGATTTTAGGTCCAATTAAGGTTCTACATATTTTATTTATCTATATTTAGCATAGCTAAGGTTTACTAATTGAATTAGGTTGATTATATAGTCTATTAGATACGTATTGTGAATATCTACAACTTTGTAGAAGAATTCAAAGGTCAATTCGGACCACAAGAGGTCCAAAATGTCTAAATAATAAAACTAGCCTAAAGCCCAAGTCCACTACTCCAGCCCATTAACCTAAGGTCCAGTCCACCAGAGTCAACTAACGGTCAAAGTGGCGGTCAAGGGTCAACTAACAGTAAACGTCAATCAATAGAGTCAAGGTCAGGTCAAAGTCCATGGTCAATGGTCAGTGAGTCAATACTAGTGACTCAGTGAGTCAAATCTGATTCGACTCAATCAGATAATGAGTCAGACAAGTTCATTAAGATAAGTCATCTAGCTGACTAGCTGATCTGATACATGTCAGTGCATAGGCCAAGGGTACTAAGGCACAATCAATATGCAACACACTAAGACTCTTAACTATAATTTCTATTAAAACATAATTCTATAAATCAATACAGTTCTCAATTTAAAACTTCATAATCAAACTACAAATATAACTAAAGCCTACCTGCAATTGCAGTTCCAAGCTTTCACAGCAGAACTCTTTCTACAATATCAATTCAACATTTATTAATCCCTCATACACCCAAACTTTACCTGAAATTGCAGTTACAACTTCTACAGATGCAGTACCATTCTATACTCCATTTCCACTGCCTTCACAGCTACACACTATCTACAATTCTACATGTAGTCCATATTCATTCAACATCATTACCATTTCAAGAAACTTCAACCATCAGCACATCACCATATATGCAACTGCAGTTCCATGAACTTTAACAACATTACAAAATTCATTACATTTATAACTATCTTGTTATTCAACACTGAACTAGACTACAACCATTCACTTACACAATCTCACTGCCTCAATCCTCATATCTTTGTATCATTGCAACACCACTATTTCTGAGTTCATCTCACCTCTCTCATTGAACTTCCAATTCATTTCGATATCACCAGCTGCACATTAAGTTCCAATGGTTGTAACTACACAATGACTGCCTCAACTTATCTCAGTTCCATTACAACCACAATCCACATTCCAGAAACTCAACAATTGTGATAATAACCTTACCACCATAGCTTTGATTTCACACCATCTAACATATATCTATTCCCATTGTAGATGGTGGATTTTCAACAAAGGATGGATGCTTGCGGAGTTCATAGATGTTTCAATCGTATTATCATACTGATCACAACCTAATTGTCAGTGGATGCACATCCGTCAATCTTTAGTGGTTTTCTTTTTCCTTCTTTGTATATGATTTTTGTAGTTAGCAAATGATGGTAGTCAGTTCTTGATTACCCCTGCACCTACGCCATCTCTGGAAGGTAATGACTTCTCCTACCTATATGTTCCATGGATTACGGTAAAAATCCACTGTCGCACCCATTGAATCTTCATAGTCATCATCAAATTATTTTTCTTTTTCGTTTTCTATTTCTGGCATCTTAAATGTTTTTGGTTTCTATGAAAGGTTAATGTAAAGATTAATGCAGAAAGAATAGAGAACAAAGGGGCAAGTAAAAGAATGAGCGAGGCAGAATACTTCTTTCTTACAGCTCCAAAAAACGAGCTAAAAAAGTGGCAATAGAAGATCAAAGCTTTATTTATTTTAATATTTAGTCGACTACGGTACGTAATCCTTAGTGTTTAGAAAACCAAATCATTAGTGTTTGAGTTTTTGATGATAGTTCCTAACGTTCATACTTTTTATTGCAGGGAAATGTTATCTTTATGGACAAAAATCGTAATTGGCTATTGTTAAAGAGTATAAATGGAATGCTATCAACCATGTTTTTACCGAAAAAGACACGATGAAGACTGCACTAAGATTACAGAAATTAGAAGGTCGAAAGCTTCACGGGACTATCATAGGTTTGCTTGATGTGAACCGACAAATAAATGTTAATGAAACTGAGGATATAAGTGTTTAATGGTTGTGAATTAGTAGGCATGGATTTAGGTTTATTATGGTGCTTTCAAGAATTCCTATGTATGTGTTGCAGTGGTAGAGGATATTTTAATGCTATCTTGGCCTTTCCTACTTATATTGATTAATGTTGAGTTGTTTGTGATTTGTAGTTCAGTCTGATGGATGAAAAAACATAGTCGTTCTTCATGTTCCTGGTGAATATACCCAAATAGGAAGTGAGCTTGCGCTGCACAATATACTTTTTCTCTTTTGCTTCTTTCAGGTTACCTTTTTCCAATATTTTCTTTTGGTTGTAAAGGTCCCACATTATTGAGCCATTAACCCGAGTTCAAAGTCTCGGGACATGTACTGCCTACACCATAACAGGGAAACAAGGGTCCAAGTCGATCTTCTGGAAATGTCAGACTCACATCGAAAGATAAATCGATATACTCATTTATGTATAAAACTCCATTGTATCTGTATCAACATTTCTTTTAGCATCATTTAAAAAAATGTATTTAATATGCACAACCATATCAACAGCAATACGAAATACGAGTTGTGTGTGTAAATGTGAATGCAGTACTAGAGATTGTTAGCATTTTTACGCACATGAAAAGTAGTCGACAAGTATTAGAAAATTATGTTCCAAATTTTTAGGCCCGTGCAGCGCACGGGCTCAATAACTAGTTTCTTTAGATCGAGGTTCTAGCCTTTTCTAATAGGTGTTACTCTATGTAGATTGCTGAGAAATTGGAAGAAGTGATCAAAAAGTTTACGGAGGAGTTAGAAAGGGAGAGAGCTAAGGGACGAGTATTTGCCAACGAAAATGAGAGATTGAAACATGATTTAAATGAGGAGAAGAATAAGAAGAAGGGTCCTTGTAGTATACTATGAGTTTGGGGTCTAATATCCAAATACAATTTCTTAAACACAAAAGCTGCACCTTTGGTTATATTTGGTTATTTATCTGGAATGTTCTGATCGTTAAGTTGATACAATATTTATTTTTACGTGATAGTTTGTTGTCTGGATTTTGGTTTGATATTTGTGGTTCTGTCGTTGAGACTTGTAAACTTTTCCATGCAAAAATTGGCTACTGCTGAAGGTTTGAATGAATATTATTTCTCAAATTCGTTCCATATTTCATTCTAAGCACTAGACTTTGGAGTATGGCTGGCTCTACTTTGGGCTATGAATTCTAAAGTAAATTTGGGAAAACAGAATGCAATAAAAGACCAGCTGATCCTTTTACATAATAAGTGTTCTCTCCCAATTATATCATAGCACTGTCAATGATTTTAAAAGTACGGAATCACAACTCCAAAGAGCAACAGTTTTATTAACATAATGATCTCAAAAGAAGACTTAGGACTTCGTTCATCCTCCAAAAACTCTGATACAGCTTTCAATATATTCCATATTATCGCTTAATGAATGTTCCAAATCTCCCTTCATCTTCCTCTTAAAGCATTCCATCCCCAATCCTCAAATAACTATTTTCTGATCATTCCAGGTACTAAAAACGATAATTTTGGTAATAAGGAGGAAAACATGGTTAAACACATGAAACAAGCATAAAAATAAGGGACACAAATTTTACGTGGTTCGACAGAGTTTGCCTACATCCATAGACGAATCCTCTTGGGAAGTGATTTTTTTATTGATAATAGAATTACAAGGGATTTTTTTATCTCCAAGCCACACCCTCTACGAGGATTTCATTCCCTCTATTTATACAATTCTGAACAAGGCTCTTACCCTCATTATGAGGTAAAAATAAATTATATTTATTTCCTTTGCATTGCATTGCCTCCTGGAATTAATTTTTCATGAAACCTCCTGGAATTAATTTTGCATGAAACCTCTAGGAATTAATTAATACTGCATGCAACTGATTTGCATCCCTCCTAGCATTAATTTGCCATGCATGCCTCCTTGTATTGATTTTCGGGCCTCGCGTGTATTTTATACACGGTACAAACATCGCCTCCTCTTAACCACCAACTTGTTGGGGGTTAAGAATTTTTTTTTCCTTCGCGTCGATCGTCGATGACGTAACTCCCCAGTCACCCCGAAGCATGAGTAGAGACATTTCAAAGACACCCCCAACAGTGAAAACCTGCAATAAAATTTTCTCACGTGCTAGGCGAGACTTTTTTCCACATGGTGGACTTGTCATGCTCTATAGCTAGTCGAGTCTTGATTGGAATGTAGTGTGTGCTTGCGGCTGTGGAAAGGCTTCTTGCTCGCAACGTAACAAGGTTGTAGCGCTCGCTGCTTGGGCAGGCTGGCTGTATTGTTTGTGTGGAGTACAAGTATTTGGACCAATATCGGGCATTGGGCTCGTTGTCGAGACGAGACTTTGTACTTGCCAAGGTGCAGTCCTTTGTACTCGTGCGCAAGACGAGATTTTATGCTTGCGATAAGAGCAAGACTTATGTGCTCACGTGCAAGGTGAGGCTTTAGATGCTTGCGAAAAGAGAAAGACTTATGTGGTCACGTGCAAGGTGAGGCTTTAGATGCTTGCGAAGTGATGCAAGTCAAAATATTGAAGGGTCTAAGCAATCCTCATCTCCAACTCGATCACGTCGCTATCCAGGAACAACTAACTCAATCATGTCGTTATCAATGAACATCGAACTCGATCATGTTGCTTCCCAAAGTGTATATAAAGTTTCTCGAACATATAATTTTTTGCTTCCATGTTGTAGGGAATTGAAAAACGGTTCTAACGAGCCAAAAATGACTCTATTCGGACTTCAAACGAAGAAGTTATTGACAAAACAAGATTTGGATGAAGCCGGTGCATTTTTGTAACAATTATAACTGTTATTGTTCTTTGGATTTCGCAATACTTACTGCTACTATTTTGGCCACTCTTTCCTCAACTGTTTCACAATAGTTTCTTCAACCTTCGTAACGGTTTTTTCAATGTCGTAACGGTTTCTTCAACCTTTGTAACGGTTACTTCAACTTCGCAACGGTTTCTGCTGATTATTGCATGGAAATTCGTGGCATGATTTCTGAGCTTTTGAAGCACCTATGTCAATGATAAAACACAATTGTTTTACATGAATCCCCTTATTCGGTGCCAATGTTTTTACCCAGAAATATTTCCAGGTACTAAACACGATGATTTTGGTAATGAAGAGGAAAACAGAGTTAAAACACATGAAACAAGCATAAAGATAAGGGACACAAATTTTACGTAGTTCGGAAAAATTTGCCTACATCCACGGACGAATCCCCTTGGGGAGTGATTTTTTATTGATAATATAATTACATGGGATTTTTTATCTCCAAGCCACACCCTCTATCAGGATTACATTCCCTCTATTTATACAATTCTGAACTAGGCTCTTACCCTCATTATAAGGTAAACATAAATTGTATTTATTTCCTTTGCATTGCCTCCTGGAATTAATTTTTCATGAAACCTCCTGGAATTAATTTTGCATGAAACCTCTTGGAATTAATACTGCATGCAACTGACCTGCATGCCTCCTAGAATTAATTTTCCCTACATGCCTCCTTGTATTGATTTACGGGATTCCCGTGTATTTTTTACACGACACAAACAACTATATAGAGGAACATGAGCAACCTGACATTGCACATACTTTATCGAGTAACTTGTAGAATTTTTTGTTGGATAATGGTTTTCGTTACTGATTCTCCAATAATACGACTCGTATATTATCTACTGATCCGTTACAACTCTTTGTAACATGTATTATGTTTCGTAATACCAACAACAAAACAAGAAAAGAAGGATAAAAAAAGATGATCAATCACAAAACTTAAAAAAAAAACTTACTTGGGTGTATTTAGGCGAGTAATCTCTTTGCTTAAGACATTTGATGCCATATATATAATGTTGTTATAGGTTTAGCGGCATATGTCTCCAACATTCAACAATACCTCGATGTTTTTGGCAGAACTTCGATAACACCGATCAACAAACGCGAATAAATATAGAACAAACTCTTCCTTAACCTTGAAGACACATGCAAACTCTTAAATTTCTAGTACTAGTTTTATGACTCTAAAAAAAACACCTGCAATGGAGAATAAGTGGGTTTTATATAGGTTTTGAGGTGACTCTTGGAGAAATACTTTCATGAAGAGCCATAACTCTTAGTGGAGAGTCACATCCCATGGAATAAGACACTACATATTGATAAGGTTTCAGTGAGTGGACACATGCATTCACACTAAGTAACTCATATTTCCATCCAAAATTCCAACATTTTATTTTCTTGTTCAGTGGATAGGAAATATAAATTTCTATTCCAACTCAAAATTTCGACAAGGCTTAGGGAATGCATTTTGAGTTTGTTTTTGATTTTGTTTTGTTAATGATTTATATTACGTTATATATCTATATATTATAAAAGAAGTGGTGTTTATGTAGACTAATAAATCCGACCATCGATTTCGTCATCCAACGGCACGGATCAAGAGTTGGGTGAGAGATATTTCCGTGCGTTGGATGCCCTGATTTCTTGATTTTGTTAGGGTCTTATTATAGCATTGTTTCTGGAAACAGATAGGTGTCCAACTTTGGGAATCATGTGAAGAGGGGCATCAAATCTATTGTTTACACTTGACTTTCCTTATTGCAAAACTCTCTAGCATGGTTTTTGTCGTAATTTTTAGGAATTAAAAGGGCAGCATAATAGAACTATAGAAGTTTAAATCCAAATGACTAGCTCTAACGTGTGTTCTCGGGAAAAATCAGATTCGACATTTCGATATAAAAAATCCAAAAAATGTATAAGAATGAATTGGGAAAATGAAAAATGAAGGTGATCAAGGATTGAGAAGCATATGTGTTTATATTTGTGCTAATACGAACTCATGTATTCGATTTTGTTATCAACCTTCGACACGAAAAAAAAATCCAAAAAAAATATTAATAAATTTAGGAAATTGTTATCGACATGTTGAAATAAAAAACTCCAAAAAATATATAAGAATGAATCAGGAAAATGAGAAATGAAGGTGATTAAGGATTGAGAAGCATGTGTGTTTCTCTTTGTGCTAATACCAACTCATGTATTCGTCTTTATTATCAACCTTCGACACGAAAAAAAATCCAATAAAAATATTAATAAATTTAAGACATTGTCATCGAAATTCTAATATAAAAAAAGTCCAAAAAATGTATAAGAATGAATCGGGAAAATGAAAAATGAAGGTGATCAAGGATAGTAAAACAAACATCAATGCATTTAGAGCTCCATTGAAAATTTTGACTGAGACGAGGAGGTAATTGAGAAGAATATGAACTTTCTAGCTTCAAATGTGGTTCAATGGCATACAAAACATGACCCCTCAGTGCCCGAAGTGGTTATAACTCCAAATTTAGCAAGATATATCGTATAAACTCGTAAAGATGGAGTTCATGTGTCACTTCTAGATTCAAATGTGGCTCAACGGCATACAAACCATGAACCCTTAGTGTCTAAAGTGGTTCTAACTCCAAATTTAGTGGGATATATCGTAGAAACTCATAAAGACAAATCTCATGAGTCACTTCTGTCGGGATATTCTCTGAAACCTGAAACACATCCTTTTTTGGAAACTTCAAGACAATACCTGACTCCGAGATCGAAACCTGGTCCTGAGTGGACTAATATAAGTCGAAAACTTCAAAAGGATGATGAATCCATCGATTCATATGTAAGATTAAATCGGAGTATTCCACGAAACCATGAACACATCCCTTTTTGGTCGTGAGTGGACTATTATAAGTCGAAAACTTCGTAAGAACGATGAATCCATCCATTTACAAGTAAGATTCCTTCGTAATATTTTCGGAAACCTTAAACAAACCTTAGCTATTCTGGCATATTGTATGCATACCCTGGCCCTGAGATCGAAACCTGGTCGTGAGTGGAATATTATAAGTCGGAAACTTCGTAAGAATGATAAATCCATCCATTTACAAGTAAGATTTCTTTGGAATATTCCCTGAAACCTTAAACAAACACTATTCTGGCATATTGTATGCATACCATGGCTACGAGATCGAAACCTTGCAGTGAGTGGACTACTCTAAGTCGGAAAATTCGTAAGAACGATGAATCCATCCATTTACAAGTAAGATTCCTTTGGAATATTCCTTAAAATTTTAAACAAACCCTATTCAGGAATATTATATGCATATCCTGGCTACGAGATCAAAACCTCATCGTGAGTGGACTACTATAAGTTGGAAACTTCGTAAGAATGATGAATCCACCCATTTACAGGTAAGATTCCTTTGGAATATTTTCTGAAAAACCTTAAACAAACCCTATTCTGCCATATTGTACGCATACCCCTGGCTCCGAGATCGAAACCTGGACGTGAGTGGACTACTCTAAGTCAAAATATTCGTAAGAACGATGAATCCATCTATTTACTGGTAAGATTCCTTTGGAATATTCTCTAAAACCTTGAACAAACCATATTATGGCATATCGTATGCATACCCTGGATCCAAGATCGAAACCTAGCCTTGACTGGACTACTATAAGTCGAAAACTTCGTAAAAACTATGAATCCATCCATTTACAGGTAAAATTCCTTCAGAAAATTCCCTCAAAACCTTAAACAAACCCCATTCTGGAATATTGTATGCATACCCTGGCTCCGAGATCCGTGAGTGGACTACTATAAGTCGAAAATTTTGTAAGAACGATGAATCCATCCATTTATAGGTAAGCTTCCTTTGGGAATATTCTCTGAAACCTTAAACAAACCATATTCTGGTATATTGTGTGCATACCATGACTCCGAGATCGAAACCTGGCCGTGAGTGGACTATTTTAATTCGGAAACTTTGTAAGAACGATGAATCCATCTATTTACATGTAAGATTCCTTCGGAATATTCCCTGAAACCTTAAACAAACCCTATTATGGCATATTATATGCATACCCTGGCTCCAAGATCGAAACCTGGCCGTGAGTGGACCACTATAAGACAGAGACTTGGTAATAACGATGAATCCATCAATTTACAGGAAAAATTCGGTTGGAATCTATTCTGAAACCTTAAGCAAACCCTCTTTTGGCCACTTCAAGGCACAACTTGGCTCTAGATCGAAACTTGGACGTGAATGGATCATTATAAGACGTAAAACTTGGTTCGTTGGATTAGAAACAATTACAATAAGACCATTATAGGCATAAACTATAAATTCTAGTGGCTTAATTAGAAACAATAAGACCATTTACAGGTAAGATTCCATTCTGAGATCGAAACATGGTCGTGAGTGGGCCACTATATATAAGCCGTAAACTCAGTAAGAACGATGAATCCATTAATTTACAAGTAATATTCAGTCGGAATAAATTCATAAACCTAAAACAAACCCATTTATGGCAACTTCAAGTCACAACCTGGCTCCGAGATCGAAACCTGGCCGTGAGTGGATCACTGTAAGCCATAAAACTTGGTTCGTTGGATTAGAAACAATTACAATAAGACCATTATAGGCATAAACTTTAAATTCTAGTGTCTTAATTAGAAGAAATAAGACCATTTACAGGTAAGATTTCATTCCGAGATCGAAACCTGGTCGTGAGTGGACCATTATAAGCCGGAAACTTGGTAAGAATGATGAATCGATCAATTTACTGGTAAGATTGAATCGGAATATATTCTGAAACCTTAAACAAACGCTCTTCTAGCAACTTCGAGGCACAACCTGGCTCCGAGATTGAAACTTTTATGTGAGTGGATCACTATAAGCCAGAAACTTGGTTCATTGGAATAGAAACAATTACAATAAGACCATTATAGGCATAAACTCCAAATTATAGTGGCTTAATTAGAAGTAATATGACCATTTACAGGTAAGAAATGGGTACGCATACAAGAGTTCTGAACTTGGTCACTAAAAAACTCGTTCGCATACTAGGTACGCGTACAAGAGTTACAGACCTGAACTAGCACTTCATAGTTCGCATACTAGGTATGCGTTGACGAAGCTAAGGTGTCGATTCAAACTTCTCGGTTCACGATTTTGTTCCTGAAAACATTTTCGGATATTTCTACCCAATCTCAATAACCCTAAGTTAGTGATTTAGACCAATTTTATTTTTATTTTGTTTTGCAGAAGTGAGAAAAATTTGTTTCTTAAGAGTTGTGGAAGGGGATGAAGGAAAACTTTTATCACAACCATCCATTAATTTATTTTATTTTTCCTTTTTTCCATATTACCATCGTATCCATTATTTTCTAATCCATTTCAAACATTTTTTTTATTCACAGAGATGCAACTTCATCTCCCACTCCATCATATCCAACTCCAACAACTCTATTAATTATTATCATCTTCAACTACATCGATAACGGCTTCGTCATCTCAGGAGATTTCTTCGTCAGGAAAGAAGTTTGAGAAGTACTTGGCTTATGCGATGCCAATGCTTAAAATTACAGCTGAGGTTTCAGCCCATGCTTTCATCAACTAATTAGACCTGGAAATTAGGGTTGAAACTCGCGGGTTATCCCTAACCCGGACCGTCTAAACCAGGCCCACAAGGAACCGTTTCCTTAACAAGCCGGGTTAGGGTTGGGGTTTTATGGACCCGTCAGGAACGAGTTGGGTTAGGGTTAACCCGCAGGTTACCTGTCAACCCGTTAGTTTATGTTAAAAAAAAAAAGTTTTGAATGTTGTTGATTTAGGGATGAAAAATTAACGGATTCTCCTTGAATAAGTTCAAAACTATCAAAATCAATTTAGTCTAACCATCAATAACAACCAATATGTACACTTATACAATCTTAAATGCTCAAAATCCCAAAATTTCAGATCTAAAACCTAGAAAAAATATCAGTTACATCCATTAATCCATTTCATACCAATACACTCGACCAAAAAATAATAATCATCAACCCTTACTTAGATTCATCTATTAATAAATACCCATATCAATGAAATGAAAGAACGATTCTCGTATCATAATGACTTAATTCAATATCTAAACAAACTATAACAGTGTATTCAATAAAGATATATACTTAAGAGAGAAAAATTGAGAATAGATCATGACATTCTAAAGCAAAAAGATAAATCAGGCGATGCTGATGGCTTCGTTTCATTGATTTGAGCAATAAAGAATTGGATGACTAGAAGGACGGTGATCCAGAAGGAAAACACGTTTACAGATATGAGAGATGGAGATAAAAGCATATATGTACGGTGATAAAAAAGGTACTAGAAAAAACATATGAACTAGTACCTTAACTGATAAAAAAAAAGGGGTATGAAGCCCTTTTGCGGTAATATAAGAGATGTAGTATCCAAAGTCTTAACAGAACCCTAGCCTAGTGGAAGGTAGGAGGTTAGATCCTCTACATACTTAATATTTTTTAGGTCTTTAAATTACGCCTAACTAGGTGGACTCCAAATTTCCTAGGTCCGACCAGCCAACCCGCGGGTTAACCAGCTACGGGTTAGGGTTGGGAAATATGAACCCGTGGGATAAACGAGTCGGGTTAAGGTTGATCAAATCCAACCCGCAACCCGTATAACCCGCCACGGGTTGACCCTAGCTCGACCCGTTGCCACCTCTACAACTAATAGATATGAACTGATATGCATCGTGATTGTAGATCGTATGTGATTGTTTACAGAGAAGGTTTCGCACCATTTGCGGCTCAGTCACCTGAGCATTTTTTTTAACATTATATCTTGTTTTACAACTCTTATAAAGGGTTGTCATAAAGTTAGTATATTAAAGAACCACAAACTTGACAAAACTTGTGATAGTGTAGGAATTGTTAGTGGTGTAGACTTCCATGCTGGAGGTTGAGGATCAAATCCCCAACGTCATTTTCCAACATTCTATATTTTTACTTCAACAACTCTTATAAGGGTTGCTATACCTTTTTATTAAAAAAAAAAACAAAAAAACAAAACTTGCGAACTGTAAATATGGTTGATGAGCTAGAATTCCATCTAGTAGGTTCATGTTCAAATCTCCTAATACTATTTTTCATTATCATATTTTGGTGTTCTTCAACAACTCTTGTGAGAATTGTGATAGGCTAAGTCACCACCTTTATGGAACAAAGTTGTTATAGCTAAATGTCATCACAACTCATTTTCTTAAGGAGTTGTCGTTTTTTTTCTTAGCGCAACCCCTTGTTCCCAAGGGTTGGTAGTGATGGTATACAAAAACTCTTCCTTTGAAATCAGTTGTAAAACATAAGACTTTCTACGATGTTTAGCAAAGAGTTGTAAAATTCCAGTTATAGATGTATATTTTTCCCATAGTGAAGGAAATTCTATCATGCCAAGGGAATTATCAAATGCATATTCTTTGATGGAAACCTTGCAGTCTGTAATGAAAATCCATAAAGGAAATCAAGGTTAACACGATTTAGTAAACATATTGTTGCATAACATTATCCAAGCTCACACAATATTCGATTGCAAAATTGACATCTGTTTTTTCTGTTCTTCATTTTCACACGAACAATTATTTATCATTCTATATTATAAGTGGAAACGTCACCGATAATTCCAACCCAAACCGAACCATTTAAACCTAACATGTTACTTAGGAATTGGTATGAAATGGTTAGATGTCTTCTTTAGATTATGATCTGCATCTCTATTTATGGGTCTGAAATTGTATGTGGTCTGGTGAGTCTTGTCATTATATGTTATATCTTGTTGTAACTTTAAAGTCAGATGAAAACTCTTGGATCAGTCCTGTAACTCATCCGTTTTCAAATCCGTTTATTATCAAGTATAGTTGGAGGCTAGCATCTTTTTTGGAAAAATATAATAATCTTCCCCCTTAAAGGCCTTGACAAAATATGCTCTCACATTAAACGTGATGAAACCCTCGTTTCCTATTGGCCTAGAAAGACTTTTTCTAATGTAGAAGCTATGGTTAGGACACTTGGCATAACTCTATTGGTTGGAATAATTAAAATTTCGTTACACTTTTTTTACATAAACTACTTAACTGTCCGTTAATAACGGTGTTAACAAAAAGTAAGTAGACAATACTTATGTTAGAATTTAAACTTAAATTATTTAATAATACCATGTTTACACTTATATTAAACTATACTTTAATGAGGGTGGACAAAACGTACTTCCAAATCGTTAAAAAAAAAGTGAAACTCTTTGTTAAATTAAAGACATCGGTAATTCACCTCAAAAAGGAAATCAGTGATTTTGTTAAATTAGGAAAATCCAGTTAATGTTCCCACTTAATACGGGAGTTCGCGTTAAGAAGGAAATAAGTGATTCACCTTAATTAGACTTTCTTTATATATAGAGTTTGCTGCCATCGATTGCGGATGATTAACAGAAATATGCGGGTATGCGAGTCTGTGGAAGATCATGAAGGATGTGTTGGCCTTGAATCTCTGCACTGAGTTGGTGATTAGTTTGATTGCTCTTCTTTTGAGTTCAGGTCAACAAGCCAAATACTGATTACATCAAGTGCAGCAAGCTGACATATTCCTGAACCCATCTTCTTCCCTCCACCACTTACTCCAACAGATTTGACATTCACCATATTCAATTCCCAATTATTCTATCTTTTTCGAACAAGAAGAATACGTACAATGCATGTCTTCCCAATCAACATCTCCAAATGCATTTGAATTGTTTGTTATAATGGCTAAACGACTAGATTAGCTGCAGCTTTTGTTTTTCAATGAACCGAGCTGTTACTGGCAGTTAACCATGGTAAGTTGGCTGTTTACCAATAGATAGAAGAGGGTTTTTATCAAATTTGGGTTTGTCTCCAATTTTAATTTTTAAATTGTATCAATTGTTGGTTTAGACAGATATTGATTTTGATTTTTTTTTGGTTGATTAGCAGTTCTGTTCTGTTCGGGAAGAAGTTCCAGTGATGTGTTGATTAGTTCAACTTTCTTGGATGGATCTTACATGCCCAAACAATGTTATCACTAAATTTTGGATTTTCAGTGTAACCCAATTTTAAGGAAATTGATATCCAATTTGGGCTATTGGTCAGTATCTTACAAGAACTATTTTCACCTCCTGTAGAGTTTGTTGTAGGCTATGTGGAGGTGATGAGTGTTGATTGAAGGTGTTGTTGTTGTAATGGGAGAAATCGATTGATTGTGCTGTAGAATGAATGGGTCAGAGATGAATGAGTAGGTGAATGTCAGGATATAGTTGTTGCTTTGAATGGAGAATATAGGTGTGTGTGGTTGGTTGTGCTGGGAAGGAGTTGAAGTCATATGCTGAAGGTTAAGCTTGTTGTGTGTGGAGGTTATGGATGTTCTGAGACTGTGATGCAGTAGAGATGGTGACATCTGATTCAGAGATAGTGGGGTTGCAGTGTGCAAATGTTGTTGGTTGTGATAAAGGTCATGTTTTACTGGTGGGTTGCTGCTGTTCTTGGTAACGAAATCAATCATTTGAAGTTTCGACGAAGTTCTTTGCTCTCGATAAACAACAAAATGCTATATTTGTTGGACCAGGTTGAGAAGCATTCGGGGAAGATTTTGATGACATCTTCAAGGCGACGGGATATTGTAAGACCTTGGTTAAAGAAGGTAATCTTTTGTCCCATCGTTTTTTGCGTGTTTGATCGGATCTCCATATTTATTGTATATGTATTCCCTAATCATCTTCTATAGCAAGTTAATACCTTTCCCTGATCTTAGTACTCTTCCTAAAAATATAGCATGGAGGGGAACCTGTACAGGGTTAAACGAGTGAGATTCAGTTGTCAGCTAGCATCAAAAACAGAATACACAGGTTTATGTATATTTGGAGTGCAGGTGGGCACATGTACCGTATCTATTAAACTTGCTCACCATATCTGATCATAGGGAAGGGGATGCCTCGATATGAGGTGGAGAGGGGTTGGTTCTATGCAGCCAATACGTACATCGAGAATTGAGAGTAGGTAGGACATCATGTAATTCTACATTACATCATCGTACAAAATGTGTATGATTGTTTTACCTCGACTATTTCCATTGTTTGACATTGACGTTGATATTATTGAATTTTTGAAGGCCTGTAATGGAGTTAAAGTTTGTGGTTAAGCAATAGTCCTTGGGAAAAGAATGTCGGCAGCTACTTGCGGATTTTATGGCAGCAAATAAATAAATAGATACATGTTTCCAACTACAGGTTAACGTGTTAGTTGGAGAATTGGGAAATTTAGGCAGTAACTCTAGAAGTTTTTGTCAACCAGTCCTGTTAATCTTGAACACATGCTTCATTTTGGCGATCTTTAATGTTTATTGTTTTTCTTTATAGGAACTAATTGTTATGGACTTGATTGGCGTCTTTCTGTACGTTCATGGAATCATTTAACTGATCCTTCTTATTTATTTCGCTTTTTACTTTTGTATCTTTAGCTTTGCAATATACTGTTGAAGGTTAAACTTCAAGCATTTTCTTGGTTAGGTTTTATTCCGAGTTCACAACAGTTTGTGTAGTCAACTGATTAGTTGTCCTTAAATCAGATCAATCGAATACGATGGAGTGTAATGGTAACTTTATTGAAAGCTATTTTTGGGCATACCAAAAAATTACCGGGCATACATTTTGTCTAAGTTCGGCTTAAAAGTTATCAGCCGAACCTTGCGAACTTAGGCAAAAAAAAAGTTGTGAGCCAAACCTTGAGTATGCCCGGTAATTTTTTGGTATGCCCAAAAACATGCGCAATATGCCTACATTTTTTGGTATATTGCTACTCCACAATATACCAGTAAAAATGCGCAATAAGCCTACATTATCTCGAAGCCCACTTGGGACAATTATTGGAATCCAAGCCCATATATTTGTGATGTCTTATTAAAAATGCATCGCGACAGGCAGAGGAAAGGCACACTAAATAAAAAATGCATCGCAAAGTGGTGGGGACGAAGTTCAAATTCAATTTGGAAGTCGAATACCTACCATGGACTCTTTTTTCCAAATTAATCAAATTAATACGTATGGAAGAAAAAAGAAACACACATTTTCTACGAAAAATAATGATAAAAAATAAATAAAATCTATACGTATTTTTCATGTTCTCTACACCTATTTAATTCATCGAGACACCACCATACCAAATCGAAAATATGTTTGACATAAACAAAATGCCCGGTGCACAGCACATGCACAAATCTAGTTTTATATTATAAGTGGAAACGTCACCAATAATTCCAACATACGTATAACGTATTAAAACCAATCAAATTGTTGAAATACAAACGGCCAAAGCCTTTCACCAAATGTCAAATCCAAAATCAATAACATTCACTCAATATTACACAAATAGATCGAAGAACATGTAGGTTTCAGGATTTGTGATAACTGAATCACAATATAGTACATCCCTCATGGCTAGACAGCGCATTGATTTTATTTTTTAATCTTGCATTTTTCCGTTGAAATTTTTCTTTTTCTTCTCTTTCCTGTTGGCACATCTCTTCAGCCTGCAGTATTAAATTTCATTACCTTACTAATTCGTCTGGAACCAGTAAATAAATTTAATGAAAAGAGATCTGTTTATTTATACCATTTTAAGTTTCTTTCTTAGATCCTTCTCCACTCCTATTGGGTGGCTTCCAGAGCCCCCATCAGAATTCGTCCAAATTTCGGCATCAGTTATTTTCAGAGGTTTATATTGTTTCTGTTGAGCCTCCTGCATCATTTGTGTATCAGCCTCGTGCCTGTCAAGGGCTTCTTTCTGCAGCCGAAATATTAAGAAGACTCAGGTAGTAAAATTAAAATGTAAAATAGTATTATTATCAAAAATAAAATAATGCTTTTGTAATCGAAAACACAAACCCATTATGATTTTGTGAACATGTAGGCGAAAATGATTGAGATGAGGGTGCTGGGAGCACAAAATATGGGAATTACAGGCCAAGTCGTAACGTTACTTATATTTAGAAATGCACCTTCATCTTTTCAAAGACATCACTTTTGTATGGTTGTCCGTTTTCGGCTCTGATCTTTTGGATATATGACATCAATTGTTGAACCTGTTCTTTGCGCTGGGTTTCCTCTTTGGTCCTATTATCAAAAAGAACAATTCTGTTGTTGCAGAGCTGGAATACTGTCTGTTGGAGCATTCAAGAGGTTAAGAAATATGTTATGTTCCCATTAATCCACATATACCATCAACTTGTTATAGAAATTACAAGAAATAAACTAAACTCGTAAAAAGTAATAGAAAAACCTTCAAGGGAGAAGGACACGTAGATAAATATTCATCGAAGGTCGTTTCCAGTTCATCACCAGCAGTAAAAACAACAATCATGTAATCATAAATCTTTCTGCCGAAAATCTCCCCTAAACTTTTAATAACACCTTCTTCTTCTGTCGAAAACCGAGTTCTTATAGAGCAAACCAAAATGAATCCATCGATTCCATCCTTTGCAAGAGTGATGCATTTCACCATCTCATTTGCTAAGAATTCAGATGAATCAGATCCTTTTGACGAATCGAATAGCCCTGAAATTATGACTTATCATCTCAGGAAATTTTCCAAGGTACTTAAGATATTCAACACTGTTGTGAAAACATAGGAAGAGAAAAGCGAATTCAAACAGAAAATAATGCAAGTACGTGTATATATACCTGGAGTGTCAATGACATTAACAAGTTGACCATCATCCAGCGTCGTTGTTGATAGTTTGCAAGTGGTTGTGACACCAGAAGCAGAAATCCTGGAAAAAAATTCCTTTTTCCCAAAGATGCTATTACCAAGAGCACTTTTCCCATTCCCAACTCTTCCAAATAGAACTAAAGTTTTAGCTTCTCTAGATGTGGGAATCCGATCTTCTATAAGGACATTGGTGCCTTCCACTCCCCAAACTGAAGTTTTCGCTTCTCTAGATGTGTCAAAGGCATTTATTGGATCTTCTACAAGGAAATTAGCACCTTCAATCACACTAACTGAGGTTTCCGCCTCTCCAGATGTGGGAACGAGCTCCATCCAATCTTCTATAGGTAAACTAGCACTTTCCATCTCACCAACTACGGTTTCCGCCTCTTTGGATGTGGGAACGAGATCCATCCGATCTTCTATAGGTAAACTAGCACCTTCCATACCACTAACTAAGGAATCCGCTTCTCTAGAAGTGGGAACGGGCGCCATCAGATCTTGTAAAGGGTAATTGGCATCTTCCATCCCATTGACTAAGGTTTCCGCTTCTCTAGATGTGGTAACGGGATCTATCCAATCTTGTATAGGGAGGTTGGCAACCTCCAACCTGTGAATTATTGGATCTTCTATAGGGGCATTGGCGCCTTGGATCATCGTCTCTATCTTTTTTTGTGTAGAATTGGCACCATCATCGATTGAGAAATTGTATTCGGGACCTTCCATCCTCCTAACAGAGTTGAAATTCATGTTAATAAACAATGTCTTATCAATAATACGTCAATAGAAGTTAACCAACATAAATACTTTAGTCTTTAGAAACGCATAACTTGAACGATGTATAGTTAATTAATGAAACCAAACTAAAATGCTAGCAGACTACAACATACTGTTAATGATGGATGAACGATACAATCCTTACTTGAATTTGTACGAAACCCTGAAAGACAATGAATAAACTTAACAAATAAGAGTTAATGGTTTTATCAGATTAAAATGGATTGAGTAGTCTCATATATATATATATATAGATGCAGACTGCCAAGGAATTTTTTTTTTTTTTTTTGTGTGTCTTTATTAAATTATATCTCTTCTTCTTTAAAACACTAAGTTATATAAGCTCCCACGTTACACAGTGAGTGTCATACCCATCTCAAATTAAATTAGATAAAAGCTTTCAACAACAACAATTCTGGAGAAGACAAGTATCGTAACATTATTAGTCGAAGAATGTTTTTTTTTTTAAATCACCCCCTCAGTAGAGATTGTTATTGGTCCAAACCCCCCAATTTTAACGGCCTAATACTAAAACCGTTAGTAGAAACGTGAGTGTACAAGAATTATGTATTAATTTACACCTAATTAAAAAATTACACCAGGTTTACACAAAATACTTAACTGGACATTAAGTAACACTGTCAAATTGAAGAATGTTCCCGTTAAAAAATTACACCATTAACGACAGAAACCACCCTCTCAAGTTTCAATCAGTTCCGGTTATTCGCAAGTCCATATGTGCAATTTGTAGAGACGTTGTACCACCCTCTTCCTGGAGTTACAGATGTGATCCATGTGGTGTCAATATCCATCTTGAGTGCGTTACTCTTCCGTACGATAATCATGACTCTAGAACTACTCACACATCTCGATCACCACAAGATCCCCAAGCACAGATGCACCAGCAAAATGGACCTGTTCAATTTCCTCCATATGGAGGTTACACTGGGACGAGACCGTTCACACCACCACCGTATAATAACTACTATCCACCTCCTTTTCACTATTATCCATATCTGCGACCTAATTATAATAATTATTATTATATCCACAGCCCTACGGTTTCTCACCAAATTGCCAATCGAGATGGGGAAATTGATTTCCCTACGAACCTTAAGTTTTTTCATCGTGGGTAAAGAGTCTGGTTGTGGTATTACTGAGCTAAAAGACCTACAGCACCTCAAAGGAGACTTAAAAATTCGTGGATTGGAGCATTTGAGTAATGAAACAGATGCAAGAAGTTCTAATTTAATTCTAAAGCATCATTTACAATCGCTTCAATTGAGTTGGTCTTTCGGATTACGAGATTCCGAAGAAGATGAACAAGCGCAGCTAATGGTAGCAGAAGGCCTCCCAGCCTCACCCAAATTTGAAGAAATTGTGTATATCTACCATTCAACCATTATAGGCCCATGACGAGATATAATGATTTTATGAGTGGTGAGATCAAGACAACGATAGCCACGATGATTGATAGGAAAACCAAGGGACGAGGAGCAAGTTTGTGAGGTGTGGTGGATGAGATTGGGGTAACAAAGACATCCAAAATACGAAGGTGATCGTATGTAGGTTGGCGTAGAAGACAGCCTGTACGAGTAATGTCATTGACTCGACGGATCATACGCTCACTTTGCTGTTTTGAGAGGAAGTTTGTGGACATGAGAATCTAAAAACAAAACCATTTGCATGAGCAAAATTTGGCATGAATGACATAGAGGCTAGCTCAATGTTTAATGTCCAGGAGAATGGGAATAAGGGTTTTGATGTTGTTAGCGCAGCTGGATGTATTGGTTTCTTGTCAGCCATTGATTTTGATTTTGGTTTAGAAGAAGAAGGAGAAGGATCGATTTTAGGATGATACCATCTTGGATAAAGGTTAAACTCCCTTGCCTGTTTTCCATTCCATTGCATCTTAAATATTACAGAGAGTATCTTGAGAATACATGACTTAATGAGAATAATGCAAAATATAATCTAAGAAAGGTAACTGAATAATATCTAATCTAATACTTAAGTTTTTTCATCGTGGGTAAAGAGTCTGGTTGTGGTATTACTGAGCTAAAAAGACCTTACCTCAAAGGAGCGTGGATTGGAGCCAGATGCAAGAAGTTCTAATTTAATTCTAAAGCATCATTTACAATCGCTTCAATTGAGTTGGTCTTTGGATTCTGAGATTAGAAGAAGATGAACAAGCTAGCGCAGCTAATGGTAGAAGGCCTCCCAAACCTCACCCAAATTTGAAGAAATTGAATTTGATTTGGCTGGCTAGCCCAAGTCAGAGAATTTGACCAGTACATTCATATCTTGGGACACTTTATATATAAGGCTCCAAATTCCAAATTTGGATGATCGATAAATTTCTGATTACAAGAATTTACAATAATACATAAGCGACGGGCCAAGCCAAGTCGAGCCACACCAAATAAAAAATCCTAAGCGACGGGGCCAGGCGAAGCCGAGCCACGCCAAATCAAAAATAGATGGTTTTTGGATCCGCCCGGTGCGTAGCACGGGCACAAAATCTAGTGAATAGCTACAGTAAAACATCTATCAAATAATAGGCTTGGGACCACCCAAATCCTATTATTTTAAAGATATATTACTTAATCGATAAAATAATAATTTATTATTTTATACAGATAATAATAATATATTAATTTAAAGATTAATTCTTAAATTGGAAAAATTATGTGGACAAAACGAGAATGTCCATATTAAAAAAATAAAAATAAAGTATCTTAGGATAAATATCAAAATAGATTTTTAAAAGTGGAAAATATAGAAAAAGATAAAAAAAACATTTTTTTTTTTTGAAAAGAGAAGTTTTATATTAAATAGGAAGAACCAACCATTACAACAATCTACTCCAAGAAACAACCAAAATTACAAATGAATTACAGTCTCCCAGTTGTGCAAGATATGCACGATGTCTATGTTTTTGAAAGTAGGCTTTTCATGACACCACAAGATTAGAATTTGCTTGATGTGAATAATGAGCTCGTAAACTGATTTGTGTCTCCCCCCGAACACTCTGTTATTCCTTTCATCCCAAACAATCCAAAGCAATGCATAGTGGAAAATGTACCACAATTCTTTGCATCTTCCATTCATCACATTGTTTGACCAAGCTTCAAATAATTGCAGAATACCGCCCGGCAAAGGCCAAGAGATATGAAAAGCCTTTATGAAGTAATCCCAAACTTCGAAAGTTGTTTGACAGTGCAAAAACAAATGGTCTGCCGATTCATCCACCGTATTGCACATAACACAAAGATTGCTTTCAATATCCACCCCTCTATGTCTCAGCATATCTCTTGTAGGAAGAGATTTGTGAAAAGATGCCCACAACATGAAGGAAACCTTTGATGGAATAAAGTTTTTCCACAAAAACTTACTGAATTTGCATTCCTCCATTCTACCCTCCAAAGCATCATAGCAAGCTTTAGTGGAGAAATTATCACAAAAATGAACTTCGTCCTCCCCCTGAATCAAAGTAGGTACATTCCCCAAATCTCTTCTTAAAAGATCCCATTCCAATTGTTCATTAGCATTTAGGGAGTGAGAAAACTCACCTGACCATGTTCCCGCAGAAATCATATCTGCCACCGAAGCTTCTTTCTTTGCACATGCATTGAAGATAACCGGGAAAAGATCTTTAATACATCCATTCACCAACCATTTATCGTGCCAGAATCTTATGCCCTTACCATTTCTCATCTTAAAAGTCATAAAATTTTGAATTTCTGGGACCATTCTTGCAACGTTTTTCCATAAGCTCTTACCTTGCACTTTATCAACAACAGTTGGAAGCATCACATCTTCAGCAGCATTCATCTTCTGTTGCACGATTCTTCTCCACAATGCTTTCTTTTGGCTTGAATATTTCCACACCCATTTCGCCAACAAAGCTTTGTTAGTCAATCTTAGACTTCGAACACCTAGACCACCACATTGCTTTGTTTTGCAGCTTTTAGGCCATCCAACCCAAACCATCTTTCTCTTATCCGCAGTAGAACCCCATAAGAAATTCCTCATCAGAGCCACCATCTTATTTTCCACACACACAGGAAGATTGCACAAGGATAAGTAGTACATTGGAAGGCTAGACAAACAATGTTTAATCAACACTAATCTCCCAGCTTTATTAAGGTACTTCCTTTTCCAAGTTGCTAGTTTCAACCCCATCTTCTCTAAAATTGAGTCCCATATAGTAGTACATCTTGCACTAACACCAATAGGAAGACCTAGATATTTTATAGGAAGTTTTTCAGTTTTACATCCTAATTATTTAGCTAGAGTTTCTATAGTTTCATCTGCCCCAACACTGACCATCGTGCTCTTCTCAAGATTTAGTCTCATACCTGTCAGTGCTTCAAAAATGGCAAGGATTATGAAAAGCCTTGTTACTTCATCTGGATGCGCATTCATGAAAATTAGTGTATCATCTGCAAATTTCAGGTGGGAAATCACGGTACCAGTATCAGCCACTCTAAAGCCACCAATCTGACCTCTTTCCACCGCCTCGTTCATGAGTTTAGAAAGAATTTCCACCACCATGAGAAAAAGATAAGGCGAAAGTGAATCTCCTTGTCTCAAACCTTTTCCTGGCTTGAACTTCTCAGTAGAGCTTCCATTGACCAACACAGATAAGTGTGTAGAGGAAACACACCATTTGATCCAACCAATCCACCTTTCGCCGAACCCATGCTTGTGAAGAATGCAAAATAAAGCCTCCCAATTGATGTTATCAAAGGCATTTTCCATGTCCACTTTGCACAAGACTCCTGGTACTTTTGATTTGAGCCTACTATCTACACATTCATTTGCAATTAATACACCATCGAGTATTTGCCTGTCATGAATAAACGCTCCTTGATAATCTGAAATAAGATTAGGCATCACCGTCTTCAATCTTTCAGCCAAAAGCTTTGATATTATCTTGTAAGCACTCCCAATTAGACTTAGAGGTCTAAAGTCCTTGGGAGTACAATTATCTTCCTTCTTAGATAAAAAAAACATTAACAGAAGTATTTTTAGAACTTCATGCATTAGTTTTTAATGAACTTTTTAATGTTCACTACAAACTATTAAGGATGAAATACAACTTGATTTGAACTTTAGAGAAAAACAAACCAACATTGAATCATATTTTAAGAAAATTTAATGAGTATGATAATTATTTTTTATTTTCTAATGGAATTATTATTTTATATAATATTTGGGACTTATTAATGTTTAAGGGGAACTTTTGAAATGTATTATATTATAATTTTATCGAATTTATTATTTTAGCACCAAGGGCCCGAATCGGGACTGCAAAATTTTATTATTTTAGCTAGACTATTATATTATAGAGTATTATTTTAAAAAAAATTTACTGTAATTGAATTTAGAGGTTGAATAGTCTTCTGTTTGCTTCGGCCTCACTTTTAGTACATTTAGTTGGGTTCGACGTTAATTCGAGTGTTGTTGTGATGGATAAGGCATGAACAATTGAGTGGGGTCTCATGGTCCGGTGACTCCGGTCTAGCCGCTCAGAAGAACAAAACAAAAACAAAAATATAAAAAAAAACCATAGCCGCTCTTCTCTTCTTGCTCGGGTCCGATATCGATCAATTCCTAGCAGGATTACCTTATATGTTTTAAAGCTATATAAAATTGGTTAAAAAGACCAAAATCAACAATCCTGAGAGAAAAGAACATTTAGATTTTGATAATGTTTAAACGGACAAAAATGTAAAAATAGTCAGGATGTAAACAGTTTCATCCTACTCATTTTCAAATATGCATTCAGTTTCATCATTGCTCTTTTTAAAGTTTAAGTCAGAATGAAAATGGATTCATCCTTGCTATTTTTTTGGTATCCATTTCACCCATACTAAATTTTACTCGTCCATTTATACCATGTTTTAAAAATATTTGGACAAATGACCCATTTTCCGTTAAAGCTATTGTTTGTTTCAATGGTTCTTCACCGTAATCCTATATGAAATGATATCACCCCCATATAATACTGGTATCCTCTTTATAAATTATGGTTTTTCTATTCATATCTTGGAGATCAGGTCTAACTCCCCACTTTTTTGTTTTTTTTTTTCGATTAAGAAAATCACCCTGCCGGGTTTAGCTTAAAAAAGAAAGAAAGTGAAGTAGCGTATACCCTTAAACTCACAATGTCTTGCACCAGAGTTTTTAAGAACATAATTATTGCCGAGGTAGAAGATATTGTTGTGAGTTTTATAAAAGCGTTTTTAGGATTAATCATGTTAAGGATTTCAATAAAGTAAAATTCATCCAACAACATCAATTTGAATTTTTGATCGTGAGATTTCAATAATTTGCTAGATAGGTTGATGATTATACAGAAAGATATGACACTTGGTGTCGCCCTTTTTTTTATAATAAATAATAGTTTATTAAAAATGGCACCCAAAGAAGGTTTCGCTTGGTGGTGACAAATTTAGAAAAATAAGTAGTAGAAGAAGTCGATCCATATGTTTAAGAAGTTAGTTGAATAAGCTAGTGGAATTAGTTTAAGCTAGAGTTTGTTGAATAAGCTAGTGGAATTAGTTTTAAAGGAAGAACTTTTGAAAGACAACAACCCATCCTCATCAAAGGAAGAAGAATCTCCAACACCTACCAAAATGGGTAACTTTGTGATTTTGTTGGAACAAAGCGTTAACTCAAATGTGATTTTAGGGTTCAGGGAAACAAAAAGTTTCGAAGTAAAAGAAGATGGGTCCAGGAATAACTTTTTTTTTTTTTTGAAGGAAGGAGGGGCTTTGAAGAGCCCCTATAATTTATTTATTTGACTACCTCATTCAAGTTGAGGTTTAAAGGATTACATAGAAGAGGTGTTATATAAGTACACCCTCTTGTTTCATAATGATACTTTGCATATTGACACAACAAGCATGCAATGTGATTTATATTTGTTGAGATTATATAAAACCAAATAATATGGAAGAGACTAACATGGGTCTTGATCCTACAAGTGAGAAAGAAGATGCTCCAAAGAATAACTTGATCATTCCCCAAATCGGCTTGTTGCCCATTTATTGCATACTCCTTAATTATTACATCCGTAAGATAAAGATTTTTCTTCACTTGAATTTCCAAATCACATACCCTTGTCTCGTCCATCAAAGAAGAAGTTATATCAAAATAAGTCTGGTATTCGAATTTTTGTAATGACAAATCCCGAACAATCTTCCACATGAACAACAAAATCAGATTTCGTCCAGCATAACATATTTTCTCCGTTCTTCCTTTCACTAGTCTGGATTAATGTGATTGTAGAGAAAATATTCGAAGAAAAACTATGTCGTAACAAATCCATATATGGATTATTTCATAAAAAACCGCTATATAAGCGTAATGAAATAACAAATGGCCTGTAGTAGCCGTTGATAAATTTATTGAAACTAAAATAGGAAAAACTGAAATCTAAAACCTAAAACCTAAATATTGCAAGAACACAATATTTTTTATTGAAAAATAAACAACATACTACTATTTCCTAGATTTACTCGGTGAATCTAAGATCCAAAACTGAGTAAATCTAGATTAAACATGAAGATGATGGAGAAAAAATAGGTTAGAGAGAAAAATTAGGATAATTGTTTAGGAAAAACAGTTATGCAGAGCCAAAAAGAAAGAGAAAATGTGCTGGTCTAGGGATAACTTGGTACGCGAAGCACCTCATTTGGGAAGTGAAAGGACACAACGTTTGAAATGATCAACTATAGTTTAATCTCCCTTATAAAGCATAGTTTGGACAACTTTGGCAAGATAAAGAGCGGCCATGATTCATTCTTGGCAAAGCTAAATCCATGGCTCTGGTTGCTCACATCATTATTGAATCATTAATTTCTTATAATAAATACTTTTTATTAATCTCTTATCATAAATGTCTTATAATTATCTTAATAAATTTACTTTCATTAGATAAATAATAAATTATTAATAAAGAATCATAATAACTTTTAAAATTCTTTTCAACCCATTACATTTTTCTAAATATATTTTTATTAAATAGTCTTATAATTATCTTAATAAATATACTTGAATTTGATAAATAATAAAAAATTTAATAAAAAATCATAATAACTTTTAAAATTCTTTTCAACCCATTACATTTTTTCTAAATATATTTTTATTAAATAAATAATAAATTTAATAATAATCACATACATAGAAATTGGGGATGACCTATGTGGTGTTTGAGATTGGAGATGCATGAAGCCGGTGACGATAATGATGGTGGTGGAAAAGGTAGTGGTAATTAGTGGTTTTGGTGGTGGGTTGCCATCTAAAATGGCCCACACTTAGAAAATCAATGTCGTAGATTGTCTGAGAGTTTTCAAGAATTGGAAATATATCTTTTCTGAGTTGAATGAGTTTCCACCTGAAATGTCTAGATGTTTTATGATATATAGTTGCTTAGATAAATGAATTAGTATTTATTTGTGTTATTCAAATATAATAAAATACGATGTAATATGTACAGTAGAGTCCATTCAGAGGTTTAATCTTTTTGGACCATTTTAGAATGGGACAAAATAAACAAGGATTCTGAGCTTATGTGACACAATTATTTATATGAAGAATTAGTTTGAGTGATGTAATTTTGTTTTATTCTGCATAGTTCGATGTTTTGGTTTTGCGCGGTCACTAAAATAAGGAAGATGTAGAAGGGAAATACCATTTCAAATGATCGATAATATGTTTTTGTCTTTGCAAACTATAAAACATATCAAATATCGTTTGTTTTGTTGTGAAAGAGGGCAAGAATAAACATTATTTGGGAGAATGTCAAAATATCAAACATACTGGAAAGGAATCATAAATGAGTACATGATAAAAGATTTGTGGACTGAAGAGTAAAAATATATATTTATTTTTCCTTCATTATTTTAATAATAAGGAGAGTAAACCCGATAATTAACAAATATTAACTTTAATATCCACATAAAAATTATACTCATGTCGTTTCAGCACGGGTGATGCGCTAGATAAATCTACGCTGAACTAAAGGCTATGTGAGTAGTGGCCAAAATTAGTCTAGGAAGAATATAAATCCACGGTCTTGGTTTGCTCAACCAAACTACTATAAATGTTTTATTAATTATTTTCCCATTAGTTTCTCATAATAAATTATTAATTAATTTTTCATTATAAATGTCCCCTTAATTGATCTAATAAATACATATTTTTATTAGTAAATAATATTTTTATTAAAAATTATATTAATAAATATTAATGGTGGTATTGGATGAAGTAGTGGGTGGTAGAGATATTAAAGACACAAAAATATTATGGTGGGTGTTGGTCTATCCCAGGTGGTGGAAGAAATAGTGTTGATGGATGTTTTTAATGGTGGTGGGTGTCGGTGAATAATAGTGAACAATAATATTTTTGTATCTTTACAAACACACAACATTATATTGTGAAAGATACAGTTATCTATTTTTTCGCACGATAGGTAAGGAAAAAAACCAAATATATCATAGATGATACCATATCTTATATGGAAATATCATCATATACCGCTGGATTACCCAAATAATACCCGATCAGACAAATCATGACTTTTAGAGTTAAATAAAATCTATTACAATATAAAAGAGAATTTCATAAAAACAAACCAATGGAATAAAAAAAATAGTGGAATAAATTAGTTGACGACTTAAGTTTGTTCAATATAAACTTTTCTCATGACGTCTGTAATTAAAAATTAAAAAGCACGTCCAGTGGTTGGGGGTGGAATAAACGGTGATGTGGGGGAAAGAAGTGGTATCAAGTGATATTTTGAATGTGGTGGGTGTTGGTGAAAGTAATATATATTTTTTTAATAATGTTTCGCCACAAATTGGTTAACCTTATAAAGAATATAAAATGTGGTTGATCGTCTTAATGATAACATAAACTCGGTAAAAATACTTGACAATTAAATTAATAACTGCAAACGAACGGTAAGAATCAAAATCAGTACACAATAAATTAACTTATTACTAAGTCGCACGGTTATGACACGAGTTATATCATATCTAGGTGATATTTTTTCATGTTTCTTTGTTCTGTATTATAAAAAAAAAGTTTAACAAAGTTCGTTAACATAATATGAGATCTTGATTTACCCTTCCGATTGATAAATCCACGTTCGTGGTCGATCCCATGAATACATGCTTTAATTGGGAATTAATGCATTACATATTCTCTTTTTCCCATCCCAAAAATCAAAAGAAAAGTGGAGAAATTTGATAGACTAAAAATAACAAACTTACATTCCCATAAAACTAAACAATTGATTCTCTCACTCACATCCAGAAGGAGGAATGGACTTAAAAACTTTAGTTCCCCACTTTTGAGCAAACCTAAATCAGAAATAAATTTTGGAATTAGAGTTAGACTAAAGAGACAAAAGAAATTAAATCCAAGAACATGCTTTCACTCAATCTTATTTCCTTGATGATTTGATATCATCCTAGAAATCTTTAGTGCCTTAATTTATCAATTTTTTTTAGTATCATCCTCAAGATTTGTTTAGGGAGAAGATAAATCAATAGTTGTTTAAGTAAGTGTTTATAAGTGACGTCTATGATTGAAAGTTAGAAATTCATATCTAACGGTCTTAATATGTGCACATCATTATTATCTCATTAATTTCTCATAATAAATATTTTATTAATCTCTCATGATAAATGTCTTATTAATTATCTAAATGAATTTATACTCCCACTCAATAGATAACAACCATGTTAATAATTACATCAATATATATTATGGGTAATCAGGGTGATATTTGTGAGTGGAGGTGCATGGAGCTTAAAGCGGGAATCTTTCTTAGTGAAAAAAAGGTAGTTGTAATGGGTGGTATCATAATCAGTAAATATATCAGTGTGCAATGTTTATTCGATGTCGTTATGACATAAATAACATTATATTTTACAAGTTATGCTTGATTTTTTAGGTGTTAAAATAAGCTCGGTCAAATACAAAAGAAAAATAATAATAAAAATGTATGAAGAATAATTTTCATTTTAAATAGTAACAACAAATGAATAACACCGGTCAAAATAATTTTTTTCACTTATTTTCGTGGTCGTGCCGTTACGGCATGGGCCAAGTTCTAGTATATGAATAAATTGAAATGAAAATAATATGCTCGTATTTTAGTGTTCAAGTCTGCGGGCATCTAACTCAAAACCAATTGGCAATGAGTGGATAGGCCCTTCTATATTATATTTAAGTTAATTATGCGTAATCTAACGATATGGGACTATTGTCCTCTCACACGCCTCCTCACGTGTAATTTAAGTCTTTCGGCCCAACACGTGGAGCTATGTACAAGTAACCAGTCAATCAATCGGTAACAGGTGTGTATGTGACTAAATCAATACACATCGTTAGAGGTGTAAATTGGGATGGGCCAACACGTTTATGGCACAACATGACACGTTAAAATTCTAGCACAGCACGTGACCGGTCCAGCACGGTCACAACACGTTTGTTTAATATGCTGTGCTGTGCCAGACAAATAGGCACATCAGCCCAACACAGTAACACGTGTTAGCACGTGCACAGCACAACACGAACGCGAAGAAAGCACGCTACGTCATGCGTAAAATACTACACAATACATCACATTTGATGCATATTTCACAAAAAGATCATTATTTTAGCCAATTTGTGACATTTTTTATTTTTGTTATGCTACTTTATTTCTGTAATAATATATGTACTAACTAAAATATCTCAAAAATATTAATTTTGGAAAACATAAAATAAGTGTGCTAGCGCATTACAACACGGCACAACACATTTATTTGTCTGGCACAACACAGCACGACACTCCATTTAGCACACCACAGCAGGTCTGAATCTCTGGCACAGCCCAGCCCAGCACGCAGCACGCTAAGCACGTGACTTCGTGGTCTGGGTTGTGCCGGGCCGGCACGTTTTACACCTCTACACATCATCCACTCTGCCTATACCCGGCGTACAACGGGTCTAAGTCTGGGGCTTGACTCCGGTACCATGTGAAATCCTGCGGGCATCCAACTCAAAACCAATTGGAAACGAATGGAAAAGCCCTTTCATATTGTATATAAGTTAATTATGCGGAATCTAGGGAGGTGGGACTATTGTCCTTTCACATTTAGCTACCAATATATAATCACTTTACTTAGGATTAAGCCTTATAGAGTATGATTACTCTAATGTTGAGACTTGAGTTAAAAAAAAATTCTACCAGAAGTTAAACAAACTCTACGAATTCTCTTCACCTCCAATTGAAACTAATTAAGACCATACCCCAGTTAGCAGCCACAAACTTACCAATAAAATTTGAAACAGTAAAATCTCCTAATTGCCGAACACTTTAATGCAAATTTATGATGGGAAAAAAATTACATATATATATATATATGACTAAATTAATTGAAGAAAATACCTAGTTAACTTTAAAACTTCGTGCTGCCATTACCGTGACCTTAGGAGCTTCAGACAGACAGACAGACAAATGAACAATGATGGACTTTTTCGTTTTGAGACAATTTGAATGATTCTGTGAGAGAATTTAAATACAACACATTTATTTAGATAAATGACTACACCAGGTATGATGATTTTCACTTATGAGAACTGCTACCCGACTATTAAAATCAACCAGTGGGTACAGAATGTTGTATACGGGGAGGTGATATACTACGGACATTCGTATACCAAACTTTTACCGGAGGGAACTGATTTTCGGGTGGATTTAGAAATTTTCCACTCTTAATAATCATTTTTATTTTTATTTTCCATAGCATCTTAAAATCCCTATATCTGACATTCACTAAACTAGCTAGTGTAGAACGATATCTAAATTCTAAACATCAAGCAAGTAGATAAATTGACGAGGTTAACTCTTTGGATTCTAAAAAACCCTTCCTCTTCTCTCTTTTTTCTCTTTCCAAAAGAAGAAAAAAAAAACCCAAGCTTTCATCAACCTCTTGCTCAGATTTGGTCATTTTAGACCAGATCTGAGCAAGATTTCATTTGTTTTTTAAGTTTAGTAATTAGTTAATCAAATAAAATATGTTTTCTATTGTTTTGATGTCTTTCGGCATATTTCTTCACCATTTGGGGCGATTTTTCTTCGTCATTTTGGACGATTGTCTCTTCTTCGCTTATGAAGCGATTTTTTCAAATCTTCATGGCTGGATCGTGGCTTGCTATTCTCGGTTCAAAAACGTCAATCATTCAACACGGTATCGCTTTGAATCTATTTTCAACATAAGAGATTTAGGGCATCCAGGTTCGTTTGGGTATACAAGATTAAGGGCAAAATACTCCTTTCTTTCAGGAGCATCTTTTATCAAAGAAGAAGAAAATCAGATTAAATGGTCGGGATTGATTCCGGATAACACCATCATTTTTCCCTACTACATAAACAAAAATTGGGTATCTTTACGGTTTGTCGTTCTTTCTCTTCGCGATATACTTGTAATTGGTATCTTTAATTGTATTAGGGGTTTAATCATCTTGTATTTTGATGATTTTGTTATTCTTGTAAGCGATCATGTAATCAGTATTTTGATTTGAATGAATTGAAATATGTTGACTGACCAAAAAAAAAAAAAGCAAGTAGATAAATTATAAAATACAATAGAAATTACCAAAACCAACTTGGGTTTTGTGATCTCTTCAATTTTTAAAAATTCAGTGGCCGTCAAAAAATATTTCTTTCAGAAAATGGGCTATATAGCCAAAAGGGAATGTTTTCTGGGCCATATGGACTGCTAGGAATTAGGTCTAGGTAAAATGTCCAAAGGAATCTTTTAATGGAGAGAGACTAAATTACCCTGCCACATCCACCAAAATCTTATCACGTCGCTCTCTTCAACAAAACCACCAACGACTTCATCTTCATATTCTCACAAATTCGTCAACCATCTACCATCCAACCGGAACCATCATCAAAAACATAATTATCTTCTTCCACCTCCGTTATCAACGCCATTAATCCTATCTCCACTACCAGAAACACCAATAAATTTATCGTATTGCCTCCGTCTCTTCAAATCAAATTTGGGTTTTCACTTTTTTGTTTCTCTCTCTGAATTGTTAAAATTCGGATTCATAAATCCGTGATTGCTTATTGAATGTTCTTAATCTTGTCTGCTATCACATGAATTGAAATGGGTTCGGTTCTGATTTTCATTTATTTGACCTAATTTCTTATTGACTTCAAAACCCTTTAATTTTGCTTGTTTAATTGTAATTTCATTGTAAGCCCATTACTAATCTTTGATTAATGTATTCAACTACAGAACAAGAAGAGCTTGTAAGGTCATTTGAACAAAAACAAACTCAACAGAGTCGTCTATGGAGGGTAAAGGATTGATTTCCATTTTGTTGAATTTGTTTCAATTTCCATTCTGATGGAGTAGGAGCTGATGCAGGTGATGGAGTTGGTGATGTAACTGGTGCTACTGATGGAGCTACTACTGGATCTATGGTTTGGGAAACTGTTGTGGCTACGGTTGGTGCAATAGCTGGAACTGGTGCAGCTACTGTCGGAGGTGAAGCTATAGGAATTGGTGCAACAGTTGGTGTTGCTGCTGGAGCTTGAGATCTTGATGAGGTTGATAATAAACCCATGATCATAAATATTGTGAATAATGCAGACATCTTCATTTTTCTTAAGATGACTTAGGAATCGGAATTGCATAGAAGATTTTAGAGAGTTGGAAGAGCATTTTAGTTGTTTGATAATTGTTTGAAATTGAGAGTGAAGAGTTTTAAGTAAAGCGAAGTGATGATGATATATATGTATAAAAATTTTTCAAGAGGGTAAGAGTAGAGCTTATTTCTTTTGGAATATACAACGAAGAATTGAAGATAATAAAATTTGGTTAAATTAGTTGTATGTGATTGTCAAGTAGTAGTCGTTGAGGTGTAAAAACAATGTTGCTTTTCTTTTCACCCTTATTATATATGTGTTTGATTATGTTAGCCAGAAATGATTAAATTTGTAGGTTAAATTTTTTATTTTTTTTTGTCAAAATGTAACCAGGCTTGGATGAAACCCGGTTACATCCTAGCTTGTACAAAACTGCAATTTATTGTCAGAATGTAACCATGCTTGGATGAAACCCGGTTACATCCTACCATGTACAAAATTGCATTTTTTTTGTCAGAATGTAACCAGGATTGGATGAAACCCAGTTACATCCTAGCATATATAAAACTGCAATTTTTTGTCAGAATGTAACCAGGCTTGGATAAAACCCGGTTACATCCTAGGCTGTACAAAACTGCAATTTTTTGTCAGAATGTAACCTGGCTTGGATGAAACCCGGTTACATCCAAGCCTGTATAAAACTTTTTTTGTTTTTGTCATAATGTAACTAGGCTAGGATGAAACTGGTTACATCATAGCCTGTATAAAACTATTTTCAGAGTGTGCAGGTTAAAAAAAAAATTGTCAGAATGTGAAGGATGAAACCAGTTTCACCCTGGCCAAAAATCTTATTTTTCACCCTAGTTTAATATGTGTTGTTCCTGAACGCATTCAAGTTTTAGCATAAAAAAATGAAGAGTATCTGCAACTGAACATGAGTCAGTAGAATGCATAACCATAGAAAGAATTTGAAAATTCAAAGCATCTGCAAGAAGTATATTAATAGAGTTAATGTTATTATTCTGTTGAATACATAAAGAAAACTAATCCATATGCCGAAGCTTACAACTTCAGTACAACTTTTCAATAACAACAACATTCAAACCATATTTTCATTTCACGTTCAATCATCACCTGCACCTCAACCTTTTCAACGGCAACAGTAGATATCCTTCCCTGTCTTCTTGAAACTGGAGCATGCCCAAACAACGATCCTTCCTCTTCCATCAACTTTGTTGGTTCATCATACTCCACTATTTTTCTTGTAGTATAACCAAAAAACACTTACACTCACCAGTCTTAAGCACTATGAAATTCATTCCTCATTGGATTACCAGTATTCAGTAACTCTTAAAATGAACCTTTGGTAGATCATGGTATCTCATTTTTGAGAATGTTCAAGATTACTAACCGTTACTTATCGCAAGCACCTTTGTACTGTCTATAATAGTTGGTATTCTGTGCGCTACCATGATTACTGTGCATTTTTCGAATTCTATCCTTGTGGTTTTCTGGAGAATAATATCTGTTGTGTTGTCTATTGAAGCAGTAGCTTCATCAAGCACCAATATCTGGCTTCTCTTTAACAAAGCCCTACCCAAGCAAAATAGTTGGCGTTGTCCCATGCTCCAGTTCACACCATCTTGTTGAAATACAAATATTTAAAGATTATAACCTAACTACATACATTCAAACTTCAAGAACGTTCAAAATGAAAATGAAAAGAAAAATAATGTAAGACGAACTTCATTATATACCTAAACTATCTAGGCCTTCTTCTTTCTCTTGTACTGTCTCACGAAGTTGGCACTTCCCAAGAACCTTTGTACATGCATCCACGAATGATCCAATTAGCTATCTTATACTTATATAAACTACACACACATATATAAGCGAATAAAGAAGCAACAAAAGAATACCTCCCAAATTTCATGATCTGTATGTTGAGAAAGAGGGTCCAAATTGAATGTGACAGTCCCATTAAAAAGTGTAGGATCCTGAGGTATGATCCCTAAGCGTGATCTTAGGTCATGAAGGCCCATTGTTGAGATGACCCAAAACTGGAAAAAATTAACACCCGTACCTTCTTTTCCTGTTGCCTTCTCAATTCTCTCCAAGCAGCTGCTAAAAAATGTACCGGACCCATGGAAACACCCATTGCAGAGGTCATGGAAAACCAGCAAAACCTTGACCAAATATTCACATACTTACTGACCCAAGTTCCTTGTTGTCCTGAACTTTAAAACCCTCTCCTTATAGAATCAAAACAACTCTTCAGTTCAAGAACCTGATTAGACCACCACTCATTCCTGCGATACAGTCTTTAGACTGCATTTTATCACAAGAAAACTAGACACAACCCTCACAGATTTGAGCCATTTTCCTTCCCATAAATCCGACAAACACCATTGACTCCTTGTCCATCTTGGTCTCTTCTTGTGTCTGAAAACACTTAAATTCACCACCATTCCATCCCACTCTGTACAGCAGCAACAATAAACTGCAGTTCAACTCGATTCCAGGTCACAGTCTTCAGGTTCGTACCAGTTGAACCTCCTCCATATCACAACAACGACAACACTCGAGAACTTGATGGTTCAAGCATTTTCACGAACACTAGATGAGCAGAAACTGACAGTTTCTCTGTGCATCAACAAATCTTCTTCTCTAGCTCTCCAACTCCTGCAAGTTCAATTCATCACAAACCCATAACTCCATTTCTTACAATACTTGTAAATTAGTATCAATCATCACCATTTACTACCACATTCAACCACATCAACGGCTCAACTCCAGCACACAGTTGAACGTCTTATTAATCTCATTCCCATTACTGCTGTGAATGATCTGAAAATGATTTCAGACTATATGATTTCATCTGGTTATGGTAAAGAAGTTGTTAGAATCTACAAGATTATCCGAAAATCGATTGTCGACGAAGGTTTGTACAAATTAGGTGTTGATAAATCTAAGAAGGGGTATTTTAGGTGATTGTTATTTTTTTGTTTTTATTTTCCTGCGTCAAATATCCAGTTTGGCTAAATGAACAGTATTTTTTTTGTTTTTTGGCCATATAAATAGTGTCTAAACCTAGCAGTCCGTTTCACCCGGAAAATATTTGTTTTGGTCTTTTTGACCAATTTTTTGTATTTCTTTCACATGCATGGTGTGCCTGCTCTTGTTTGCATAGTTTGGTTTTAAATGCTTGTCAATTGGATCAAAGGAATAGAAAATAAAAACTACATAAACATTGCATGCTACGCAAAAGAGCAATCTTGAATGAGGATTTTTCTTCTTCTTGTATTGCACACTAGATAATATAGAATTCATAATATATAATACAAATCAATATAGGAATGAATAGAGATTTGTATTTGTGTTTTTCACGTAAGATATAACGAAAAAATGCGACTAATTTCTAAAAATCAAATTGCAGTATTAGTTTATTATTAGAAGGTATATTTTTCCTAATATTACCATCTTATATGGCTCTGGCGAACACCTATTTTTGATATGGTAAGGGTACTATGAAAAATCAAAACAAATAAAAAAAAATTATTGATAAAGGATTTTTTTTTTTGTTAAATCCACCCTAAAGTCGGTCATCCCTCTAGTAAAAGTGGGTTTTCCCCTAATAATTATCTATTTTTCTTATCAGACAATTGGAAAAAAAATCATTGATAAAGAGGTACTTAAGGGGTACTTAAGTTGACGTTGAAGCATAATAGTATTTGAATTAATCAGTAGGATTATTTACATGGAATAAGATTCATTTAACAACATCAATTCGAATTTCTTAATTGGAAGATTTCAATAAATCAAACTCATTTAGCAATATAATCATCAGATCTGTAAACAATCATGCAAAAACATATTACAACTTATAAAACCACTGTTATATAAATAATAATAATATTAGTTTAATGGAAACGATATTCGGAGACGATTTTAGTAGGTGGCAAATGATTCAATTAAACGGATAAATTGGAAAATCAGTTGCAGAAGAAGTCCAGGTGCTTAAGAAAAAACACACGATTGGTGGATATTTATATTAATTGGGGATAAGAATTGTTCTCCCCATCCAATAGTGTCGGCTAAGGGGAATTTTTTAAGGGCGGAAATATTAAAAAACCCTTTGGTTAAATTATGTCGGCACTTGTTTACGGCATTGTTTCGAATTTTTGCGTTTGTGCCAGCAGTGATCTTTTGGTATACATGAATAGCGTAGGAATTTCCTAAGACTACCGGCATTGTTGACATTTATTCGAAAATGCCGGCTTCCTGTCCCGGCATAGTTGTTTTTGTAAATTACTTTGTTGTTTTTTAGTCTTGGCATGGACGATATTTTGTGAACCAATGCCGATAATGATGATTCTATCTCGTTATTCAGTATATCTATGCTGGCATCAAATATGATTGTGAGTTGTCTTAAATTTATTTCGTTTTTCTTTTTATATAGGGCTAAAGCCAAGGGAGTTAAGAAAGCAAAAGCTAAAGATGTTGGCATTAAGAAAAGGAAGAAGAACGATCTTGGTACTCCTGAGTATGTACCTCCTCGGGGGAAATAACAAGGTCGCAACAATCGTTTGGGGGTAGGCTCTACAAGAGGGAAAAATTGGAAGAGTGGTGGTGACCGTAGAAAACTCGTAATCCGTGAACGTACTGGAACAGTTGAGCACGATGAGCATGATGAAGAGGAATCCGAGGAGGAACATATTGAGTTTGAAGGGGAAGTTGGTGGGCCATGTCAACAACCGACACAAGGTGAAGGTGAAGGGGATCTATAGAAGAATAAAGTAGTCAAAGTCAAAGGTTCAGACCTTCCTCATACCGATGACATGATACCTGACCTTGATCGTGGTAGAATTTTGGGTGAAGCTCACGATTCGAGAATGATATTTGGCTATAAGGACTCGTGGGATTGTACTATCTATCAAACCTATGTAAGAATTTTTATCTTGTGCATATGTATTGTTTTGTATTTATCTAGAATCTCTTAATTGTATTGTCTCCTAATTGTAGGATCATAAGAAGGTTGTGCGTGTTTGCCGACACCAAGCCGCGAACCATTGGGATTTGGCTACGGATGTGAAGAGGTCCAAAAATTAGTAAATGACTCTGGTCTATATTCTTTGGTTGAAAAGTATGTGAAGTATGATTATGTGACAGTCAATTGCTTCGTCGACGGGAATCATGGTGAAACTGATACCATGCACTTCCCGTTTGGGAAGATGACGTTGATCCCTGATGATGCTCAGAACATTCTAGGCTTATGGGTTGCCGGAAAATCAGTTGTAGAAGGAGATAAGTGTTAGGACTTAGAATGGTCGAAGTGACATGCTCTGACTAACAAGTTGTTTGGATGGGACTGCTAAACTTCTTAGGAAAGCTTTTATGTATCTAAGAAAAGTAGGACAAAGACAATCAAGTTGATGCTGCTTAAGGAGACCTTTGAAAAAACGGAGGAGAGACGAAAGGAGGATGGATGGTACCCAGCACCAATTCTCTATACAGCTGCTGCGTACCTGTTAATCATTTGAAATAAATTATTGTTCTACCATACTATGTTAACATAATTCAATACCGTTACCATGTCGGCGTAGATAGTATATATAACTCTATGCCGGGATAAAGTGTAAAAATGTTACGGTTTCTGTATATAATAAACCATATTTCGGCATTTCTTTTATATACGAATCCAAGCCGACATTGAATTCTAGAATGCTCGTTATCCTTAGTTCAATGTCGGCATTTAAAATTTTGAAAACTAAACAACTTCTATCTGAATTTCAATGCCAGAGGATATTATTTTTTAAACCATAAACCAATAAAGGGAACTACCGGCGTGGACGTTAGGTTACTGAAAATGCGGGCTTGATAAATTGGAAAAAGAGCCATTGTGTCAATAAAGACATTTACTGATTACAACTCATCTAAGAGACGAAAAAGTTTGATTGCTGATTCTTATGTAGTTCCATTTCACCATCTTCCTCCGCAAGTTCAGACTAAGACGTATTTCTCAAGTTTTACTAATCCTATATTTAAGTGTTCCACAACTAACACCATCAAGTTAAATTCCCTTCTCTTCTCAACGCCATATATTGAGCATACAGACCTCCTTGGTCATTGCAGTGAAAGTATTTTCCATTGTCAGGATCATAACCTAAGACTTCTAAAAAGTTCCTATCAAGGTCTTAAAAGGTTTCTTTATAGGTCTGTAATTTTCTATAACACAATCTGTAAACATGCTTCTTATGTTGCTTCTCATGTTCAATATTTGCTGTTTTTTTTTTTTTTTTTTTTTTTGCGATTGCTTTTATTTCAGTAGTCGGGGTTACATGTTTAGATAGTAGGATGTTTATCCCTATTTAAGTAGCGGAGAAGCCAACTCCTCAGAAACCACACACTGCATATTGATAAAATAAGATGGAATTGGGGAATCTCCACATTGTAGTTTGTGTTGATACATGAAAATAATCAATCCTTGAATGAGTAGCCCGTAAACTTGTTAAGGGTTACTTCTAGATAAGAGATACTAGGGGACTAGTCCTAACCCATTAGGATGGGATAGTTCTAGTCCATGCAAGAGTATATTGAGTTAGTTCGGCATTGGCCCAAGAAGAAAGCCTCTTAGGTTTGATAATAACTTAAGGAAAGGGAAATGGTAGTTTATTAATTTTTTAATCTTATGTGAGTTTATCAATAAGATGGTCATCATAAAAGGGGAAAGGGGTCACACTTATTGGGACATCATTAATCCACCATTACCTCTCATAAACCTCTCTACACCTTGGGAGTACTTTCTGTGATTAGGGCTAGTTCCTGTTGGAATTTTTAGAGTTTAATTCCTTAATCAAAGTTAAATATAAATTATGAAAAGGATCTGGGCTAAACGTCGGTGCCAGTTAGCAATAGGTTAGATATTTGAATTCAAATACTAGCAAACAGTTCCTAACTACAAAACTGTATGGTGTATTTTGAGAAAGATTGTGTCTTCTGGGACCAGACGAGGTATCCCTTCCAATAATTTATTTCCCTTGGTTTTCAGTCACAATTTCTCTTATAAAACCTTCATTGATTTCCCAGTTAAATATCAGTTTTTTACTCCCTGTTTTGTGTCAAGTTCAGAGTGTAAAAGAGATTACATATTTGCACAATTCAGCTTGATGTGTCTTGATTGTTTGAAGTGCTGCATCAATTAAGAAGGAGATTGTTATATCCTGGGAGACAAACGCCAATCAATGATACGACATCATTGTTGGGTCGTAATCGTTTTAAGGACATAAAGAATTCTCTAGCCTCAATCCACCGTTTGATATTGATATTTTTATTCAATAATTCTATCTCCTTTTTGTTTTCAATTGTATTATTGATTTGAATGCTTGAATTATGTTGAAACCGTGTTTACCATATTTCCTGGAATGTTTATAAAGTTGGGTATTGAATGAAATACACCAACATTGCATTTGTGGCAAGCATAGAGGATGAATTGAACTAACAACAAAACATAGTTATGTTGCATACAAGGTGTTTGCTAAAATTCCACTGTGAAATTTTACAAGTCTAAATTTCATGTACTTGTAATCTTAGTTGTTTCTTACTTAACATATCTTGCATTGTGTACATTAACTTGTCTCTTGTAATTATACTTAGTATATTTTCCAACAATCTTAAAACAATTATTCTTTATGAAATGTACTAAGTTATCTTATACTTGGTTTTGTGATCATAGAAAAATAAGAGAACAATGGCGTTGTGTAGTGACCGCTATGAACTTAAGGCACACAAAGGACATCCCTCTAAAGGAAATTTTTTGACAAGGATTAGCATGACAATTATCGCAAAAAAGGTATGTGGAAATTTTAGAATTGTTTCTTCTGAATTTCACAAAATTTGGATCATTTTGGTGAATTTGATAAAAGGTTCAGTTTTGAACATCAGTTAGATATCCGGGTATATCTTTTAACTGGAATGTATTTTGGGTTAATCCCTTCAGACGTACATAATAGACATCCTGATGATATTCCCCACCAAATTTTGGAATTTTTGGAGTAGTTGAAGTATGTTTATAAATTTGAGAAAGTTAAGTCTCGTTGATGCGAAAATTCTGAAGAGCATGAAAAATTAGCCTAGTTTAAGGGAATTTTCCAATCCCCTGTTGCTCTTTTCATTTTACGGTAAAACTTAACATGTAGATCAGGATTTTGTATTGAATGTTTATTTTGAAATTCATCTTTTTGGAATTATTGTACAAAAAATAATGTAATTCTAAGATCATTGCTCGTGCTTTTTGATGGTTATGTAGTAACCAAATCTGGTGATTATTTTCACTAATAGTGTACTGGTTACATGGTTTGAGTGAATCCATTTTATCAAACCTATATGTGATTATAAATGATGCATTCATAATTTGTTTTGGTAATAGTAACATTTGAGCCTGTGTTTTCCACTTTGTGGACAGTGGGTATAGTCAACCATTGTGATGTATGGTTTGAATTAGAAAGTCCAAGAAAAAATAACAGAGAAACTTATCAATTGATAAGTGTATGCACATGATGTTTGGGATATTAATATTCATGGAAATTTGAGCCCAATATGAACCAGACTAAGTTTACACTACAGGAAAAATATACATCTACAACTGGGGTTTTACAACTCTTTGCTAAATATCGTAGAAAGTCTTATGTTTTACAACTGGTTTCAAGGGAAGAGTTGTCGTATATTATCACTTCCAACCCTTAGGACCAAGGGGTTGCGCTAAGAAAATAAACGACAACTCCTTAAGAAAAAGAGTTGTGACGACATTTAGCTATAACAACTCTGTTTTATAAGTGTAGTGACTTAGCCTATCACAACTCTCACAGGTGTTGTTGAAGAACACATTTTACAACTCTTTTCTAAATATCGTAGAAAGTCTTATGTTTTACAACTGGTTTCAAGGGAAGAGTTGTCGTATATTATCACTTCCAAACCTTAGGACCAAGGGGTTGCGCTAAGAAAACAAACGAAAACTCCTTAAGAAAAAGAGTTGTGATGACATTTATCTATAACAACTCTGTATTATAAGTGTAGTGACTTAGCCTATCACAACTCTCACAAGTGTTGTTGAAGAACACAAAAATATGATAACGAAAAATATGTTAAAGGGGAGATTCGAACATGAACCTACTGCATGGAAGTGTAGCTCATCAACCATCCTTTCAGTTCACAAGTTGTGGTATTTTTCATTTTTTTTTAAATAGAAACCTATAACAACACTTATAAGTGTTGTTGAAATAAAAATATATAATGTTGGAAAAAATGAGGTTTGGGGGATTCGATGATGAGCCTCGGGCATGGAAATCTACACAACTAACCATCCTACACTATCACAGGTTCTGTCAAGTTTGTGGTTCTTTAATACACTAACTTTATGACAACCCTTCATAAGTGTTGTAAAACAAAATGTAATGTTCAAAAAATAATGCTCAGGTGACTGAGCCGCAAACAGTGCGAAACCTTCTCTGAAAATTACTTATTTCCGATAAGGGTAGTCTGGTTATTTTCACAGTCTCTATAATGTTTATTTCACTTATTTTCATCAAGGGTAATATGGTCATTTTCACATTCTAAAATATTTACTTTACCTATTTCCGATAAGGGTAGTCTTTCCATTTTTCACAGTCTCCATAATATTTATTGCACTTATTTCCATGAAGGGTAATATGGTCATTTTCACATTTTATAATATTTACTTTACTTATTTCCAATAAGGGTAGCCTGGTCATTATTAAAGTTTCGATAATATTTATTGCACTTATTTTCACTAAGGGTAACATGGTCATTTTCATAGTCTGTAATATTTTTTTTACTTATTTCCGATGATTTTTGTTAAAGGGAGAGCAAAAATGGATTTGAGGAGTGAAAATCGGTATTGACTCGCCAACTAGGCCGATTTGTGTATTGAGTCAATTTTTGTTTTTTCTCATACCATATTACCCCTCCACCTGCGTATTAACCCGATTTGTGATAATTGTGATGTTGATGAAAAGATGTTGCTGAGATGGAGCTCGAGAACGAAGGCCAGTTCAGATTAATGGTGATGCTCGAGCATGGATCATGCATGGCAGTGATGCCTTTCACCGGTGACTGATGAGAGATCGAGATAGAGAACATGCAGATGGAGTGAGTCTAGATGAGGATGGTGATTGATTGAGAGGTTTGCAGCGATGGACAGAATGAGATGCTGCCATTAACGTAGTTCGGGGAAAGAATGAGACATCGAGGGGCACGAGCTCGGTGATGGCTGAGGAATGATGATAACATGGTTCTCGGTTTGCTGTTGGAGCACGTGCTGTCTGTGGAGTTCGATGGAAGGAGAACGTGAAGCTGATGATGGCAGAGAACGTGAAGATGATGATGATGCCAGAGAAGAAATCGAGAACGTGAAGCTGATGATGATGCCAAATAATTTCCCATATCTGCTAAGTTGATGTCTTTTTCTGATAATTTCATCACCATACCCTCCTTCTATTGAAGTGTTGACATGAAGGAATCATCGTCCAGTAGCGCTTCTAAGTCGATCAAATCATTATAGCCGCTGCCCACTGGTTCTACTGCAGTGTTTTGATCCCAATCATTCATGGCCTATAAAGAACAACAAATTAAATCATCGGGTAAGTAGAGTGGTACGCTGGTACCGAGCTCCCACTACCTGAGTAGTTGTGGTGTGTAGTCATGTATAAGGTGTGGAATCAAGTCTTGGCAACAATTGAAACCCGTATCTAGAGGTCATCTTAACAACTACTCTTTTTCCATCACAATTAGTGGAAAAAGCTAGTACCTTGGATTCCTGAATCTCTGTGACAATAGTCAGCAACCTACGGTATTGATCTCTTGCTTTAGGATACCAGACCATGGATTTCACCCGGGAGAGTGCTTTATCTAGCCTTTCCTCCGTATGTTTTCTGCCTTCCTTCAGGAAATCATCATCATCTTCTTTTGTGGTTTGGCTTGAAGAGGGAGCCTCAGGAAGTGCTTCATCCCTAAAACCACGCAAGCCTCTGCCTTTTCACGCAAAAGAGAAGCTGGTGAAGGTGTGTTGTGAACACGTGTGTACATAAGGGTATTTATGTCCGAGTCAATAGCCAATATATGAACCGTCCTAGTTAGAGAGTCGACACCGATTTTTGCACTCCTCAAATCCATTTTTGCTCTCCCTCTAACAAAAATCTTTCCGATAAGGGTAGTCTGGTCATTTTCACAGTCTCCATAATATTATTGCACTTATTTCCATTAAGGGTAATATCGTCATTTTCACATTCTGTAATATTTACTTTACCTATTTTCGATAAGGGTAGTCTGGTCATTTTTCACAGTCTCCATAATATTTATATATTGCACTTATTTCCATTAAGGGTAATATGGTCATTCTCACATTTTATATTATTTACTTTACCTATTTCTTACGAGGGTAGTCTGGTCATTTTCACAGTCTCCATAATATTTATTGCACCAGATTTGATAAATTTCATCTTCGGTTCACCCGAATGAGAAACTCATGTCGAACTCTAGTAATCTTTGAACCCGTGATGTTCAAATCAGATAAATTGCATCTTCAGTTCATCTGAATGAGAAACTCAGGTCCAACTCTAGTAATCTTTGAACCTGTGATATTCAAATCTAATAAATTTTATTTTCAATTCATCCGAATGAGAAACCCAGGTCGAACTCTAGTAATCTTCTAACCTGTGATGTTCAAATCTAATAAATTTTATCTTCAGTTCATCCGAATGAGAAACCGAGGTCGAACTCTAGTAATCTTCTAACCTGTGATTTTCAAATATGATAAATTTCATCTTCATTTCATCCGAATGAGAAACCCAGGTCGAACTCTAGTAATATTCTAACCTGTGATGTTCAAATATGATAAGTTTCATCTTCAGTTCATCCGAATGAGAAACTCAGGTCCAACTCTAGTAATCTTTCAACCTGTGATGTTCAAATATGATAAATTGCATCTTCAGTTCATCTGAATGAGAAACTTAGGTCCAACTCCAGTAATCTTTGAACCTGTTATATTCAAATCTGATAAATTTCATTTTCAATTCATCTGAATGAGAAACCCAGGTCGAACTCTAGTAATCTTCTAACCTGTGATGTTCAAATCTGATAAATTTCATCTCCAGATCATCCGAATGAGAAACCCAGGTCGAACTCTAGTAATCTTTGAACCTGTGATGTTCAAATCTGATAAATTTCATCTTCAGTTCATCCGAATGAGAAACTTAGGTCCAACTCTAGAGTAGTTAACTCGCCGCCAGGTTTCGATCTCAGAGATTGGTATGCATACAATATGAAGAAATAGGTTTGTTTAAGGTTTCAGAGAATATTCCATGGAATATTACCTATGAATGGTTGGATTCCTCGTTCTTACGAAGTTTCCAACTTATAGTAGTCAACTCGCTGTTAGGTTTCGATCTCGGAGCCACTTTCTTTATCGAAGTCGCCAGAAAAGTGTTTAAGGTATGCATAAAATAAGCCAGAATAGGGTTTGTTTAAGGTTTTAGGAAATATTCCGGAGCAATCTTACCTGTAAATTGAAGGATTCATCGTTTTTACGAAGTTTTCGACTTATAGTACTCCACTCACGGCCAAGTTTTGATCTCGGAGCCAGGGTATGCATATAATATGCCAGAATATGGTTTGTTTAAGGTTTCAGGGAATATTCCAAAGGAATCATACCTGTAAATGGACGGATTCATCGTTCTTACGAAATTTCCGACTTATAATAGTCCACTCACGGCCAAGTTTCGATCTCGGGGACAGGGTATGCATACAATATTCCCGAATAGCTATGGTTTATTTAAGGTTTCAGAGAATATTCCAAAGGAATCTTATCGTTCTTACCAAGTTTCTGACTTAGGGTAATCCACTCGCGGCTAGGTTTCGATCTCGGAGCCTGGTACGCATACAATATGCAGAAATAGGGTTTGTTTAAGGTTTCATAGAATATTCCAAAGGAATCTTACCTGTAAGTGGATGGATTCGTCGTTCTTACCAAGTTTCTGACATAGAGTAGTCAACTCGAGGCCAAGTTTCGATCTCGGATCCTGGTTTGCATACGATATGTAGAAATTGTGTTTGTTTAAGGTTTCATAGAATATTCTGATGGAATCTTACCTGTAAATGGATGGATTCGTCGTTCTTACCAAGTTTCTGACTTAGAGTAGTCCACTCCCGGCCAGGCTTAGATCTCGGAGCCTGGTATGCATACAATATGCAAAAATAGGGTTTGTTTAGGGTTTCATAGAATATTCCGAAGGAATCTTACATGTAAATGGATGAATTCATCGTTCTTACAAAGTTTCCGACTTATAGTAGTCCTCTCATGGCCAGGTTTCGATCTCGGAGCCAAGGTACGCATACAATATTCTAGAATAGGGTTTGTTTAAGGTTTTGAAGAATATTCTGAAGGAATCTTACCTGTAAATGAATAGATTCATCGTTCTGACGAAGTTTCCGACTTGCAGTAGTCAACTAGTAGCCAGGTTTCGATCTCGGAGTCGTTATACCATATTTGAAGTTGGAATCCCTAGTCAAATCTCTACCGTCCAAAAATATCCCTAATCCGTATGACATTCCGTAACTAAATATCCACCGTTCAATAAAACACCAAATGAAATTTCCCTCACTTAACTTCCATTTTCTCTCTTGAGTCTTCCGCCTCGAAGAAAACTTAGATCAAAAAAATTTGCTTTCTTTTCGGTTCACTGAAAACCTAATTAATCTGCCAGATCGGGTTTGAAACTTTTGTTCAATCTTTTATTTGTTCAATCTTGTTTTACAAATGGATTTCCCGAATAGAAGTTAGATTGACCTTATATTATCCGAGACCAACTATTTGGTCTAGACAAGTCAATCTCAATATGATAACGTCCTTTAAACACAAGTTTGTGTTATTATCTAACAAAATATTCGAAGTTTATAACGAGATTGGATTCGATTCTCAGAAACTGATTAGCGACTCGAACTCTTCCGATTTCGTACAGTTACTTCAATTTCATCAAATCTCGATTTACAAATGGATTCTCGATTAGAAATTAGATTGACCTTGTTACCGAACGAATATTATAACAAAATCGGATTCGTTCTCCGAAACCGATTAGTGACTCAAGATCTTTCAATTTTATGCACTTACTTCCATTTCCTCAATCTTGTTTTAAAAATGGATTCCAGAATAGAAATTAGATCGACCTTATATTATCTGAAACCTACTATTTGGTCTAGACAAATCAATCTCAATTTGAAAACGCCCTTTAGACACAAGTTTGTGTTATTATCCAGCGAAATATCACCATCTGGGGTTAGCCCAGTTGGCCAGGAGTCTGACTCTCAAGTAGTAGGTCAGCAGTTAGAGTCTCCTCTTAAACATTGGAGAACTCGTGTAATTATTACTAACTTATTATGGGGAAGGGGGCCGAGTTTGCCCAAGGGGAGTAAGCCGGTGGCTACGCTGCCAGGGGGTAGGATGGACCTATGCCTAGTTTCAAAAAAAAAAAAATCCAGCAAAATATCCGAAGCTTATAACGAGATCGGATTCGAGTCTCATAAACTGATTAGCGACTTGAAATCTTACGATTTTGTACAATTACTTCCATTTACTCAAATCTCGTTTTACTAACAGATTCCCGAGTAGATTTGTGTCTCAGAAAATGATATTGTAATTGACTAGAAATTTGGTCTCGAAAATTGTGGCTAATTTTGAACCGTCAATTGTGGATCTGTATGAAGAAAATGGCTTTATTTTTAGCCCTCCATTTCATTAGATTCGTATGAGTGAAATGGTTGATTATTGACCATTGATTAAGGGTAGTAAAATGAATGGTAATCAAATAGCTAATGTGGCTCTTGTTTAACCACGTCTTTTTTCATATACCAAATCTGAAAGTTCAAGAAACACTAAAAATTCCAGATTTCCCCTCTTCTCTTCTCTTCTCCCGCTCTACAAATCCCCCAAATTTCGTTCCCCCCAAGATTTTCCGCCAAATCACTCTAAAGTTTCAGAATGGTTTCAAATCTAAGTTTCTGTTCCCCCTTCTCTTTTCTATATAATCTAGTCTCCAGACTTGATTCTATTCTTTTCTAGAAACTTAGGGTTCCTATCTCTCAAGTCTCTCTATTTTTTGAATCAGTTCTCACAGTCGCTGCCTCTCTTAAGGTGATATCGTGAAAACATTCTTTTTGTTTCTATTTAACATCATGAATTTCTGATATAAAGATTTGATATTAGGGTTTTAGTTCAGCAAGTATCAATTTCAATTTAATTTTATCAATTTCATGATAATAAGATTTTCCATGTTCTCAATTTCAGTTTTAGTTTAATATTAATTTCAATTTCGTTTCATATTATAAATTTCTGGTACTAAGATTTTAGGGTTTCAGTTAAAATGGTTTTGGGTTTTGATATTAAGATTTTAGGGTTTTAGTTTATTTGAATGGCTTTGGGTTCTGTTATTATGATTTTAGGATTTATGTTTGTTTTCTGCCAATACTTATCTCTTCTTTACTGCTTTTTCTCCATTTCTATTTCAGTTTTTTGGGGGTGAGTTTTGGAGATTCATTTGGAAGAATATTTGGATTTACCTCTGAATATCCTTCTCTCCGTAGCATTGATTGATTTTAGTGATGTTGGAAGTTTGTTTTCTTTTTCTTATGCAGCATTGGTCGATTGTCCTGTTTCTTCTCTGTATGATTTGAGCTAATTTTGCGAACCTCTGGATCTACTGTGTTTAGTGTTAGTGTTTGAGGAAAATTGGATTTGTGATTCTGTTTGTTTTGGGGTTCTTGTTTTTGTTTTGAAAAGGGGTTTTATTGTTTTGACCTCTTCATTATTTGTTGTTCTGCAGCAAGTCATATTGTAAATTTATCAAAGTTTTCTTGTTCTGCGGCAAGCTATGATTTTGTGTTACTTAGTATTTTTTTTCTGCTTTTATTTTTAGACTGTTTCATGGTATTGATATGCTTGAGTTGTGTTTAGGTTTCAATCCTCTGTTTTATTTTCCTTTATTTACTTATATTTTCCGGTACTGTTAAAGTCTACGGTTTATGGTTCTTATAGTTTTTCTTTGTTTTGAATGCAGATGGAAACTATTCAAGCCTATAACAGTGCACATACAACTGTTTCTTCACCACAAACTAGTGATACTAGTACTTATACTTCTTTAACCACTCAAACTAATGTTGTTGCTAAGCCAAAGTTGATGGTAACTGTAAATATGTATGGGACACCTGTAGGTGACAATGCAGACAAATTAGTTACTCGGGCTGGTAAACTTGTCCGTGTATATTGTCCAGTGAAATACGTGGATTGGAGGGAGGTTCCACAGAATTACAAAGAAGATGTGTGGTATATAAGTTGTTTGTATGTAATCTATAATTTTTCTCTCTTATATTCTTGTTATTTTGAGTAACAGTTATGAATGAATGGCTTGATGAATCCTGTTGATTTGCTGACTTGAAACTTGTTTATTTCAGCAAAAAATCGAGTTCAATGTGCCAATTCAGTTGACCAAGTATATTGTTAGGCGGTCTCTTCCACAGAAGTCCAGGGTTCGAGAATGAAAGCAAACCTGGTGTTAAGGAAAAAAATACCAAATATGCATAAAATCAAAAGAAGAGGACCTTACATCAAACATGTGGTCGAGAGTCATACAATTTACTCAAAATGCAAAATCTATAGGAAAGAATGAGTTAAATTCTCCTTTTTAGGTTGCTTACTATAGGTTACAAACTTCACTACCTAAATACTTACATTGTATTCTTGCAATCTGATCATTTTTGCTACATAGGTGCTCATGGATTATCTAAAGATTGCAGACCAAGTGCTGCAATTCTTAAAAGGCTGGAAATCATTTGAGAAGGTGGTCATGAGAAGAAAGAGGAATCTAGCAGTGAAGGAGAATCATCTTCTGATGATGTAAGATAGTTTTCATTTCAAGTATTTCACTGTTATCTAAACCATTCAAGTAATTTATGTGTAGTTTTTAGTTTCTAGTTTGTCCCACATATTTCAAATTGTTATTTCAGGAGGTTCCTGTCACAAAGCAAGTAGCAGCTAAGAAATCAAAACCAGAATCTAGCAGCTCTGAATCAAATGATAGTGATTTTGAGGATGTGAGTCCCTTTTACAGATGAAGTTGTAGAGCAATTACAGATGTCGGTGGTCACAATGGATGCAACAATGTGTTTGAGGTAAAGCTGAATATGCTCTCATGACGCTTCACAGATACACACAATACCCATTCTCATGAGTATGAATTCTTTTTGCAGGACTTACATTGATTTATATTCTAAAACCGACGCTGTTGGGGAGCTTGATAAAGCAGTATTGAGGAATCCTGTGAGGGTTGAAGTTAAAACAAAAGCAAAAGATGAGCTAGCATCTGCAAAGGTGTATGTTAGAGTGCCACGGACAAGTTCAATTACTTGTTGATCCATACACGATCACAAGTATAATAGTATTCCCATTCAACTTTAGTTGAGTGTTTTAATATGTTTTTTTATTTGATCAATATGTTCACACGGATGATGGAACTACAGCAGGGTGACCCTATTGAGGAGCGTTACAAGAATTCCACTAAAAAGGGTCCAGTCATTGACCAACTTACATATTGCTTCAACAGCTTCAAGGAGGCACATTGACGTGGCTAAAAAAGATAATTTTAAACAACCTGATGTGAGCTGCTCCAATGATCCTAAATTTACCGATTTTCAATAATCTGATGGGAGGTACACTATTATTCATTCCCTGGACTAGAATTTTATGTATGGGAATGTCATGTTTTGTGACTTAAGTGGATGGATTAGAAAACATACTGGTGTAGTCTGTAATTTCTTATACTCTTATGGATATGAATAACCTTGTTTTATCTTTATTTGCAGTTTTATGCCTATTCATACTGGTGCAGATAAGGACCTCCAATTCGTTTATTGTGCTGGTAAGGAATTTACTTGAGTTACTATGACTATTAATTATGCGAGTGTTTGATTTTTTTGTCTTCTATTTTTGTAATATTGAATGGAATCCTTAATATGATTCAGCTGTCATATCTTCTTTATTGAATGATGATTGGAGTGGGATGGATATATAGAAAGCCAAGGAGTATATAGTGAACTTCCAGGTGCGTGTATGACGATTTTCTTCTTAAATGTGGATTTTGGCTGTGCTACTTATAACAAACTTCTACTGCAGTGCATGTAACTTACTAAAGTCTTTTATGTGCAGCCATATGATTGGGTATTTCTACTGCACTGCAGACATAAAAAGGTATGGCAACATGACCTAACAGTCAACCTCCTTTCCCTATTTTTTGTTTCTGGCCGTAGCTCAATGATTAAGCAGTATGCATTTTCTAATAAATTTCCTTGGCATGAACAACAACATAGGACGAGCTGTGTTATTGGTTGTTTGAGGAAAATGCAGAACTGGTGTTTGTCTGTCTGTACTTGAAGAGTACCAACGATTAGCATGTGCTAAATCTATGTCAACTGATATGAAGTTCATTGAAAACTATGGCACTTCAAGTCTAAGCTAGTGCCTCTATGGTATCATCTACTTCTATGTTTCCCATTATCGTCGTTCGGTATCACGTCTAAGCCAGTGCCTCACGTCTAAGACAGACTACCATACTGGAACGTATATGCTACTGCCATATTTGTAGGGAAGGCCCATATCTGCGTTTTACGATTTATATGATATTTTTAATCATGTTCAAAGAATCTATCATTTTCTTTTCTTTCATTGCGCAACACGCTTTCATTCAAAGTGATTTGAAGTTAGCTAGGTAATGCAATTTGAGTGGCAGGACTTGAATGAATGTAAATGTGTTATACTGGCAGGTTAATATGAAATTACGAATGTGAAATATTTTCGCCAATTCGGTTTCAGCTATAAATTTTTTTTTCAAAATAGTTTTATGCACACAACTTCTAATAAGTGTTGTGTTAAAAATTTCTACTACCTACAACAATCATTGTAAAATCAAATCTTGCAACATCAGCAGGAGTTGTTCATAATAGTTATACAACTCAAGGAAGTGTAGTGAGGTGAGTATTCACAATACTAATGGACATTGTCTTCCAGTTTTCAACTACATAAGCTAGATATTGTGAAACAATTACTTTACAACATAAGTATGTGTTGTCCAAGATAGTTCGACAAGTCATACAAGGGTTGTGCAAATCTTATTCATAACACTAGTAATTGTTGTTACATATGTTTCTACGATATCCTACTAATGTTGTCCAAGATAGTTCTACAACACAAGCAAGAGTTGTGTTAGGTTCTCATAAAAAATAGAAAGAGAATCACAACTTTGGCAAAATATTGTCGAACCATGAATTACATCACCTTTTACAACTCTTACTCAAGTATTGTAGAAAAGTTTGGACTTTCTACAATACCCCCTTCCACAATGTATGAAATGTAGTTGTCGTAGAGGTACTACAACTCTTATCTAGTGTTGTCAATGATGATTTTTTCCGTAGTGTTAGATCATGCCAATGTCTGGTAAGTGATGGTACAAAATTGTGATAAGGCATGTGAAAAGGATTACTTGTACAAAATTATGTTTTGAATTTCAACATTACCAACTGTCATAAGGCATGAGAAAAGGGTAATTTGAAAATTTCCAAATTATACTTGTACCAACAATGATTAGGCATGTGAAAAGGATTACTTGTACAAAATTATGTTTTGAATTTCAACATTACCAACTGTGATAAGGCATGAGAAAAGGGTAATTTGAAAATTTGTAAATTATACTTGAACCCCACTGGAACTCTAGTTGCGACAGAGTGTGGCAAGGGAGTTCTCAAAAGGAAGAATTTAAATCATTAAATAAGATGATAAAATTCTAAATCTTTCACTGCAGAATTGTGGTGGGGGGGGGATGTTGAGTCCAAGCATTTTGATCAAATAAGTTTTTTCAATTGTTTGAAAGAATGATTCAATTGAAACATTGATCTTGACTTATAGTAGATCAATGTAAATGATAATTGAAGTTATTCGATTGACTTGTATGTAACAAATTGGAAATTAGGACAGTTGACCTAATATCCAAAGAAGAATTGTTGAAAATTTTGTAGGTTTTCGAAAATAAAAGTTGCTCACTGCATAAAACTTATTTGTTAAGTAAAATAAGTGTCTTTTCTACAAAATACATATTTACTCTCTAGTGAATAGTCTCCTGTGACCGCGTGAAAATAAGAAGACTAGAGGTAAATAGAATTATCGAGGGGAACGAGTTTTAGCCTATTGAAACATGCACTTTCGTAAAGAAACTCCACCTTGTTGATTGGAGATCCCATGATTTTGGTTCAAAGAGACAACAAACGTATGTAAAGTTCGAAGTACAAAAGCGTAGAAGATGTAAAACTTCTTCTACTCATTCCTATGATAAACTCAAACAGTGTTGCTTGTACAAGTGATAAATAGTAAGCAATGCTTTTAATGATTCCTATACTTAGAAATAAGTGGAGTAAGACAGGTTACTCTTAATGGGAGATCACCTATATGAATGAGAAACGTGTCCATTTCTATGAGAATACTTAGGCTATATTCTCTAATAGCACTCATGAAAACCGGGAGTTGTTCGGGGCCAAAATGAACACAACCGTAAGAACCAAAGGTGCCCGAAAGAAACCGTGTGAATTTTATTATCTCAATTTACATTATAAAGTTGAATAGTTCAAGACCAATGGTCACTAAGGGGATAGTAAATTCGACAATATTCACTGGGGAAGGTTCAAAGCCAAAAACCACCTATTCTGATGTTGTAGCTTTCACTATGTAATCTATGTGTCGGTTTTTGAATTACATTTTTATGTTTGTTTTAAGTAGGTAATTTCTATTTATGTGGGGGATTGTTGGAATTTTTAAAGTTTAATTCCTTAATCAAAGTTGAATAGAAATTATGAAAAGGATCTGAGCCAAACGTCGGTGCCGGTTGGAAATAGGTTAGATATCTGAATTCAAATACTAACAAACAGTTCCTAACTACAAAAGTGTATGGTGTCTTTTGCGAAAGATTGTGTCTTCTGGGACCAGACGTGGTCTCCCTTCCAATAGTTTCTTTCCCTTGGTTTTCAGTCACCATTTCTCTTATAAAACCTCCACTGATTTCCCAGTTCAATATCAGTTTTTTTAATCCCTGTTTTGTTTCAAGTTCAGAGTGTCAAAGAGATTACGTATTTGCAAAATTTAGTTTGATGTGTCTTGATTGTTTGAAGTGCTGCATCAATCAAGTAGGAGATTGTTGTATCCTGGGAGACGAATGCCAATCAATGATACAGCATCATTGTGGGGGTTTAATCATTTCAAGGACATAGAGAATTCTCTAGCCTCAATCCATTGTTTGATATTGCTATTTCTATTCCCTAATTCTATGTCCTTTTTCTTTTCAATTGTGTTATTGATTTGAATGCTTGAATTATGTTGAAACTGTGTTTACCATATTCCATGGAATGTTTATGAAGTTGGGTACTGAATGAAATACACCAACACTGCATTTGTGACAAGCATAGGGGATGAATTGAACTAACAACAAAACATCGTTCTGTTGCATACAAGGTGTTTGCTAAAATGCCACTGTGAAATTTTACAAGTCTAAATTTCATGTACTTGTAATCTTAGTTGTTTCTTACTTAACATATCTTGTATTGTGTACATTAACTTGTCTCTTGTAATTATACTTAGTATATTTTCCAACAGTTCCTGCTTCCCACGTTTTACCTCATCAACAGTTTGCAATCGCACTTCTACAGAATCCAAGAATTACTAAGTTATACAACCAAATAGAAGAAGAAAAAAAATCTAGAAAAATACAATTAACAGCCAAATCAAAATTACGAAAGTATGTAGGAGATAAAAGAGAGGATTTTCGTTATAGATTAAATGTCGTGGTTAACCTCTAATATAATGTAACTTCTTGGAAACCTTATGCTCAGCACCACTTGATGAAATTGAGTTTTCCAAGCGTTGGTTATAAGGCTAGCTAATCTTTCACCAACACTTGATGAAATTGATCTTCTCTTTCTTTTCTTACATGTTGTTGTTTCCCATAAAACTTTCAATGAAACGAAGCTGTTTGTATCAGGATCGTCAGCTCTAGTAAAACCGAACTACTCTTTGTAGTCGGAGCTAAAGGTCTATAATGCAAATCAAATAGATCGTCAGCTAGCATTATACTAAAAATTAATCAGCATTTTACTTCTGAGATTTGTCCTTAATAATTATCTTTACCCGGATTCAGAAGAGATATGAACAATGTACCATGGGTTAGATTTTTCTTGCTTTATTGTTTGCATCAAATGAAAAAAAAAAAAAAATTTAAGAAGAAATTAAGTTGTTCTTTACATTTTGTGGGGTCATTGGCTAATCCTAATAAGGACATATTCCAAAAGAAAAAGGTCAAAACATCCCATCATGATCACGTAGTTTAGCTTTTAAAATTTCAAAATGCGAAATGTTCAGAGAAGAACGAGTTGCACCAATTTGGTCAAAAACATTGAATTAGTGGAAGTCCATAAGCATACATATCCAATTCAGACTCACCACCTTTATCTGTTAAACACCAGTATGTCAAACACCAATTTGATTCGTTAAACTCCAGTTTGATTTCTTAATAACAGATTTGATTCGTTGGAACTATAGTTTTGATTTGTTAAATTGCAATGACAAACTACATCCAATTCGGACTCATTCTATCAATATTTGTTAACACCAACATGTCATTCCAATTTCAAAGGCTCATTTCACTTGCAACATGGAGTTAGTTTTCTTAACCGAGTCTTTGAAAATGGAATGAGAGATCTTATTCATTATTCACTATTTAAAGGGGTTGGCGGTCTCTTCTAATTATGACCCATCTCCATTTTCTACCTCTCATTCCTTTGAAATTTATGAAGCTGAAGGTGGTTCATGGCGAAAAAGATTTCTCGTGATTCTTATGCTTATGATGTTTGTGGACCTAAAAAGCTTTCTGCTCCGGGTGAGGCTGATGTTCTTAGTTCTAGCTGGTAACTTCTTAATCTCTATTTAGTTTAGTAAATTCGAAGGAAACCCCAAACTCCCCAGTTTTTCTTTTTCGTTTTGTTGTTTGTGAAGTTTTAGTATTTGAATCCATTATCCAGGAAGGATGGAGATCAAAAGAGAACAGTATTAGCGTGCTTGGTACAAGCAGTATATGTACTTGAAGTAGACAGACAAGGGAATAGAACAACAGAAACTGCTCTTGCTCCAAAATGGTTGGAAACCTTTAATTACAAGGTTTCACAAACCTTAATTGATGAAAGAGATGGGTCCATTTTTGGTGCAGTACTAGAGTGGGCTGGTAATGGAGTAACAAGACCTATTGGAGCACCAAATGCTATTTTATCACTTAGAGGGACATTATTATATGGCACAACAATGAGAAGGGATATCACAGATGATATTCGGTTTTTTGTACGTGAAAACTTGGAAGGATCTGTAAGATTTAACGCAACTTTGAATGCTTTGAAACTGTCTGTGGATAGATATGGCGATTGTAATGTATGCGTTGCAGGACATTCATTAGGAGCTGGTTTTGCAATTCAAGTGGGTAAAACATTAGCAAAAGAAAAAGTTTTTATTGAAACGCATTTGTTCAATCTACCATCAGTTTCACTTCTTGGGTGTGTTTGGAATAATCTATTGTCTTCTGATCAGCGTGATTATTTGACTCGTCTAAGATCGATATTTCCATACAGTGGTAAGGATCAGACAGATGGTAAAGTTTGTGCAAAAATCATGAAATGGGGCCTTCATATTTATGTCAATAAGAGAGATGTCCTTTGTTCGGAAGCCGATATTGAAGTGATACAAAACGGCCCAAGTAGTAGTAATTCCCCAGCAGCAAAGCTTTTTGTGAATTCTAAGGAAAAGCAAACTGCTACTGATGCTCATGGGATAGGGCAGTGGTGGGAAGATGGTTTGATTCTTATGGCTCTCCCGAACAATAAGCTCATAGATAAACATCTCAAGAGCCTCAAGTCTTAAGGCGCCCGCTTCAGGCACCTATAATGATTTCGTGCTTATTTCATCTTGTCGTGACTCTCGTGAGTAAACAGCTTTCCATGCAAGATGCAACTGTTTAACAACTACCGTATACTGCATCTTTGAATTAAGAAAATAAATATCTTCTCGAATGAATTTGTAACCAACAAAATTACTTTCTATGGGTGTGTATTAAACTATCAATTTTTATTTTATTTTCAAGCAAAGTTAACTGGACATTTTATTTTATTTTTGATCAGCAAGTCTACTGGAAATATTTTTTTTTTTTTTTTTTTTTGAAGGAAACAGATTCAATTATATTAATCCTCACTGAAAGTGAGACGTTGCATAATACAATTTGGCGGTTCATTATGATACCACCATCTGTTAATAGAGTTTGAGATTGCGAATTGAACTAAGTCATGCGCAATAGAATTAGCATCTCTAGAAATAGCTACAAAGCTAATGTCACTAAAATCCTTGATGCGATCACGAATAGATAGAACAGTTGAGCGAATACTCCAAGGGATATCATTCGTGTTTCCTGTCACCGCTTTTGGAATATCAGATGCATCACCTTCCACAATGACACGAGGGAGTTGAAGTCTATTAGCCAATTGTATTCCAAAGCCATATGCTTTCGCTTCAGCCACCGCTGCTGAAAAAGTATCAAAACAAATAGCACCACAACCAAGATGATTGCCAAACGAATCCACCGCAATTGCTCCTACAACACCCATTCCATTATTGTATGATGCGTCCACATTAATCTTCACAAACGTCGATGGTGGAAGTTCCCAGACTTCCATGTTGTTTTGATTAACTTGAATCTCCGAACAGAAATTCAGAGCATGATTCAGATCAAAATACTTAAAATCTTCCAGGGCTTTGTGAATACAAACAGCAGTTGTTATTTGATTATTATTGAATACCAAATCATTCCTTGTCTTCCAAATGATCCAAATTAAGAAAGCGCCTAAATTCAACATGATTCCTTGATCGGGGTAAGAAAACCAATGAGTTATAATCTCCATAACAGTGTCTCCATGAATTTCAATCAATATCGGACTTGAATGGTAAACTCCCATTGCAAACTGACAGTTGAAGAAAAGATGAAGAATTGACTCTTCGGTTGTGCCACACAAAGGACATATGTTTTGAACTTGGGGATTGTATTTACTAAGATTGGCATAAATAGCAATTCCTTCCTGAAGAACTTTCCACATGAAATTCTGGATTTTTGGTAAAGTTTTAATTTGTTTCCAAAACTGCTTCCAAGGAAATTCTGTCGTCGACGAGGTTGATGGAGTATTATCTGAGAGGAGTTTGTAGCAAGACTTTGTCGTAAACTTCCCAGATGGAGTTTTTAACCAGATTAACTTGTCCTCAATTTCCACGTCTTGCGGAATATATATTTGAGAAATGATATCAACCTGTTCCAACGGGAATAATTCCAACAATAACTCAACATTCCAGATTTTTTCCACCTGAATGAATAATTCTGAAACCCATGTCACTTGGGTTATTGAATTTTGTAACCTGATAGGTCTGAAACCCGGCAAATTTGGGATTCATGGATCTTTCCAAACTTGTATTGTATTTCCGGACCCAATGAACCAACAACAATTATTGATGAATAAATTTCGAACATGGATTATATCCTTCCAAGTATTAGAGTCGCCCTGCTTAGTTTGGTAATCCAAGAAAGAATCATTCTGCAGATACTTCGCATTGAATAACTGAACCCAAGTAGCTTGTTGATTAGTCAGGAATCTCCATACTAGTTTAGCAATAGAAATGTTGACTAATTCCATATTTCTTATTCCAAAACCTCCATCTTCTTTGGCTTTCATTGCTTTCTCCCATCTGAAGAAATGTGGTTTTTTTGTACTCACTTCATGCCCCCACCAGAAAGCTCTTTGAGTTTTTTCCATTCGATTAGTAACACCTTTAGGGAGAATACAGGTACTCATGGAATATACTGGGATTGTTGAAAGGACACTTTTTGACAGTAGAGTTCTTCCCACTTGGTTGATAAAAAAACCTCTCCATCCAGCAAGCTTTGAATCATACTTGGAATTCAACTGATCGAAAGTTTTAATGTTTCTATCTGATTTCAAAGGGTATGTCCCCAAGTACTTTTCCTCCTTATTCGTCTCCTTAACTCCTAGAGTTTGGATAGTTCTCCCTTTGTTGACAGAAGTACATCCCTTGTTAAAATGAATTGAGGACTTCATAAAATTAATCACCTGACCTGAGAAGGACGAATAAGTATCCAAAATTCTCTTAAGTTGTTGCACGTTGTTTTCTGAATTTTTCCCGAAAAAGAACAAGTCATCAGCAAAGATTAAATGACTGATGATTGGAGCTTGACTATTAATTCGGTAACCACTGTAAAGAGAAGCATCTTCAAACTTTTCCATCAAAAGTGATAACCCTTGAGAATAGATGATAAACAAAGACGGAGAAAGAGGACAGCCTTGACGTAATCCCATACCACTGTTAAAATTCCCATATGGAGCACCATTTAGGAGAATTGAAAAATTTGCTGTGGTTACGCAGTTCATTATCAGGTAATGCGAATGATCATGAATACCCATTTGGTGCAACATAAAACTTAGAAAATACCAAGAAACCCTGTCATATGCCTTAGACATATCTAATTTGAGAGCAAAAAAACCTTGTTTAGATTTAGATTTGTTCATAAAGTGAAATATGTCTTTAGAAATCACCACATTATCCGTAATCTGTCTGTTCTTCACAAATGCATTTTGTGACCAAGATATGAATAAACCCAGGAACGGACTGATTCTATTTGCTAAAAAATTTGCTACAAATTTGTACAACACATTACACAATGAAATTGGACGAAAATCTACTGCTGTTTCAGGGTTTTTTATTTTTGGGACAAGACAAATATGTGTTTGATTTAACTTACTCGGAATGACGCCAGAATCAAAGATATGTTGAATATACCGAGAAGTATCTGCTCCTACAATTTGCCAGGACTTTTTGTAGAACACCACCGGATATCCATCTGGACCAGGAGATCCAAAAGAATTCATTTTCTTTACCACACTCCAGGTAGCATCATTGGAAGGAATTTCCGAGATTGAAGTGTTATCCAAAGAAATCAAGCTGAAAGAAGAATCTTGAATATTTGTTGGGGATCTTATATTTTCATCCTCTTTGAATAGTTGTTTGAAAAAAGATACTAATGCATCAGCAATTTCATCTAGATTTGTTAACCAAGAGTTAGAATCGTTTTTTAACTGAGTAATATTATTCTTTTTTCTTCGTTGTTGCACTGACAAATGGAACTATTTTGTATTTTTATCTCCCGTTTTTAACCAAACTTGCTTCATACGCTGCTCTCAATAAGTTTCATTCATAGGAATATATTCATTAAATTGATCAGAGATCCTTTTATCCTTTTGAAGAACTGCGGGGCTTGGGACCAATTCCTGAAGTTGAAGTAAAGTCTTCTTTAAGTTGTTTATTTTATTGTTGATGCATCCGATTTTATTTCTACTCCTGCTTTTTAGGAAGGAACCCAAAGCACTAAGGTTAAGAAGCAAATCTTCAGATAGATTGATATTCCAGGACTCAAGAACAACTTTTAGGAAATCCGGGTGCGAACACCAATAAGCCTCAAATCTAAAAGAAGGAGGCTTTCTTAGGACATTTCTGCAAGTATTGAGAAGAATCGGTGCATTATCACTTGAAATTCTCGGTAAATGAAGAACTCCGGCATTCTTGAAAAGTAGACACAAATCAGGAGAAGCTACCACTCTATCTAGTCTTTGCCGTATCAATCCTTGAAATTGTCTTCTATTACTCCAAGTATATGCTTGTCCTGAGAATCCTAGATCCATAAGATGTGTGGAGAATCAAATTTGACAGGCTTCAAGGATAGATGGAACAACAATCAAGATTTAATAACAACCAAGTTGGTGGTGATGATGATGAGTATGACTTCGATGTTTTAGAACCTCTAGATAATTTAGGTTTTAATTTGAAATGTTGTTGATGCATTCTAATTTGAAATGAATAGAATATTGTTGCAGTCTAATTAAATAAGCTTCACCCGTTAACTTAATATTGAATAAAACAAACCACAAATAAATTAACAATTAAATGTTTAAAATAAAATACATAACTTGTTATTAGGCCCACCCGCTCTTCCATACTTTTCCCAAAGATTCATTCTCGGATCTTCTCTTAACCTTTCATACAGATTCGGGTTTGAATGTAATTAGTAATTTGCCAATAATTTCGAAAAGGAATGTGTCTTTTTGATTGAATCTCAAGCCTCAAATTTTTATCTTCAAAGTTAGTCCACTCCTTATCGTGATAGGTTTCCTGAAATACCATATTATGGAGAAATATGGAAGTGGGCATAGTCTTGTGCATTTCACGAGGACTTAAACCACGATATGTCTGACAAATGATAACGAACTTCCTTTTCCAAATTCCAAAAGCGCGTTCAACATCCTTCCCCAACATCATTTAGCGTTCGTTAAAATGCCAGTATGAATGGCCCAAAGCACCAGAAGGGGGCCGACGGTAACGTTGAACCAAGGTTGACCATTTTGGATAGATACCATCTGCAAGATAATACCCACGAGTGTACTAGTAGGGGTGAAATATCGCACCAGGAAAAGATACAACTTTTCTCTAATCAAAAAAACCTTAAGAACGAAGATATAACAACTACCAGGAAGTAAGGCGAAGAGTAATTACGCGATAAGGGAAAAATGCGAAGAGCAGATGCATGATAAATATAGCGCGGTGACTAACTCCACTAGAAGAAGAACGAAGGACTAAGTAGCAGTGTGAAGCACGAAGGACTAAGTAGAAGCGCGACAGACAAAGACAGCTTCCAAAAGCCTAACGAATAAGAAAAACCGAACATAATCAGTCCGTACTGACCCGTCCCTCCACCAATAATGTCCCCACTTAGCCACTACGGTTATCCGACAGTGTAGGATTTTCAACGGGAATTTTTGCAGTAATCCAACAATAACTTCCCAAAAGGCCACCTATCCCTGGATTACTCCATCCCGATGACGTTTAACTGTAGAGTTTTCTTCAAACTTTGGAGTCAATTGTGTTGAAAAGGCCTCGGTGTTAGGAAAGGAAAAATCATTACTTATATTCCATTCGGCCAACCACTGCCGAATATCGGGGCATTACAATACCACCACTTTAAAATTGGAGCCATCCCCATCTCCAGAATATATATAAAATCCCAGAACTCCGACATTCCCTTCCCCTCATGAGATAAGCACCTGGACCAACCCCATCTAACGTACCTTCCCACCCTCAGAAGGTGACCTGTCATCGTCTCTGATACCATTTGTAATGACCCGTCCATCTACCAATATTGTCCCCACTTAGCAACTGCGGTTATCAGGAAGTGTAGGGTTTTCAATGGGCATCACTGCGGTAATCAAGCAGAAACTTCCCGGATTGTCATCCATCCTTGGATTTCTCCCGTCTGAGCACGCTTAACTGCAGAGTCTTCTGCAAACTTTGGAGTCAATTGTGCTGAAAAAGCCAAGGTGTTAGGAAAGGACAAATCATTACTTAAATTTCATTCGGCCAACCACTGCCGAATGTCGGGGTATTACATCCACATGTTTGGTTTTAGATTATCGTAATAACATAAAATAAACATCAAACTAAATAACATAGTACCATTGTGAATCGATTCGTCCTTCAACTTCAATCAGCCCACTCCACCAAAAAAAACTTAGGACATTCCCAGAAACGCCTTCCATATGTGTATTATTCATAAGAAGTCTGCAAATGCATAAAAGTCTTGCAATCGGGCTTTGAGCATCCACTGATTCTCTGTGGACAATGTTTGTATTCGTGATCTACATATCCACAATGCTTGCAGTGTAATAACTCCTTCTTCAATTTGGATTTAAGTTTAAAGTTTTTGCAGAGTGTTGCAATCTTTTCTTATTTTTCTTTTTTAATCTTCATAGCATTATCTAGCATATGGGGTTCCTCTAAACAGTTGGGATCTTGACATTTCAAATACCTGATATTTTTCGGTTGTGATTCAATCACCATTATGATGCATGAACAACCTTCCCGTGGACACACTGAATACATCCAAGGGCATCACATAAGACTGTGGTTATGCATGAAACATAATGGACAAACATCTTTTGCTTCGACACATAATATTTGCTTCGTTTTTCCTTTAGAAAAAACGGTGGATGTTGAGAAAGAAATCTGTTGGTTTGGTTGAGAGGCATGCCTAGTGTCGTATTTATATCAAAAAACTACGCGTTGGTAATTTAAACGGGGCGTTTTAGTAAAGTCGCACGGTTTTATTACAAACGCCAACTCCTATGGTAATTCAAATGGGTGCTTAAAGGAAAGACGTGCGGTTTTACTACAAATTCCAATGGCTAAAATTTTAAGGGCACGATTTTCTTTCTCGACCTATAAATTCCATTCTTCCCATCTCCAAAATCACATCTCTTTTTTTTTCCTCTAAAACTCTTAATATCTCTCACTCTCCAGAAATGCCTGTTAGAAATTGTGGTCCCAAGTTTACTGAAGAAGAGAATATAACTATATCCAAAGCATATTTTTTTCATAGGGTAATCACTGGTATAGGCTTTCAAGTCGTTTATTTTTAGGAGAACGTTTTTTTAATGTTCGTCTCACTAACTGGAAACCCAGGAAACCGATATGATCGTCGATTGCATGCTCGTTTTCAATCTATTAGGCTTGCATTCCAGCCATTCCATAATCTGGTAATGGAAATTTATCGAGAAAAGTTCATCGGTGTAACTGAAGATGAAGTGATTCAAACAACTCTTGATAATTGGGAGGAAGCTAATGGTAAGCTTTTTCGTTACGAAGCGTGTTTTAGAATACTAAAAGATGGTACATCTCAAGCACATATGTACTGCACTCGAATGCCACTCCCGGTCTTTACAATGGAAGAAGATGTTACTCTTGTTCGGTGTTGGTTACATCGTATGATGATACCAATAAACAGTGACTATTTCTGGAAAAGTGTATTGGCACATTTTGTAGCATCGCAGAACGAAACCATAAGAAACAGTAGATGCCTAGAACTAAGAATTGGATTCATCACTGAGGAAGTCAAATATTATACAGAAGTTTTGTGGATGGTTCACCGTAGCTATTCTGGATTATCCAGCGAAGAACTAGTCAGTATCTTACCTTTGTCCTCACTGATCAACTGCATCATAAATATTTGAACTTGTTGTTTATTTGTTTTATAGAAAACCATCGTCCAGCCCAAGTTTACTGAAGAAAGGGGAAGAAAGTTTAAGCATTTTGAATGTTATGAACTTTACAAAGAGAATGTCGCTGGATTTGATGTAGTTTGATGTTTTTGTTGTGGTTTATTAAAATGTAGTTTGATGTTATTTGCAAGTTTAAACTTCGTTCAGTCAGAAGTGGAAATCTATTTTAAAATCCAAATATTTTCATTCATTGATATTACTGCCAGTTCTTTTACAAGATATAAACTCAGACAGTAATAAAAAGTACTAGACAACTTCAATAAAAATCAAGTGCAAGTTTTGGCCTTCTGTTTATCTTCATTTGACGTATCTTCCATTCACCGCGCTCTTTGCCAATTTCGCCTTTGTTTTTGAATTTTTTTTTGTTAACTTTCAAAACTAGAGCTCTTCTTTGCCTTTTAGCGGAAGATTTTCTTGGAGCAACTTCAAAAACTTGCACTTCCCTTTTACAATTTTCAATCTATTTAAAACTCCACATATCTTAGAAACAGCAGCTTCAGGTTTTGCATTGCAAGAAAGTATGATCTCCTTTTCAGCCATTTCACCAACAATAAACTCAAAATTTGAAATAGATTTTAGAAGAGAAAATTCAAGAGAAGTGAATTTTGGAGTGAGTGAATTGTTTGAAAATGATGGTAATTTATAGAGGTAAAATGTGAATTTTGAATTTAAAAAAAAAAAACTACATGTTGGTGTTTTTGCTACAAAAGCCAGCGTTCTGCGTTCTAGCGCCGCATTTGTGCTTTGAGTGCCATCGCTTGTTCTTCCAAGGCCAGCATTTTTACTTCGAACGTCAGCGTGTGTCGTAATCTCTAGCGCTTGATGATCAACCGCCTAATGCTTTACCATAGTGGAAAAACCCGTTTGGATAACCACCTGACTTAATAAAAGTTTTCATCAGACCATTACCATAGGAATTGCCCTTATAAAGTAAAAAGAATTATTTACTATATGAGATAATCAATTAATACATTCATACTAGTTAGATTCACTATTATATTAGTCTACCACATATAAGATTAATATGTGCAAATCATATGCTTATTACTAATTTTAATTAAATGGGAATCATACAAGACACAATTACATCTTAACTTAGGAAAGCACATAACTGTTGCAATGAAATGACGGACAACTCCAACATGGATACTGAAAATCCCATACAATAGTAATAGCGTTTAAATTAAAATCGTCACAACAATTCGTTAGATACAAATATCAAATACGAATTTAAGAATGGGAATTCAACTCAATATTACACAAATAATGGTACTTTGTATGACATCAAATTATTATTATTATACAATATAATTGTTCCAATTCGCACGTAATTAAATGCCAAGCATATGAGTTGATCAAACAATTAGCCAGGTATGGGATTTGAACTCCTCTTGCGCCGAAATGTGGAATTTTGGCATATATTGTCTTGAACCTCTTTTTACAAACGAGGTTTTCTGAAACAAGAAAAGAAATTCCCAATTGCACGGTACAGAATGTGAGATATATTCTTAATACCATGAAATATATTCTTAATAAATTTGACACAATGTTGAAAACATTGACTTTTAAAAGAATTATTTTCTGGTGCAACATTTTTTCTTTGTTCTCCTTTCCATTGGCTGTCACTTTGAGCCTGCAAGATCATCAAAATTAGTTTCTACTAGAATAATCGAATTTAATCTGATATATGAGATTTTTCGGGTGAATTTGTGTTTTTGTGATTTCTATTTACTCTTTCAATGAAACTTAACCTTGTTTTCCATGGATTGTTGGTTTAGCTTTTTTCTATATATTTATCCTGATATTCTAATGGCTGATTATTATCATAATGAAGAATATAAAATCCTTAATGGTGCTTTGTTAACTTGTGATGATAGTTTCATGTATGTTGTCGATGAAGATTTCCCCGTATATAACGTAGTCCTCTGCAACTCGATACAAGATCCATGGATGCCGGTTGTTATGTTGATCATGGTGATATATACTTATTACATTTTTTTATGGGAGCATGGAGATCTGAAAAAAGTCATCCAAATAGTTGGTAGAGTTCAAAAAACCATCCTCATAAAATATCTAATTCCTATTTGAATGTGTATTCAATGCTTTTACTGTATTTTAGATCTTTTATATTAGGGAATCTCGTTAAATATGTCTTTATTAATCTTTGCTAATAATGTATGTATGAATTTTCATCGCTTATTGACATTTAATTAATGTAAACAGTCATCCTTCAAAAAAATAAAACTTAAAAAAAAAGAAAAACCAGACAAAAGAACATACACGAGTATTATTATACTTGTTTGTACTAGTTATATGGATTGCATCTTTTCATACACGAGTGTTATTGTACTGGCTATAAAGAATGTAACAAATTATGCTAAGCGCACTCTCTTAGTTTTCCGTGCAATATTTTAAGAAGTTTTACCTCTCATATGTGTGTTCTGGTTAAATTAAAATGTTACGTGCACGATCGTGTGCAAAAAAGCAGACCCTTTAATGGATAGACGTTAATGATTTTCTAATATGATGATCGTTTTGTTGTAATTAGATTCAAGCCTATTATCTTCCTGGATTCACTCACTTCCTCTATTTCGGTTGAGGTACGTGGACGATATGGTACTACAATCTACATTTCAAACAACCCTAAGACTATTTATTAGGAGTGTGGACTATCTGATTTGATTTGGTTTTTCACCAAACCCATGGTCCGATTTAGTATTTTTATAAACATTATCGTTTACCTGGTATTTTTAATTACCCTTTCAGGTTGGATTTTACCCGACTTAACTAATCTTTTTATTTGGGTTTTTGTTAAGTCACTTTGTTTTCCTTAGCCTAGACTGTGACACTTGATTAGATATTTAGAAAATTAGTTTTTTATGAACGCTCAATTGGGGGATATGGGAATTAATTGGGGGATATGAATTACTTCCCCCAACCCATGATTTCGGCTAAGGGGTGACCATTTGGTATGAAAGTACTAAAATACTCTTCCTTCTAAATAAAAATTAAAAACTTAAAATCAAAAAACAAAAAACAAAATCATATCCCCCATTTTTATCTTCACCTCTTATTAATCTATTTCAAATTCTAAACTCTCCCCACTCCCAAATATACCCTATTCCCTTTCAAATTCTAAACTCTCTCCACTCCTTATCAAATTCTCGCCGGCTCCTCACTTTGGAAACAATTTTTTTTTCTTAATTCGGAAGTGATGAAGATCATGCTGAAAGTGATGAAGACCATGCCGGAATTGATAAAGACCATGCCGGTAATCAAGTGCCGGCATGCTCGAGAACTTCCTATCAATGCCGGTAGTGAAGTGAAAAAAACCAAAAAAAAATTCAAAACGGATTTTTTTTTTACATCGCCGGAAGTGATGAAGACCATGTAGGAATTGATGAAGACCATGCCGGTAGTCAAGTGTCGGCATGCTCGAGAACTTCCTATCAATGCCGATAGTCAAGTGAAAAAAAAATCAACTTTCTGGATACTTTTCATCATGTGCCGGCATAGAAATTTAAGCAACATAGTATGCCGGCATAGGTACCGGCATGCTCGAGAATATGAATACCATGCCAGTAGTAGACTAATTAAAACAACAACAAAAAAAAGGTTTTGAAGATCAGAACCATAAAATTTTGTAACGAGACAGAGTCTCCAACAAATGCCGGCATGGTTTTTTCGGTTGAATATCACGCCAGCACCGAGCTATTTCAGCTGCAACAATGGTGGATTTGAAGGAAAAAAAATCAAACTTTCAACCTCTTAGCAGCGGTTCCCTCTTCACAATCATCCTCCACTTTCACTAGAAAAAGTTCTCTCTCAAAAAAAAAGTCCATCTTTTTACTCTCATCTCACCCAAATACAAATACACACTAATCATTAACAAATACTTAAGATTTTTACTAACTATTATTAACCACTAAACCTGATTAGTGAGGGGTAGATTAGGAATAAAAAAAATATTTGGATAGGGGGTAACCAAGAATTGTTGTTGGGACACCGTTTTTTTCCGGTAGTTATATCCCCCAATTAATTCCCATATCCCCCAATTGCGCGTTCTAAATAAAATCGTAAGGGAAACCGAAAAGATAAATAAAAAAGTTAAATTGCAAAATAAATATGAGATTTATACTAGCTAATAATAATGATGGTTAGTATAAGGTCTAATATACATTGGGAGAAATGTATTAGAAAAGTTATAAAACCAAAAGCTATGGAGAGGAAGAAGACGAATTAGATCTAAGTTTCTTGAGCAGAAATTCTAATTAGGAAAATTTGTGGAGGATCAATGGAATTGAGGTAGAATTTTAAATTTCCATTTTCCTTGTGTTTTGGTTAATACTTGAGTTTAATTTCATTTAATATTGTATCATTAGGTTGGTGAAATTTTTCTATATAAGTTTATGCTTCTGATTGAAAATCGGTCTTTGATTATTGATAAACAACTTAATTAGGTATCACTATTTAAAATATGAGAATAATCGACCGTAAATTCACAGTTGAATGTTTGTGTTGATATAGATGACGATTTCTGAAATTTCTGAACAGATTCGCTTTATTATGTTTTTGATTGACTAAGGTTATCTTTATGGCTTTAAAACGATGTGTAGTCTCATGAAAGTTGTAGGTTTATGTATTATGTTTCATATGGATGTTGATTTGCTCAATGTCTGCTTATTGTAAATTTATCTTTCGATTGAGCCGTAAGTTTATTGTCAAATTTGTGTATGTCTTTAATTATTGAGTTATGTATGCTCTTCTAAAAATTTAGGAAGATCGGATAGAGGAATCATCCTGAGATGCATGACTAGTTGTTTGTCATATGTTTTAAGTCATGGTTGCTTGTATTGTTAGTAAAAATAATTCAAAAAATGAAAATGAGTGCATGTTTTGCCGCTAGATGGAACATGGTTTCATAATGATCCCTGAGAGTTAAATGGGTAACGATCCCAATATAAGAACTTGTGTTCCTGAACATAGATGGCGGTTGTTGGTGCCGGATAACGAAAATGAAATGGGTAATGATCCCCGAGAGCAAATGGGTATGATCCCCATAGGAACCTTTGGTCCTAACCATGGATGGCGGTTTTCCATGCCGGGAAACGATAGGTGAGTGTACGAACCAAAGTTTTAGGACCTTGAACTCATGGTTTATTGGTGACAATTTTATTTTATGAATCATATGCTGAAGATTAAATGATTTGTTGGAAACATAATTGGTGTTATGAACTCATGTGTGAAACTTAAATGGATGAATTGTTGAAAATATTATTGTTGTTCTGAATTGATGAGTTGAATCATAAATGGTTTGTTTGTTGATGATATTAATATTGTGAATTCATGATGGAACAAATAGAATTTGATGATTTGTTGAAAATAATACTTATGTAGTAATCTTGTTGTTTGCTTGAAATTGTGTCGCATACTTATATTGTATGTCACTTGAATCATTGATATTGTTATGCATGTTTTCAGATTGGGAATGCATTCTACTGGGGTGTCATCTCATTCCAATTAACATCCTTGCAGATTTCTTGGAAGTTGGAAGTGGAAAATAAGAAGATAGTTTCATCATTGTATTGTTTTATTGTATTGCTTGAAATGTTATTTGAAATAATGTTTTGGTTGGAAATATTGTTAAGGATAATTAGTGGATTTATATGCTTCAGTTCATGTTATATAAAGTTTCAATTATGTTTGGTATAGAGTCAAATAATAATATATAAGTCTCTTTTCAACCAGTAATGCTTCAAATTCGGATCTCTAGATGGATTTGACCTTGATACGGAACTTGGGTGTTACATTGGCATCAATAAAAAAGATAATATCGACTAAAATATATTTGGCAGTTAATATTATGCTTGGATATTTATCAAATTTTATGGTTCTATATTTCGGTTTTCTGTTACTTGTTTAGCATGAAATCCAAAAGATTCAAAACCAACCACCTGCTTCAAAAATGAAAAAAAAAATGAAAAAATAACCGAACCACCTTAAATGTGTTGAATTTTGCTAGAGGGAGAGCAAAAATGGATTTGAGGAGTGCAAAAACTGTAATTGACTCACTGACTAGAACCTAGTCCATAAAATTTTCCAACATGTACCAAAATATCCTTTCCCTATGAAACTAACCACACATGTCAAACACTTATCTCCTCCCAAATCTATGATTAGTTGACTGTGAAGAATCTTCTCTTCTTCGTCTCCCTGTTTTTGTTTTGATTCTTAAGAAAATAAGGGTTCCATTATTAATTAATAAATAAGTGGATACGGGTTGTTTTAGTATATATATATCTTTGGATTTGAAAAGATATAAGAGATCATAAGAATCGTCTGGTTTTTATCGTGCCATTAAAGAAACCATTTTATTTCCAATGATGATGATGATGGAGAAATAAATTAATCAGTTGCCATTAAAGTTTTTTTTTCTTTGTTTAACATCTCTTTAATTAAATGCATGATTCAATCTAAGACAACTCATTCAACTGTATAAATTTTGTATTTATTGTTAAACCCAAGTTACTTACCCATTAATCTTTAATCCTCGATGCATATTTATTACTCTGATTTAGGTATTCAATGGTGATCAATTGGTCCTCATGGTGTCAGTGGTGAAGTTAATGGAAGAAGCGGTGTTTGGAATTGCTTGGACGTGCCTTGGCCCTTGGATATTCGGCGTGACTTCTGTGTGATCAGTGCGTCTATTTGGCAAGGTTAGTATCGGCAGAGTTAGAGAGATGTATCAACTAGGTCACGAATAGTGAGTTAACTACATATTTTGCTTTCCTCGAATCCATTTTTACTCACCCTCTAACAAAAATCAATGGGTTTTCGGATGTTACTTTTTGTTCATTTTCACGGTCTCATGCTTTTTGGGTTTATCTGCTAGATAATGTAAAACGTTTAATTTTACTGAACCATTTTTAAACGAAAGATACACCTTCTATCGAAATGTAAATTTAATTAAATACTTCTTCTTTTCATTTTCAATTTGGGCTACTCCTTTTGGGATAAATGAAAAAACAAAATTTTCACTTTTTATGGACAGAGATATATCAATATATTACTGGAATAAATGGTTGTGGATCCCAAATTGTGTGCACCCCTAATACAGCATTCACCGGACGGAGTTTTTCAGAGGATTCAAAAGTTTGTGAGTCTGGGATTGGGAGGGCCAAAGATAGGATCCAGAAACCGAAGTTGTTGTGTTTTTCCCAAAAACTCACAAATACCGTAAAATAGTAGTTTTAAGATGTAACGTTATTTGTATTTGGAGACATACCTTAATTGCTTCGAAGACTTCACTTGTGTATGATTGTCCGTTGTTATCGTCGCTGACTCTTTTGATATGCAACATCAATTGTTGAACCTGACTTTTTCGCTGGGTTTGCTCTTTAGTCTTATTATCAAAAAGAATAACTCTGTCGTTACAGAGATGGAGTATCCTCTGTTGGAGTATCCAAGAAGATAGAAATATGTTATGACCCATCAATCGATTATGCCATTAACTTGTTAGAGAAATTGAAAAGCAAAAGGTAGGAAATTCTTAGAAATTTTGTAGGAAAACCTGTAGAGAAGGAGGACAATCATCCAAGTATTCACGGAAGGTCGTCTCTAGTTCATCACCACCAGTGAAAACAATAATCATGTAATTATAGATCTTCTCGCCGTAAATCTTCCTTAAAAGCTGAAGAGCACCTTCTTCTTCGGTTGAGAACCGTGTTCTTGTAGAACAAACAAAAATAAATCCATCGATCCCATCCTTTGCAAGAGTAATGCATTTGAACATCTCATCTGCTAAGGTTTCAGTTCCACTCGAAAATTCGAATAGCCCTGAAAAAATGACTTAGCATCTAAGGAAATTTTGCTAGGTACTTGAGATGTTTAGACTCTGTAATGAAAACAAAAAATCAATAAAAGAGAATTGAAACAGAAAATTATGCAAGTACGTACCTGGTGTGTCAATGACATTAACAATTTCACCATCATCCAGCTTAGTTGTCTCTTGTTTGCAAGTGGTTGTGACACCAGAAGCACGTATCGTAGATAAAAATACATTCCTCCCAATGATGCTATTACCAACCGCACTTTTCCCATTCCCAACTCTTCCCAACAGAACTAAGGTTTTTGCTTCTCTAGATGTTGTGGCAAACGGCACTATCTGATCTTCTTGCACGGAATTTGCACCTGCCATCCTCCTAACACCTATCAAATTCATTATTAATAAATAATTATAACATATCAATAATTAATCAATCAACATACTTTAGAGAATCATCTAAATAATTTACTTAGACGATGTATACTTGATGATGCCTAATTAAAATGCAGCGAAGACTATATCATATTGCTAACGCTGGATGAATGACAAAATCCTTGCTTGGTTGAATGAAACCCTCTAAAGAAAATGGGTTTTTAGTAGTCTCCTATATATATAGATAATTCTGGAAAGCGTCAAAGAATAAAATGCCTGTCTTTATTGATACTAATAAGAACACATGTGCGATGCACATGCTTGAATTTTTACTCATCCAACAATACTAAATTTGAAAGCTATGAAATTTTTTCCTAATTTTTTTTTTTACTATTCTTATTTGTACTCGTTACGTAGATAATTGAAAGAACTTTTCAAATACATAAATTTTAAGAAAATTCGATATATATTTTGAAAGATACTAAGTTTTTTAATTTTTTTGATCTATTTTTAAAACAATGGTATTTATATAAGTATATAAAAAATATGGACAACTTAGTAATTTAGGGGGTCTCCTACTAAAAAGAGTTCTTTTATTTATATTAGTAAGATAAGATTATATATCTTTTTTTTGTTAGGACCAATGTTCTGAAAACCGGCCCGGCCCGTCCGGTAGGCCCGGAATACCCGTGAACCAGCCACTTTTACGGTCCGTCTCAATACTGACCCAGTAATTTTAGAAAAAACCGCTCTCTAAATTAAAAACCGGATGACTCGGCCGGTCCAACAACCGACCCATACGACACAGTACGGTCCAACAGCCGATTCGACCCTGTATCGTTACATTCCAAAAAATCTAAAATCAATTGATATAATCTTTTATGTTCCAGCATATCATTCAAAGTACAAGGAGATTTCTTCAAATCAAAAATCAAACACACCCATGTCGAGATTTAATCACAAAATTGATTCAATTAACATCTGTAATAAAAGAGTTTACAAAAGAAAAAGTAGACACAAAAGGGAAATTGGTTGCAAGAAAAGAAGATGAACGAACTGTAAACTTATTACAGAGAGATGAAATGAGAAATAGAGAGAACTTCTTGCAAAGAGTTAAAAAAATAAAATAGAGACGAATATAATAGAGGAGGAGACGGGATATAGATAACCCTGGGTATATCTCTTTTAAATTTATACTTCTATTGACTTGGCAAAGCACGTGGGGCTGTTGGATTCATTTGTGAATAAGACGTGCTAACCTAGAACACTAGACACGTATGTGTTAGTAAAAAAATAAAAACACGTATGTGTTAGTAAAAAAATAAAAATACACATGCAGCAGCACATATGACCCGGTGAACCGGGGTTAAACCACTGATTGGCCCACTAAACCTTGACCCAGTAATTTTTCCGATTCGATGGCCTGGCCGGTTTTCAGAACATTGGTAGGACTTGATATTATATATCTACTAGACAATAATTGAACTTTATTATCTGGCTGTCCTATAGTACATTCCAACCATTTTCAACGAGATAAATATTCCCCTTGGTCCTTTCCTTCTACCCAAGTTTTTGGGCCAAGTCTTCCGGTGGAAAAATTTCATCTTCCAAATTGTATGCCACCTCAATCAGTTAAAATAGATCATGTAAATTCAACCAATTGGCATTAGCCCAGTTAGCTAGAAATTGGGCTCCCAACCTATAGGTTGTCGGTTCAATTCCGGCGCTGATCTTAAAAAAAAAAAAAAATCATGTAAATTCATGTCTAATAGTGGAATCCAAGAAGACTCCGATCTGTTTAGCGTTTAATAGTCAACTGTTATTAGTTTCTTTCATTTGTTCCCGTGTTTGATTTGCAAAATGGAAACGACAAAAAGTCCGACACCTAAAAGTTATTGTGTTTCTGAGTATTTATTAACAGTCTCCCATTTGGTCCATTTATTTCATTCACACCCGTTAATTTAATTAAACGGATCTCTTCCTTCACATAAAAATATATTATTTCTAGAAACGCGATTTTGATCGGCGTCTGACGCGCTTCTAAGACTTAGTCTTATGAGGTGCTAGTCTAGCACCTTGATTAGCAGTCCACGTCAACAAGCAAAATCGCCTAAGTCTTATGGGAGTGTTATTCTAGTATGCTAGTCGCGGAATGAAAACAGCGCATTGAGCTGAACCATTCCGCGCAAGATGATTTCGCGGAACAATCCCGCGCTTGACCAGTCAACAGAGTCAACGCGCGGAATCATTCCGCGCAACGCGCTTGACCATTCCGCGATGAAAAATCGATAAACTCAACAGAAGATCGATCTTCTTCTTCTTCTTCCCATTTCATTTTTTTCTCCCCAAAAAGGTCCGAAAATGCATGTGAGAGATCAGAATTTCCAGGGAGTTTCGTATCAAATCGTTGGAAGGGTTTGATCATTATCGTGATTGGAATCATTTGAGACTAGTTTGGAGCGAAACCGTCTACTAAATTTGTTTGGGTAAGATTTTGAAACTTTAGGTTTTTTTTTTTTTTTCGGATTATCATGATTTTTTGATGAAATTGATATGATTATATGATTGTTATGATTAGATGATTTAGATGAAATTTCTAGTATTGTATGATTTAATTTGAATTTTTTTGAATGTAATTTGATATTGGTGAACTTTGTGAATGAAATTTGATATTGACATTTGTTTTGATATCTGATTTGGGGTTGTTAGTTTGCTTAATTAGTATTGAATCTGATTTGGGGGTTATATTGTTTCTTTGAAGATCATTTTGTTTAATTATTATTTTTGATGAAGCTAAATTTGTATAATTATGAATATGTATAATTCGTATGATTATGATGAAATGATAAAATGTGGTTGATATAATTGTGAATTTGTATGAATTATGAATTTGTATGATTATGATGAAAATGATAAAATGTGGTTGATTCTTTTTTTTCTTTTGTTATTGATTGTAGTATGGATATGGAAGGTTGTAGTATGAATATGGAACAACATTTAGATACTTTGGAAATCGTTTCGGCAAAGGAAGATAGGCATGTATCTAATAATTTGAGTGATAGCCGAAGTATAAACTTTAGAGGAAGTTTTAATGAGGTTGAAACGTTATACAACATTGTAGTGAAAGATAATCCGATAGCCCAAAGGTACTGTGATAATTGTGGGTTTTCTTATGTCTTTGAGTTTAACTTTTCCAATGCGGATAGAGGTTTAGTTGAAGCTATAGCTGAGAGATGGCGGATAAAAACCAGGAGCTTCCATTTTAGACAATTTGAGCTTGGCCTCCTTCCTTTAGATTGGTATATGTTAACTGGAATTCCCATTTGCGACCCTACAAAGAATCAAGTAGTTATGCTGGTATTGGGTGATCTAACAATTGCTGCTTTGGATGATTTGTACTTTCAAGATATCAAAGTACTTGGTAACTGGAATAGTAAGAATAATGCAATATCCCTAGGTATCTTGAGAACCTACATTAAAAGTAGAGAAAAAACCAACAATGTTGAATGTGCAGATGTATTGACAAGAGCATTCTTTCTTTGGTGTTTTGGTCATTTTCTTATTGCGGGATCTAGTGGAAGAGTAGATAAACGCTGGGTTTTATTGCTGGATAATTTGGATAAAGTTGGGGAGTATGACTGGGGTTTAGCTTCCCTAGGTAACACTTACAAGTTTCTTGATGGATGGTCAGAGAATGGGAAGGATTTATCTGGCATGGTAATGGTACTTGAGTATTGGTACTATTATTACTTCCGCAGCATGCAACCTTTGCTTTGTCAGACACCTTCCGGAGAACACCGTGATCTTTTCCCAAAGATTAGTCTCTTCAAGAAGACTAACATTAAATCAAGGAAGAGAGGCCAAAGAGGAGGCCAAAAGGATACGAAGAAACACTCAGTGTCCACTGCAAGATCACAAATTGACACTAGAACCAGTGCATTATGTATTTGGTAACCATGGCTAGGTAGTGAGTATTCTGAGGGAGAACATTATGAATATGCTATGCAGTTATCCAGAGTGAGAGTTGTATTTTATGACCTAGAAAAAAACTACAAAAGAGTTAGTTGTTATTTGGCTGAACGATTCTAGAGGCAGATAGATGGTGTGATTATAGTTCCAGGAAATCCTCCAGATTTGGATAGAGTTGGAGACAGGGAGATTGTAGGTGTATGCGCCAAACATTATTTGGCAGTTACTAAGGATCAATATAACAGGTGGTGGAAGACGCATAGTATTGGAGCTTATATCACTGAGTCATACCATTCGCAGAATACCGATGAGATAGCAGTGGGTAGCCAAGCTGTTCATATACATTTGTTACCTAGTTATCCACCTTCTAATCTGATGCCACAGACCTATACTTATGGCACACAGAATGAGCCCCTATCACAGTTGCCGGAGATAGATTTAACTTTACCATTCATCAATGCATATGGTGTTGAAGAGCGAGTAGAAGTTCCAAGGCAACGTTGTCCGTATAACTTTTCTGCGATGGGTTTGACAATGGTAAGTTCATTCACATTTGTTTGCATTTTCATTTTAAGTTTCTTGAATGCATCACTAAACCTATCTACTTTATGCTTGTAGGATCAGTGCTTCAGTTTTGTGTCACAACAATTTGAATTCTACAGTGGAGCTCATCAAGTAGTACCAACGGAGACAGCGCGCATTTATGCCTCAAGTTCATGTTCCTCATCCGGAAGATCTTCTTCTTCAATACCATCTGCATATTCCTCACAACCAATCAATCAATAAGATCTCACATTGGGTGGTTCATTTAATCAATGGCCTTCAACTCAAGGATGTTACCATCCTAGTCATGAAGATGAAGCGACTACCTCACAACAACCAACCAACCAAGGAAATGAATTTACCAATGCGTTGATGTTTGATACCGAACCTAACATGGTTTATGAAACTCAATTCAACCAACCAACCCGTCGCTACTTTGAGTGAATAAAAGTACTTGTAGTATTTTATGAAATTATTTGGATTGTTGTTTCTTTTTTATGGAGATTTTATGAAATTATTTGGATTGTTGTTTCTTTTTTATGGAGTGTGTATGAAAACATTTGAAATTATTTGGATTTTATTTATTTTATGGAGTGTTCATGAAATTTTGTTATATTAGGTACATTATGCAAGGAGCCTTGAGAAGAATTTTGTTCCGTCTTCCAGATGATACTGAGGTTAATGTTCTAGCAGTGGCTACGCTTTTGGAGTCAGAGAGGAGGCAAGGGCTACATCAACCCATCCCAAATAAAGTAAAGGAACGTCAAGTGGTGCACAGAAACCGTAAAGGAACGTCAGGTGGTGCACGAGTGAAAAGTAAAAAAAAAAGGTCAAGCGCGGAATCATGCAGCGCCAACCATTTGCGCGTAATGGAAACGCGCTAAGTTCTTGCGCTGGACAATTCCGCGCAGATGCTTGGAATATTCTTCTCAGCGCTGTTTCGTTCCGCGAAAGTCACTTTTTCCAGCGCTGAATCGTTCTGCGTATCAATCTAGCATACTAGTTCACATGCGAGCAACTGGTAGGAAAGAGAACTAGTGTTAACTTTTTTGTCACACTTTTTTTTTGAATTGTAACACTTATGTGCTAATCTAGCACCTCCAATCTAGCCCATAAGACTTAGTCTAAATAGCGTTCATTGTCTTTTCTTCAACATATTTAACGTTATCTTGAATAACATCAAACCCGAATCAAATTAGCGTTTTCATTTGTCTTCCAAGCACCATTCCATAAAACAATGAAATATGACTTGAAAAAAGTGTGAGAACCCCCTATTTGAAATCCATTGGACTTGACATTCTACACTTTTTCCAAGCTTGTAATATCTTAAATTTCAGCTTAAGAATTGCTCTAACGGGGAATAAGTGTTCAAACAAAATGAAAAGAAAAGAGTGAAATACTGTAACCAACGCTTTTCTTATGGTCAGAGCCTCGGAGTCTTTCCTATGTTTTTTTTTCCATGAACACATCTTTAAGAACATAATTCCCTAACTATACATGATTGATAAGGGGATATTAAATTTCTAAAGAGAAATACCATTTCATGTAAAACAAAATAATCATGATCGCTGAATCTCTGAATTAATATCCCTCATAGATTTGATATCCCCTTTATAGACTGTAGTTTAAGCCTTGAAGACATGTATAAAAAGAATTAAAAGGGACCTTCTCCAACCGATTAACTCCAGCCCAGCCCAGCCCAGCACGGCACAACACGTTAATTAAATTGGACGTGCTGGGTTTGCCTAATTGGCACAGTAGAAGAGCACAGAAATCGGTACGGATAAGCACGTGGCCTATCCCAGCACAACATGTCATAACATGTACAAATCAATAGTATAAAGCAGAGTTTAGCTAACTTTGGCTATCTGAGTGGTGGTCAGGATTTATCCTTGGCAAAGATAAATCAAAGGCTGTGGTTCTCCGTGCCACACCCTACAAGTCGCACACGTGGTGTTTATTCAAATATTATGAATTTAAAATGAATACTCAAGTCAAGATATGGAATTTCAAAATTATAACGGGGAGGTTCGAACTCATGACCTATTGTGTCATAAGAGTGGCCTCTAACCATTGTTCCACCTTGGTTGGAATTGATAGAAAAGATAAATCAACAGTGGTTGTTGGTTCAACTTAAATATTAATTTGTATAAGTATTTTATTAATTAATATAAGTGATTTGTCTAGAGATAAAATAAATATATGGTTATGGTTTGTTCAACTTAAATATTAATTAGTATAAGTGTTTTATTAATTGATGTCTCATTAATTTCTCATGATAAATGATTTATTAATTTTACATCATAAATATCCCTTAATTAATATTAATACATATCTCCATCAATAAATAATAATTTTGACAAAAATTATTTCAATAGATATTAGTGGTGGTGGTGGTAGTAGAGGAACAAGTAAGTGGTGGAAGCGGTGGAAGGTGTTACTAAGTGGTGGAGGCGGTAACATTGGTTTTGGTGGAAGAAATAGTGGCGTTGGATGGTTTTAATGGCGGTGGTATTGGTTTTTTCTTTTTGAATAAAAAAAAATAAAAAAAAATTACATAACGGGTAACATTGTATTGTGAAAAGTATAGTTGGTTGTTTTTGACACGATCAAAAAAGGCGGATAACAAATACTTTTGGGATGATACCAAATCATATAAGATATAATGGTTGTTTTTGGTACCACTGCTATCTTTGGTAACCGTTAAATACGCATGATTCAAAAGTATTAACAAAAAACATATAGTTGAATAAATTAAATGACGACCTAAGTTTGTCAAATCTAAACTTTATACATGACGTGTGAGATTAAAAGTTATAAGTGTGCCCAATATTCTACGAGGGATGGAAAATGGTGGTGGTGGAGAAAGAAGTGATATCTGGTGGTTTGTGGTACTGACCGGTTTTGATGAGTAGTAATTGACTATGTTAATTATGTGCTGCTACAAAAGGATAACACTATAAATTAGAAATGTGGTTGATCGTCTTAATGCTAATATAAACTTGGTTAAAATACATGAAAATTAAGAAGAAGAAAAATTTTTTTGGATGTCACGTTATATAATAAATAACATTAAAAACTACATATTTAGTATCTAAGGTTGTATTGAGATCCTGTAAGCAGAGGGTGAGTTGGTCTTGGATTTCTGAATGATAATGAATATAATGAAACGCTCCCTCTCGGTTTCTCCAATGAAAAACCGAAACCTTCTAATAAAAATAATCAATCGAACAACACTTAGATGGAACGCATCACCACCAGTGTAAACTTCTCTGAATTGCTACATATCCAGTGAAATTTCTACAGATTAATCTGGTGATTTCGTCCTACCGTAGTTTTTAACGAGGCATGCAATTAAATCTCTAATAGTGATTTTAAAGGTATTTAATAATTACAAAATTCTCTTATAAGTTTTGTTTATGCAAGTATTGATTTAACTTGGGTTCTTTTATATTTTTGTGTTAAGTTGATGACTTTTTAATCGAATACATGTTTGGTTAACAAACTTTGATACATATAGGGTATTTTCTTTGTAGAACTGATGTTAGTCTATCATTTTTCCCGTTAGAACTTTGTTTCGGTCCCGTATTTGTAGACATTATTTGACTAATGCTGGGGTATTTGTTTAATCTCAAGGCCGATTAAACCCAATGTGTGTTGTATACATTTAAGGCGACAGAAGTTTGTGTCGGCTCTACCTTGAAACTAATAATTTTTCTTCGGAAGGTTAGTTGAATTTATGTAGATACAAATATCAATATGACTATGCTCTTTAAAACTCCAAATTACTTGAGTAACACTAGATGTGAGAACGTCATTCATGCACTACTTAGCATAGTTGGTGTGAAATCTTTTTATCCACGAATTTCTTCTATTTTATGTTATCAATACGATTGAGAAATAATCTTACACATGTTATGATTTACTATTATAAGTTTATTTTTTCAACTCACATGTGTATATCTCAGCCTTCCAATAGCCAAGGGTTCTTCATTTTTATAACTCTCACATTTGCAAAAAATAAATAAATAGTGTTTATCTATAGTAGGGAAAATATTATGTGTTTTTGCTTCACTCCTTAGAGCCTTAGTTATCAATAATTTCGGAACAAATGTATTCATAAACATCATGGAGTTGGATTGGCAGTTTAGGTATATGTACTGTTAGATGAAATATTCTTTTTGAAGTTTGAAACTATGGTATGATGGAACAATAAATGAGGAAAATTTTTATTTATTGTATTTTTTATTTTATTTTATTTTCATGTTGGCACAACATTATTACTCCGTCCAGATAATAAATTGGAATAACATGCTTAAGTAAAAAAAAATAAAAAGATCAGGTAACCCATTTTGTTTCCCAAAACCTATTTGAGTATCAAAATAATTACTGATGAATAAAATGAAGCAAGAGGAATGTGAACAATATCGTATTAGAGACAAAACATCCCGCGCCGTTACGGCACATGTTAAGATCTTGTACACCATATAACAAGGCATAATACATCACATTTTTTGTATATTTCACAAAAGAGTCACTATTCTAGCTAGTTTTTAACATTTTATGCTGGCTTATTTATAACAACATATATAATACCTTAATATTTGGAAAATATATTTCAATATCGTTGTTATAATGTCGTCACCTATATTTAACTAGAACATTAGTTTACATGACAATAATCCAATTTTATATTTGATGGGTTATTTCTTTTTATTGAATAAACTTGTTAATTATACTTGAAATAATTTCAAATGATATGTTAATTATCGTTGTGATAATGTCCGACTTAATATATACATTAAGTGATTTCAAATTGTTTATAGCACGTGTGCCAGCACGGCACAACACGACACGTTTATTCGTGTGTTGTGCCCGTGGGCTGTGTCTAGCTTTTGACTAGTAAAGCACGGCACGACACAACACATTTCAATCATTGGTAAGTTTGTTGTAGTTTATTTCGATGACATTCTTATCTATTCTAAATCTGAAGAAGAACACCGTTCTCACTTATGGGCTATTCACATGGCACGTAAAACACGCGAATGTTTGTGTCGGGATGTGTTGGGCCGGCACGGTTTACACCTCTAGTTACACCCATGCAAAAAGTATACAATGGTTAAAAAGGTTACTACTTGAAAATTATTTTAAGGAAAATGTATATGTATCCTAGTTGAATTCTAATATTCTTACTGATAGTTTCCTTGTTAACATCTTACTCGGCTCATACCTCTGATTTTGTATTTTATTTAGTGACCCATTCCTATGTAATTCTATACTAAATAGAAGTTTTTTGTCAGCGGATCTATTTGTCATGGCTTTTTACTTTATTTCCATATTGGTCCGCGAGATATAACCCCAAAGGTGTCATTATCCATCCACAAAAAACCCATCAAAATAAGGTAATGAATCCCAAAATTTGAATGCGATTTTTGTACCACAAGTTTGGTCACCTTAGGTTTTTATGACTAGTTCTATTTCCATATTATAAAAATTTGTTAATGTCCTCTATATCCAGGGACGGTACTAGGGGGTGGCTTACCCAGGCTGCATCCCCCCCCCCCCCCAATAGTTAACCCAAAATAAACTATCTATCTATACAAAAATGAAAAACCACACGCCACGTATCCCACTAATAACTCTATGTATATACAAACATACAAGAAAACTAGTCTTATGTTGACTCCCTCCAACCTTTTTTTCTTCTCATCTTGCATTTCTTTTTAGTTTTTAGGTTAAAACTTGGATCTAAAGCACCAGTGACGGAGGAGAGGGTCAACATATTCATATAACTATAGATTAGCCCGGAGTAAAAAATTTCATTAGCCCATTAGTATGACATATTCAAATGACTTCTTCCCAATTTAATTGTTATGTAGCCTTTTTTTTTTACTTCTTTTAAACTTTTGTGTCCTCTTTTGTTTCAGTTAGTGCTTAGAAATTAAATTCAACGGTGAAATTTACTCCCACTCCATCACAATTTTATCTATCCAGTCCATGTTGTTTCCAAATATTTACTAAAACTTGGTCCATGCGTACGTAAACTAAAAATTAGCCCAAATATCAAAATCTATTACATAATACTTTCCCCATTTTCTTTTGACAAAAAATTGACATTTAAATGTTCTGATGTATCGGCTTTTAATTTCATGAACTGATTTGAAAACCATACAAAGATGTAGAAGTAACATTGTAAAAGTTCAAAAATTCGGGCGGCCTTCGGCCGCATTCCAGATAATAATATTTATTTTTATTATATATGTTGTTTTCGTAATTTAAAATATTGTCACTCAGCTGAACCTTACTATATAGAAAATGATAAGCAACATGCAGTGCTTTTATCACTGTATTTAAATTTTAGCATTTGGATTGCTATAATTTGGGTGTACGAAAAAAAAAATTTAGCCCACCCGGACACGAATTCCTAGTTCCTTCGCTGTCTATATCTGTTGGCTCTTCATAAAGGATTGTTGTACATAAGTTGTTAATAAAAAAGTTATAGTGCATTGTATCTGATACTGTCCGTGGAATATGAAATACACTTGTGCATGCCATATGTTATTAATTAAACATGAGACATAAGTTATTAATTTAAGCTTAAACATCAGACATAAAAGGGTTGGAACCCTCGGTTTTCTTTATTGCGGGACACTAGAATCGGGATTCCTATGAATACAATTGGGATGGCACAAAAACCGTTCTAAATTATGAACCGCAACGAACAAAACCGATTAATGTCGAACCGAGTGTAACTATTTATTCAATGGTTTGGGATGATGATCCCTTACACCGAAAATTGTTAGATCTTGGTTTTTCTTTGGTGAAACTTCACACAAAGCCCAAACTATTGATTAAGATAGATTAATATAACCCATATATTATCTCATTTACAGTGGTTAGCTCGTAACCTTGTATGTTGCATTGGAAGTTTTAATATGCTTGAAATCAAAAACATCACAGGTTCAAATAGAACGATAAATTGGGGGATATCAAAAGTAATTGGGGATATTTTAGTGTTCATGTCGGCACCATTTTTCAATGCCGGAAATCAAAACATGCATGATTTTTCTATGCCGTCATGAACAATAAAATATCCCTCAAATAATCCTTCTTCAAATAGGTCAAGAAATTAATTTATATTAATAAAAAATTATTCTTGACGAATTGAACTTTCAGCTATTAGAAACGGTAAAAACTAATATTAATTGTTTGTTATTGTTCACAGTTTCAAAAATCACGAGTTTTGTGCCGAATCATCTTGGTTAAGTTTTACACCAATGATCTTATGTAAAGTCCTAATATGGTAAGTACTCGACTTCCGATTGAATTTGGACTTTCATAAAATTCTAAACTCGGAAAATTAAGTTTTTCTTTTGAGTTTGTAAGTTTTAAGCCAATCATACGTTGTCAAGTGTCCTTACAAAAATTCTCGTCTCACAAAAATCACAAAAGGCTTCTTTCGGCCTATATGAAGGGAGGTTTTCTTACCATTCAACGTGGGAGCTGTATTTTTCTAAGCCTTTGAGTCTTTAGATATATAATCATTCGTATGTGTATTAGCAAGGAGCAATATGAAATCGATGCCTTTAACTATGACGGTCCAAAATTTTGTATCGTGACAGTTTCCACAGAAAGCGTCACAAAATGCTGTTATTCAGCCATACTTAATAGTTAATGGCTAAAGCTTAAATCATAACATAATCATAAACAAAAGGATGTATTATTTTGCTATTTGTGTTCCTGTAAATAACTAAACTTAACAGAAAAAACCACTACAATTTACACAAAATCTAGAAAACAAGTGGGGTTTAAGGACACTTGTCTCAATGTGGCTCCGTTACTACACTTAATATTCCAGGTATTTTAAACCGGAATGGTATATATCATAATGGTTTAGCAATTGCAACTTTTTTACAAATAAATTGTTTTGAAACCTAATGAAATTATTATTCTTTTAGCAAAGTTATTAATTTATTTAGTTAAAATTAGCTTATCCAAGCCTAATATTAGGACCAGACGAATCTATTATTTTAATGAAATTATTAATTTTTCAAAATTCTACTGTATTTGACTACTTCTGATGAAGGTGCTGTAACTATATATGAAACAGTGCATATAACATTCAAGACTTCTTATATGTAAGACTCTCCCTACTCTCCCTACTATCCCTATTATTATGATTTTATCACTTGTTCGATCAATGTTTTTTCCCCTTTTACATATCACAATTTGGATGCTCTAACATAAGGATAAATCAAATAAGTTACTTTTGGTAGATTCAGTCTCCTCATTGTGCAAAACAGCTAACATCATGAATTTAACTTTAATTAAATCATGAATAACCACTCGAATATTTTTATCCCAAAATTTTTGTATTCATCTCGTGGATCAAACTAACATCGCTTGTAGTATAACTTACTAGGTCTACATTTGGACGGAAGAAAAAACATAGCATATGTGAATAAGTATAATCTACAGGTCCCTCGATTCCACAAGAAGAAATATTAAGTATGCACATTTGTATTGAGTGTTATGATTTAACAAAAAAAAAAAAAGGAATTTAACAAAAAAATATTGAGTGTTATGGTTAGCCCATTTGTTAGATAGATAATAGCCCATATCATATCAAACCCATATACTTTTTTTTTTTTGATAAAGAGTATTACATTAACTAGTTGGAAGCCTAACAAGCTAAGCTCCAACAATGCACTACTACATAAATTTAATAGGTTGCCGTGCTAACCTACCAGCGAGCCTCATGGGTAACCTAACCAAGGGAGCCGAAGCGGGAGGGGGTTGAGATTGTGTCACAAGGGGGCAAGCTAACTTTACCGTCCATGTTAATTCCTGCAATATTACGTCATTGGGGACTTGAACCTGGGACCTCCTGGAGCGCATGAAATTTTGGGGAACAGGGATGACCAGCTGAGCTAGGGGCCGTTCTTATTAAGATTAAATAGTTAAGATTTGATCAAATTAAGATACACTTTCATTTTCATAAACTGTTTATGGTTAGAAGTTCATTTGTTCCTAGCGGTGAGTAGTTCATGTGCTTAAAAAACAAAAGAATCAATTATCAACTATAAGGCTACCTCATAATGATATTAGTTTCATCGAGGTATTCTCCTGTAAAAAAAGTACAACTGTGACAAGCAATCCACTTTGCCCAACACTTTTTCTCATAATGAAGGGGATTCCAAATGCCCACTTTCCCCCTAGCTTATTATAATAATAGAGGGGCTAAAGGTGTACAACGTGCCGTCAAGGCACAACCCAGTTCAAAACGTCACGTGTTTAGCGTGCGGTGTATCGTGTTGTGATGTGTCGGAGATTAAGGCGTACTGTGTTGTGCAGGGCCAGATGACGTGTTGTGTTGTGCTGGATCGGACACATTTATTTCATGTTCTTCAGAGTAAATATTTTTCAAATATTTAGGTATTCTATGAGTTCTTATAAAAATAAGTCAATATATCGACTATCAAATGTCAAAAATTGGCTAGAGTATAGAGTAATTTTTAGTGTTTTATGCATATTATGAACAACGTTCTTAATGTGCCGTGCTATGATGTTACACGTGCTTATCCGTATCGCATGTTGTGTTGTTCCAATGTGTCAATTAGGCTAACCCAACACAATCTATGAAACTAACGTGCTGAGCCGTGTTGGGTTAAGTCACGTGCTGGGCTGGATTGTGCTCAAATTTTAACGTGATGTGTTGGGCTATGCTCGTGCTGGCATAACCCAATTTACACCTCTAAGAGGGGCTGCCCAACAACCATTGGCCTCCAGCCTCCACTTGGAATTTTTCTCGAAAAATCCCAACCACCATTAGTCTAACATTGCTCTGTATATAGTGGTTGGAACCTCACGATTCGTTATCGCGGGAGGCTAAGCTGAATAGTGAATTCAATAACGTCGATAGATCAGCCGCCAGCCGCCGTCCGGGTTATTAATTTGTGTTTCATTTAGATGTTCAACTTGATCAAAAGAAAACAGCTTGTGTCAATGAAAATTTCAACAAAAATAATCATAATAATAATACTCCCTCCGTTCCGATTTACTTGATGTTATAGAGTTTTTCACGCAGATTAAGAAACAACATAGAGATTAAATTTTCTCCAAATCTACCCATATTAATAGCTTCCTAGAATTTTAAACCACCTAGTTTTTAGTTTCTAGATTTAATGTAAATTACGTATTCCATTGTAATTTACTTGGGATAAACCAAATATTCCTTCCAAATCCTTAGAATAATAATTTATCTACTAATTATAATAAGAATTAATGGTATGCTGTGATTCCAATGCAAGGGCAAATCAGTGAGAATTTAGGAAAAATATTTAAACCCTCATCTATTTTGGAACACAAAAAAAATCCTAAAACATCAAGTAAATTGGAACAGAGGGAGTAGTAGAAAAGCCTAAGTAGGTTACTAATAACAGTAACCAAGAAGGTTACACCAATGATTAATCAACGGAATGGCTGGTACATAATTTTATATTATAGTGGTTTATCTTCCTTTGCTGGGAAGAAGTCGAGAGGTTTCGACTTCCATTGTGAGTCACTACTACTAAGGTTTTGTTAACTTATGCATCCATGCACAAATTAAGACCCTTTAAATATTATTATTTTTGCTGGTTTTTGTGAATATTTTTGGGAATAGCAGTTGTTCTTGGTTAAGCAAATATTGGAATTAGAGAAAACCCTCTTTCCCTTTTAACCCTTATGTATGTTAAATATTATTTTATTGAATTGTTTTTCACCCTGACTATTTAATCTCTTAATCTTCCCATCTCAATAATCATCATCATCTCCCGTTTTTCCATCCCATTATTAATTGATCCCACTAGAGGAATCGAAAATCCCATTTATGTATCAACTGATTTCAACATTCACATGATTTATGGTATGGGGTACATCACTAAAGAATTTTTGGATTTGATTAATCTGTAATCACCATTACAGGATTCCAAACAAAAACCTTTAAAAATATACCCCTAATTAGAATTTTATAACAACAACAGAAATCTTATAAGTGGGTTTTTGTGATCCCAATTTTCTTTATCAAAAAATAAACCCAAATCCAATTTTCCAAAACCTAATTAGAAAAATCTTCCCATTTTCTTAGATCTTATACGGTAATACATAGAAAGATATGTTTGAATCTCGAATTTTATTTGTGTTTTAATTTTGTTTCTTAATTATTTTTTTTGGAAGAATTGAGATGTGAAGATATAAGTGAAGAGGAAGAGTCAAGGGGCGAAAGGTACAGGAAGAAAACAAAATAAAAAAGCTTCTTTCATATGAAGGCCGATTATTAATTGTAGCAAAGCTATAATTGTAAAACTCGATGGGTAAATATGGAAACTGGTTCCTATTTCCAATGTTGTAATTACTCTACCGAGGTGTAATGAAAACTTATGAAAACAATAACAAAAAATGCCCTTTATACCACTGTTAACTTGTGCATGAATGCACAAGTTAACAAAACCCCTACTAAAATATAGTGAAAATGTCTAATTGGCTTTGAGAAACTTAATTTGAATTAAACAACCACTTTAAAAAATTATTATTCAACTTCTGTTTCTCAATAACGAATTGAACTACGTGACGTGTATTTCAAAACCGGCAATAACGAAACCGATATAAGTTTTTTAGTTGACCACCGGAATAGCCTTCAAAAATGCCGGTCCTAAAATCTAATTTTCGTGAACTAAAATGGTGTTCAACTACTAATTTCTATTAATAGATATTTCAGGTTCAGAAGTTAAACCGGCTTGGTATTCAAACTAAGATTGAATGCTGGTTTTCTCTGCAACTCAACAGTTTCAGCAATTTTGGTGATTCTAACCTAAAACCATGGCTACAAATCGATTCAAACATTCATAAATGAGCTAAAAAAACACATGAATGATCATCCACAAGTTAACAAAACCCCTACTAAAATATAGATGAAAATGAAAAAAATAAATTCTAATGAGAAACTTAATTTGCCAACTTAATTTGAATTAAACAACCACTTTAAAAAATTATTATTCAACTTCTGTTTCTCAATAACGATGTGCCAACTAACTCAAATTGATGTTGTTAACATCATTTAAAAATTTTGTTGAAATTATCGTACAAAACTAAGTCAACTTGATGTTGTCAAACAAGTTTTATTTTCAGAAAATCATAGTGTTGACAAACTCAAATTCATGTTGTAATTATCGTACTAAGTAGTCAACTTGATGTTGTCAAACTTTATAATTCATTGGGTCATCATACTGACTAACTCAAACTGATGTTAAAAGAATTTTGTTTTCTATTGAAATTATGAATCAATTAACTCAAATTGATGTCGTTGAAGGAATTTTATTTTTCATTGAAACTACAATACCGGCTAACCATATGGATATTGTTAAACGAATTTTATTTTTCAGAGATCATTCTTCTTACTAACTCAAATAGATGTTCTTAAATGATTTTTTTTCACTGAAATTATGTACCAACTAACTCAAATTTATGTTGTTAACTGAATGTTGTTTTCCATTGAAATTATGTACCAAGTAACTGAAATTGATGATGTTAAACGGATTTTATTTTTCATTGAAATTATGTACTGATTAACTCAAACTGATGTTGTTAATTTAATAGATTTTATTTTCAAAAATCGTGGGTTAACAAACTCTAGTTGATGTTGTTATGTAGGATTATTCTTCATTGAAGCCATCATACTGACTAACTCATATTGATGTTGTTAAACGAATCATATTTTTTAGAAATCATTGTTTACAAACCCGAAATGAGGTTAAATAAATTTTATTTTAGAAATCATAATGTTTAGAAACTCAAATAGTTGTTGTGAAATAAAATTTTCTTTTGATTGAAATTATGCACCAACTAACTCAAAATTTATATTTTAATTAAATGAATTTTATTTATCATTTAATTAACTCAAACTGGTGTTGTTAATGGAATTTTATTTTTCAGAGATCATTGTACTGACTAAATCAGATTGATGTTGTTACAATATATATGAATTTTCCTTTCCATTGAAATTACCCATCAACTAGCTCAAATGGATATTGTTAAATGAATTTGATTTTTCATTGAAATTATCATACCAATAAACTCAAAATGATGTTAAACAAATTTTATTTTTGGAAACCATCGTGAGAAACTCAAATTGGTGTTGTTAGATAAATTTTTTTTTCTACTGAAATTATACGCCAATTAACTCTTTTTTCCATTGAAATTATCGTACCGATTTACTCAACTTGTGTTGTTAAAGGAAATTTTATTTTTCCGAAATCGTTGTGCTAATTCCATTAAAACTACGTACCAAATACCAACTAATGCAAATTGATATTTTTATATCTATTTTATTTTTCATTGGAGTTATCATATGCCTTCAATTATTTTTATTTGGTCAATTAATTGGGATTTCGGATATATGATGTTCATGATGTTAATAATGAAGTCCACGATCTGCTGTTTTTTGTTTTGTTTTGTTTATGTTCTGGTTTTTGATGATCTTACCTACTTTAAACTATGTTGTGCCACTTGTTGATTTGAATCGTCCACTTTGAACGTGCATATCCGTTCCTTAAAACGGTGGCGAAATAAAGCTTTGCTAGATGCTTTATGCTCAGAAAATAGCGTTACTAAGTAAGGACAGAAAGTGTGTGACCCAAATTAATCGGTAGGAATTTGGGTCAGACATTTAGGTCCCTTTTTAAAATGAGTGTATGTGGAGTTTAAATATCCTAATATGATGTTCTTTGTAGGCTTAGGAGTTTTTTTACAGTCCTTCGCAAAAGTTAAGTGTTACCGCGCCTTAAATAGGACGCTCTATTAATTTCCTTTTACAGTAGATGATAAATCAAGTTGATATAAATCTTTCCTCGGAGTTTGAAAAACTAAATCAAAAGTAGGTTATACTCCCTCTGTCCGAAATTAGTTGGGCTATTTGTAGTTTGCACAATTATTAAGACAAAAAGAAAAGGGGAGTATGATTAACTATTTTTTACAATTATACTCTTATGGATGATAACTAGTAAAACTTAGAAATGATTTATCTTTTAAATTATACCACGGTTTTTCGTAAATTTTATACCGTTGAATTGTTTATTAAAACACTTACGTAACGAATATAAACATGACTATCAAATTAATTATACATATTTCTTATACTAACATAATTAATTAAAATGACAGTTTTAAAAATATCCCCTGATTATTGAGATAGCTCGATTATTTGTTGGACAAAATTTAAAACCAATTAACTCAATTAATTTGGGACGGGGGGAGTATATTTATTTATTTGTGTGTACAAAATTCTAATTAATCCAACTCAAAAAAATTGATCTTAGAATAAGGGTAGACAAATTCTTGCAGTAGCTCCAAACCAGATTTTTTATAGATAAGTGTTATACCCGGTTCCTATTTTTGATAGATAAGTGTTATAAAAGAAAACAGCTAGTCTCAATGGAAATTTCAACAAAGAAAATCATAATAATAATAGTAGCTAAGCATATTTACACCAATGATAAATTAAATGAATGGATGGTATATAATTTTATAATATAGTGGTTGATGGTATTTTCTCTTATCTTCCTTTGCTGGGAAGAAGTGGAGGCCCTCCCAACAAAAATTTATAAAATTTTAATTAATTTTGACGTGTTGTGTTGTGCCATAAACGTGCTAGCCCGTCCCAATTTACACCTCAACTGGAGGGGTTCTAAATTTCATTGTGAGAGGATCACTACTAAAAGTAAAGCCAAATGAACGACGCGATAAATTAATAAAAATGTCTAATTAGCTTTCAGAAATCAACCACTTGGAAAAAAGAAATTAATTTAACTGCTCTTTCTCAATTAAAAATAAAAATTTTAACTATTGTTTCTCAATAATGACGGATCTTATTTCATTGAAATCACATGCATCCAAGTAACAAATTGATTTTTATTTTATTTTTTTGAGCGCATACAAATTGATGTGGTTCAATGGATTTTTTTTTTCATTGAAATCATATGCCAACTAGCATTGATATTGTATAATGAATTTATTTTTCCTCAAAATTATCTTCACGACTAACTCAATCTAATGTTGTTAAACAAATTTTCCTTTTGCAATCTTCACGCTTACATACTCAAATTAATGTTGTTAAATTTTTCGTTGAAATCATCGTATTGACTAATTTAGATAATGTTGGTAAGCGTTTCCTTTAGAAACACTGCAATGACTATCTCAAATGTTAAATGATTGTTTTTTCCATTGAAATTATGTACCAGTTAACTCAAATTGATGTTGTTAAATGCATTTTAAATTTTTACTAAAGTTATTTTACCAACTAAGTCAACTTGATGTTGTCAAACTAGTTTTATTTTCAGAAAATCATAATGTTGACAAACTCAAGTTGATGTTGTAATTATCGTACCAGCTAAGTCAACTTGATGTTGTCAAACAGGTTTTATCTTTCATTGGGTCATAATCATACTGATTAACTCAATTTGACGTTGTTAAACAAGTTTTATTTTTCAGAAATCACTATGATGATTATTGACTAACTTAAATTTATGTTGCTTAAAGAATTTTATTTTCCGTTGAAATTATGAACCAATTAACTCAAATTAATGTCGCTAGTATTTTTCATTGAAATTATCATACCAACTAAGCGAGTTGATGTTGTTAAACGAGTTTTGTGTTCCATTGAAACTACGCGCCAAGCACCAACTAATTCAAATTGATAATTTCAAATCTATTTTATTTTTTATTGAAGTTATCATACCTTTAAATTTTAATTTTTAATTATTTGATTATTATATCGTGTTGTTAAATATTGCCCGGTCAATCAATTGGGATATGGGATGATGTTCATGATGTTAATAATGAAGTCCACGATCTAATGTTTTTCTTCGTGCGTACGTTCATGCTCTAGTTTTGATGATCTTACCTACTTTAAAGAAACAAGGGGGTGAAATTCGGCCGTAGGTTTAACGTTGGCGAACTATGGTATACCACCTTTTGATTCAAGGCGCCCACCTTGAAACGTGCATATCCGTTGCTTTAACTGTGGTGAAATAAAGCGTTGCCAGATGAAAATAGCGTTGCTAAATAAGGAACGGAAACGTGTGTCCCAAATTCCCACTCCTAACCAATATAAAGAGGATACTTAGAATGCCTAGCAATGGTTTCTTTTCTCTTTAAAAAAAAAAAGAAGGCCACATAGAGAATGGGGTACAAATTTGGGACTGACATTTATGGAAATGAGTCTAAGTGAAATCTAGGAATTTGGGCAAATATTTATTTTCTCTTTTTTTCACTTTTTATTCGCTAATTTCCTAATTTCTTATGTTGATTTCATCTTCTAGGGCTTCCTTATTCCCTAGTTCTGATTTCAGTGGGAGTTTTTTTTGTTTTTTTTATTGTCTGTTTTTGATTTGGGTTTAAATCTAGTATTTGGGTTTTTGTGGTTCATCTTCAATAAACTGAAGATTCGAAACGGATTTTTGTAGAAAGATTCAATCACCTACACCAACAAGAACAAGAACAACTCAATCTATGGAAATTAAGACAATATCAACTAGATCAAGATCATCATCAACAAGTTCATCTATCACTTCAATTGTTAACACATCCCCAAAACCGAGTCAGCCCGATTCAATCCGTTCCAGACTGATTCAGGCTACCGCTGCTACTTCAGACACTGCTACTACTACCCCTACTTCTTTGGTTACTACCTTGGCTACTGTTATTACTTGGGTGTTCATCACCTTTATTGGGTTAGGCAATATAAATTTAAAAACCACAGTCCATGTTATTCACATGTTCTGAGAAATATTGGGTTGGATCTGATCCAATCATTGACTTGTTCCTTGATACAAACTAGTTTTGATTTCATAACTTGTTTGGCCCTGTATGTTTTGTTCTTTACATTAAGAGAGAAAAGAAAGTCTTCTGAAATTGTTCTTAGATATAGAAAGATAGAATTGATGGGAAGGAATTGGTGGAGATACTATAATTTGTATGAGTATGTAATGATCTTGAATCATCTCTGTAAGATTTCTAATTTCCTAAATCTGAGTTATCAATATATCTACTGAGGTTTAACCTCTTTTTCGAAGAAAAAAAAGAGTGTACGTGAAATTTAAATATCCTAATTGATTTTTCTAGATGATATCATTTATAGGCTTAGGAGTTGTTCTACGGTCTTCCGTAAAAATTTGTGATACTGCGCTTCAAATAAGACACCCTATTAATTTCTTTTAGATGATAAATCAAGGTGACATAAATCTTTTAGTCGGAGTTTTAGAAAACTAAATCGAAAGAAGGTTATCTATTTTTATAATTGTGTATACAAAATACTAATCAATGTAACTCACAAAGATGTCGATCTTAGAATAAGGGTAGCACTTCTTTTTTTGGTATCTTCAAACCCTATTTATGATAGATAAGTGTCATAGTGAATTGAGGTTGAAGTTCTATCAAAACTTGTATTTGATCAATAATTCTCGAATAACCTGATAATAGAAGAGAAGGAACTTAGGACATACAAGAACTATACAAGAAATCAAATTAGGATATAGGTTTCTTAAACTATCAAGAAGGCCGGATGCCTCAAATATATATTGTAATCGATCATTTCTAGGTTTCTTTATATGTAAGCAATGATTCCTTGCAACCTAAGTAATTCTCAATGGTGCTAAGATCAATTTCTTTCCTCAAAAAATGTCTATTTCTTTAGTTATAACTTAACTTGCATTGAGGTTTTTTTCATACTTTCAAGTGTTTAAATAATTAAAGCATAAACCAATCACCATAGAGATAACTTCAAACCGTAAAGTTAGGCGCATGCATTTGAAGTTGCAACTGCCTAAATAGAGATCCAAAATTTAGTTCAGATATTAGATCAATTCTAGGAAAGAACTAAAACATTTGTCGCGTAAGAAAAATACTCAGAATAGAAGCCGTAAGTGTGCGAAAATTTCATCATGAAAAATAAAGAAGGAAAATTCACCAAATACAAAGGAAGAATTTGATCTGTTGCACCTTAGTCTTCCGAAATCATTATATTAGGTTTCTCGAACTGAAGTGAATACTGAATTAGGTTCTTCTAAGGCTAAGTCCTATGGGCTAGATTGGACTGCTAGATTGGCCAAAAAGTGTTGCAAATCATGAAAAAAGTGTGGGGAAAAATTTAACACTCTTTCGGCTACTTCTCTCTCCTAGTATTTGCTCGTAGTCGAACTATCAGCGAGATTTAAATGATGAATAGTGTGGCGCTCAAAAAGTGACACAAGCGCTGAATGGTTCGGCGCTCACAAAAATCTAACGGCTGAGATTTAAACGATGAATGGTTCGGCGCCCAAAAAGTGACCAAAATGCTAAATGGTTCGGCGCTCAGAAAAACGCCGAATGGTTCGGCGCTCACAGATGACGTGGACTGCTAATCTAGCTGCTAGATTGTCCATCCCATAAGCGTTAGGAGGTTGCTCTATCTGACGTGCATGGCCAATCTAGCAGCTAAATATCTAGCCCATAGGACTAAGCCTTAAGTTACTTTGAAGTTGAGGAACTTCACAGTACTTGTTGGCTAGGTTTGGAACTAAAATCTTGGGTTTGCGATATCAAGTCGTTTTGGAGAGTCAAGGAACTTCCTATGACACGTAGGTTCGCAAAATCACCAATTAGCTAGGTTATCGAACTCATATGGGAAAAGGTCATAGAAAATTTCTCACTTGTTTCAGTTTTTCTGAGCCCGTCAAACCATGACTTGAATTCAAAACTTCACTAGACAATTGATTCTTCTTTGCAGTTTGATCATCTACTAAGTCTTCGACTTTTCAACGATAGACAAATTGATATGAGGGAGAATTCTCTGAAAGAAAAATTAGTTTTCGTTGCTACCATTTGATGAAGTTGTTTGAGTGATGTCTTAATATAATATTCATTCTTCAATCTTGAAGAATAACTTGGATGATCATGAGACTTTTCTACCTAATTTACTCTAGAACGAAGCTGACTTCAATAGGTTGTGAGTCAAAAAAAAGTTATAAGAATTTGAAAACAAACTTAATATACCAACGCCGGCCCGTATGTTAAACAAAGCATTCGCCCATTGCTAGTGATGAAGATTCATATCTCCAGGTACTACAACACTTGCCCCCTAGCATCAATCATGCTCCGTGTAATTTGTTGGAAATCTTTTTCCAAGTCGTGTACCATTTTCTGGAGTCTTATTATATTTTAGATGTGTTATGGTCCATCAGGAGCATGCTGAAATCCATGTGCCTTAGCCTTGCATTTTAACCTTGATATTTCTCATGCAATATCTTATGTTGGGTTTTCCATGCATAATGCTTCCTTCTTTGTTTAATCATGCATCTTTTTGTGCCAGGTGATAAGGGACTAACTGGGACCTCCCACCAATTGAACTCTGACATCCTTATCATCAAACCTACAAATTGAGACTCCATCTTACTCTTCCCTTGGCATTGAGAAGTTTAATCAAGACCTTTATTCTGAAAAAAATAACACTAGCTTAATTTGTGTAATTATTCTTAGCTTCTCATTACTACATGTTATGCTTGCAGGTTCAACGAAGTGACTCAACGTGGGACACCCTTAAAAACCACACAATTATTATTTAGATAAATGACTGATATTTTCAAACAAAAACTGAAAAATCTCATACAGCAATCATTATTACATGGTAGAAATCCAAACTGCCACACTATTTCACCAAATATCAAATCTAAAATTAAGTAGCTAATCTAATGGAAAAAAGAAAATTCAAATTAATATTACACAAAGAATCTAAAGCTGTAGTTTTCTGGAACTTCATATAACGCGACATCACATTATAGTACAATTTTTATCAGCCAAAAGATATATAATGTCAAGCATACTAGTCTGGCCACGTCTATCATGAGGAGTTTGATCTTTTAACATTTCATTTTCCCGTTCAAGTTTTTCTATTTTTTCTCTATCAAGTTGGCTGGTATGGAGAGCAAGTTGGGTGGTGTGAAGAGCCTGCAAGTAGTCCGCATCAAGCTTTTGTTAAGACAGCGTAAATAGACCCTGAATAAACAGATGACAATATCTGAACCTATAAATTGAACTAAATTGAAATTTTGTTTTACCGCATCTAGTTGTTTTCTTAGCAGCGGCGCCTCATCAAATGGTTTCAGTTGGGCCTTATAATGCACAACTTGTTTCTCTTGTGCTCCACGCATCATAAGTTTTTTCGCCTCGTCCTTGTCATGTGCATTCTGCAGCCGAAATAGGATAAATTATATACTAGTAACCTAACACTTCTTCAATGAAAGAAAAAAAAAAGAAAAAAAAACTATCACTTTTGTTAATAAAAACTGAAATCTATTGGCTGACATATACAAACAAGGAAAAATTGGTAGATTCACAATTTCAGATTCAATTTCAGGAGAGTGATAATGGAGGGTGATGCCGCTAATGTTACTACAGCTGTTTTAGGGGATATACGGGATATCCCTTGGAGTATCAGGTCAGAAATACTAAAAATTAAGGATGCTGTTGGTTTATTCGAAGATGTGAAGTTTCAACATGTTCCCAAAAATGTAAACTTTACAGCACACTCTTTATGTCAATATGCAATGCATAACAATGTAAATAGCTGGTGGGATGAAAATTCGCCACGCTCTTGTATCCCTGCAAACCTCATTTAACTGAGGTATTCAATAATTTGGGCTCTTTAGAGCCCTTCCTCCTTCAAAAAAAAAAGAACCTATTGCCTTATGCCAAATGTCAAGAAACTGGTGTCGATACTATGAGTTGTGAATGGGTCAGTCAGTATAACTATGTTGACGGATCCTCTCTATCGGTAAAATACGCAACACGTTGACTTGAATTATCGTGGGTTCCAAATTTTATGCACCTGAGCATTCATCGAATACGGTATTCAAAGCATTAAAAATTTGAGGTGGGATTATTGCACTAAATATGAGAGCCACGAACCAAAGTTAGAATCTTATACTACTCGCACCTTAATCATTTCTACGACATCACCTGTGTATGATTTTCCATTATTTTCGTCTCTGACACTTTGCACAAGTGTCATCAATTGTTGAACCTGACTTTTACGCTGGGTTTCCTCTTTAGTCTTATTATCGAAAAGAATAACTCTGTTGTTACAGAGCTGGAGCACCCTCTGTTGGAGCATCCAAAAAAATAAAAATATGTTATGACCCCATCAATATTTACCATTAACTTAAAATCTGTCTGTTGAAATACAAATGTGTAGAAAAACCTGCAAGGAAGGAGGACATGTGGATAAGTATTCATGGAAGGTCGTGTCTAATTCATCACCACCAGTAAAGGCAACAATCATGTAGTTAATGATCCTGTCGTCGAAAATTTCCTTTAAACTTCTTAGAACATCTTCTTCTTCTGACGAAAACCGAGTTCTAATAGAACAAACCAAAATAAATCCATCGATCCCACGCTTTGCAAGAGTAATGCAGTTGACCATCTCACGTGTGTAATAGTCATGTCCTCTTGACGGATCGAATAGCCCTAAAAAAATAACTTATTACCAAATGCACTTCTTCTAGGTACTTGAGATGTTCAACTCTGTTATCATAAAATAGGAAGAGAAAAGAGAATTGAAAAAGAAAACTATGCAAGTACGTACCTGGTGTGTCAATGACATTAACAACTTGACCATCATCCAGCGTAGTTATCTCTAGTTTGCAAGTGGTTGTGACACCAGAAGCACAAACCCTTGATAAAAATTCCGTCTTTCCAGTAATGCTATTACCAAGATCACTTTTTCCATTCCCAACTTTTCCAAACAGAACCAAGGTTCTTGGTTCTCTAGATTTGCCAACGGGATGTATCCGATATTTTTGCAGGGAATTTGCACTTTCCATCCTTCTGACACGAATCAAAATTCATATTAATAAATAATTGTAACATATCAATAATTAATCAATCAACATACTTTAGAAACACATCTAATTGCACTAACTTAACCAAATCAAATAATTGTAACATATGATACCAAATCAAATCAAGATGTGGTGAACACGATAACATATTGCTAACAGCAGCAGATTAATGAATAAATCCTTACTTGGTTGAATGAAACTCTGAAAAACAACGAATCCACTTATCAAGCAAGAGCTAATGGTTTGGCAGAATTCAAATGGTTGTAGTTTAGTCTGGTGTGTGCGTATATATATATATTGTATAATTATGGAAAGTGTCAAAGGATAACATGTCTGCTTTTATGAAAATTATACCTATAATAATAGGAGTAATTGAATTGTTCTGGCCTGACATTTTACTACATTCACCCTGAAACTCCGAAACTACTAAATGAACCATTCCTTTTTTTGGAGTTTTCTAGAGGGGAATATGTGTTCAAGGGAATGAAATGAATCGTCAAGGTTTTTCACCGTTTATCCAGAATAAATAAGTTACATTTTGGTCCTAACTTTGGCCAGCTTTGAGTTAGGTCCCGGTCTAAGAATTGTGTTTTTTTACTGTCCTGACCGTGCGCAGTTACTTAATGATGTAAGTTTCTAAATAAAACCTACCATTTGATACACTTACAAAGTCTACCATGAGATGATGGACGATCTGCGAGCAGATGATGATGCACCGTTCATGGTTCATCCTCTGTTTTCTGATTCGAGCTCATGAAACCATTCATCCTCTTTATTATTGTATATGTACAAATAATATCAGAACTCGAGCTCATGAAGTAGTTCCTTCTTTTTAAGACATAGTCGTATTAACAATGCTAGATAAAGAACGATCAAATTTCCAGACATAGTCGTGTTAACAAGTGGATTTGATTAGCAGCATAAAAGTTTGGCCAAGTTAAAATTGATTACATTTTGTTAACACGACTATGTCTTAAAAGCATAAAGAACGACAAGTTAAAATTTGATCAGTCGTGTTAAAAAGCATTAACTTTTATGCTGCTAATCAAATCCACTTGTTAACACAACTATGTCTTAGAAAGAAGGACAAGTTAGGCTTAAATAAAGAACGATCAAATTTATACTTGCAGACAGTAAATGTTAAAATTGATTACATTTCCAGAATACAAAATAAAGTTTGGACAAGTTAGGCTAGATAAAAAACGATCAAATTTATAATTGCACAACATAAATCTACCACTATAAATGATCATGTTTAATTAAAACTTAATAATAAATGTTCAATTGATATTTCTTAATAAATGGTTCTTTAATTAATCAAATGAATATAATTTTGTTGATACATAATAAATTTATTCGATATTAATCATATCAGTAAGCATTAATGGTAGTTGTGATGGGGATAATGGTGGTAGGTATTGGTGAGACTAGTGGAGTGGTGTCGATAATTTGTTGGTGGAAGAAGAAGTGGTAGTAGGGTGAGAAAAAGGGGTCCTAAGATAGGTAAATTAAGCACTAATGGTGGTTGTGATGGTGGGTCTGCGGTGGGGATAATGGTGGTGGGTATTGGTGAGACTGGTGGAGTGATGATGATAATGTGGTGGTGGAAGAAGTTGTGGTAGTAGGGTGAGAAAAGGTGTTCTAAGATAGGTAAATTATTTAGTCACTCTTGGTTAATTTTTTTGTATTTTATTTTAAATTGATTTTAGTTTTCAAATTACTTTTTATTTATTATTTTTTAAAATTAAAACAATTTTTAAAGGCCAGATTTTTCCAAAAAATAAGATGTTGTGATTTTAAGATTTGGCGGGTAGGGGGAAGGAAGAAAAATGAGACCTATAAAAAAATTGACCAAACACAAGGCTACACGCGAATTAATTATAATCGTTTCAGTTTCTCACATCTCTTTATTCTCCTGTTTTGTCATGGTTTCTGTTTCTGTCATTATTTCTCCCATACTTCATGGGATTATGCAAGGCTACGCGTGAATTAATTGTAATCTATTCATTTCTCCCCAACTTCGTGTAATTATGCATGCTTGAGAAATAGTTCATGAGAAATAGGTAAAGAGACAAGAAAAGAAATGGATCAAGAATTAAATATTATTATAAATTTTAGGAAAATGAATAAACACAAATCTATGTAAATTGGGAACCCAACAATTTGATTTTAGATTTTGTCCCACTAATAAGTGACCTATATCACTAAACAAGGAAATATTTCTAAAATTATCCTTTTAGTTAATTATAAAAATTATAAGAAATGAGCATAATTTGATAGGCATGTTTATATTCGTTACGTAGGTGTTTTAAAATTCTTTTCAATGGTATGAACTTTGCGAACATCTGTGGATTAGTTTGAGATAGAGGTGTAAAACGTGCCGGCCCGGCACAGCCCGGCACACGAAGTCGCGTGCTTCACGTGCCATGTGCCGTGCTGTGTTGTGCCAACGATTTAAACGTGATGTGTCGTGCTGTGCTGTGCTTTACTAGTCAAAATCTAGGCACAGTACATCCCACGGGCACAACACACGAATAAACGTGCCGTGCTGGGCCGTGCTGGCACACGTGCTATAAACAATTTGAAATCACTTAATGTATACATTAAGTCGGACATTATCACAAGAATTTAATTAGACAACATATCATTTGAAATTATTTCAAGTAAAATTAACAAGTTTGTTTGTGCCCAAAATCACTTTTGGGCACGAAACACAAAGAATGGATAGTTTTGTTAGTATTTTGGATTGGGTGTTGATTTGAAGAACGAACCAAAGCGACACAGATTTTTACGTGGTTCGGCATGGTTGCCTAAGTCCACGGGTGAATCCCCTTGGGGAGTATTTTTTCATTGATAATTCTATTACATTCTGTTTTCTCTCCTATTGTCTACCCCATTGCTCCCCTCTCTGTTCTTCCTATTTATACAGTTAAAAATATAATTCCAATATCCACATAAATTGCATTAACTGCCCATTTATGCTCCTATAATGAATTCTGGATGTAACTGTTGGGATTAATGCTGCATGTATGAAACTTCTACATTTAGTGTTGCATGGCTTCATGGTGATTTATGTATGAAACATCACATTTATCCATCATGATAAATTATGCATCTTTGGCAAAATTTGGATTGGGCTTGGCAGTTTGGATGGATGCTGGTTGGCAGCATAATTGGCTGGCAGACTGGATGGAGGTTGGCTGGCAGCATGGTTGAACAACAGACTGGATGGAGGTCGGAATAGAGCTGCACATGAGCCGATACAGTCCGGGTTTCTATTGAACCCGGTACCTGTACACGAAGTTGACCGATTCTGAAAATTGAGTACCTGTCCTGGTACCGGTAAATCGGTCCGGTTCACACCGGGACCGGGTTTTTACCCGGTATAAAAATATTTTCAAAATATATTAAAAATGTTCTCATAATATATTTAAAAAAAAAAAAAAAAAAGACGGACCGGTTCCACTCCGGGTCCGGGTTTTTACCCACTTTCTCATATGTTAAGTGGACGGTTAGGATAGATTTCAATCTTATAATCTATGGACCGGGTTTTTTGGGTACTATCGGTACTGGGTGACCGGAATAAGGTAAGAAACAGTACCTGTCCCGGTCTACTCCGGGTATCAATTTTCAGAACCGGTACATGTACCGGTAACTCCGGGTCCGGGTCTGTACAGGTCCGGTTCTTTCGGTTCCGGGTCGGTACAGGTAATCTGGACCGGGTCTTGTGCAGCTCTAGGTCGGATGGCAGCATAGTTAGCAGCGTTGCTGGATACAGGACTGAAAATTGTCTAGGGATGTGACTGACTTCGATAGTTGACCGACGATTGACTTTGACCATTGACTGGCCGTTGACCTTGACCGGATGTTGACCGACTTTGACCATTGACTGGTCTTGTGCAAACTGGTGGGCTGCCTTGGTTGACTGGTTAGCGGGCTTGGATGAGGACCAAAGGATGATTCAAGTATCAATTCGGCCCATTAAGTGGCATTTTTACTTATGGTACAAACAAAGTTTATTCAATAAAAATAAATAGCACAAAAAAAGGGTCAATTTTTTTAAAAACTAGCTAGTTTTTTTGTTAAATATATGTGTTGTTATAAATAAGCAAGCATAAAATGTTAAAAACTAGCTAGAATAGTGACTCTTTTGTGAAATATACAAAAAATGTGATGTATTATTCCTTGTTATATGGTGTATTTGTACATGTTTTGACGTGCTTTCTTAATGTACTGTGCTGGGCTGGGACACGTGCTTATCCGTGCCGCGTGCTGTGTTGTGCTAATGTGCCAATTAGTCGAACCCAGCACGTCCCATTTAACTAACGTGATGTGCCGTGCTGGGCTAAGTCACGTGCTGGGCTGGGCTGTGCTCAAATTTTAGCGTGCTGTGCTCGTGCTGGCACAACCCAATTTACACCTCTAGTTTGAGAGATAAATCATTTCTGAATTTCACTAGTTATTATCCATAAGGATATAATTGTAAAAAATGGTTAAAATTACTCTTTTCCTTGCTTTCCTTAAAAATTGTGCAAACTTAAACTAGGTCACTTAATAATGAGACGGAGGGAGTAGTACAATAATTTTAACACACGCGTATTAAAACAATCGAATCCACCATCATTCATTAAATATTAAGCAGCAAACCTAAAGGTAAAATATAAAATACAACAGATGAATAATACAGAAATAATAGAAAAAACATGATTTTATGGAATTATTATATATAACCGAAAGTAGCAATAAAGGAACCAAAATGATTGCTTTTGTCTCATATTGATGGATTGCTTTATCCCGAGAACTTTTGGTATCAGCCCTTAAAGGAACCGAACATAGCGAAACCACGTCTATCCGGAGCATATTGTCTTTTCAACCTTTGTATTTCCTGTTCTCTTTTTTCGAGCTCATTTTCAACCTGCAAGTTCGATCGGTATTTTACTTTTTTTTTTTATTATGCGAAATAAATAATCCTCGCTGCAGTTCGGTTGTAAGAACCCCCTTTAATAACATATATATATGAAAATTTTAAACCAATAAGTTAAATTATACTCCCTCCATTTAAAAAAAAAATATCTATTTCTTTAAAAAAAAAAAGGCTTGTTTTTCTATTTGGAAAATCAATATTATTAGTTTACTAATTTACCTATTTAGGGACCCTTTTCTTTTTCCCTCGTAATATGAAAGGGGATCGCTTCTCTATCCATCTTTTCTCTAATAGTCCCTTCGTCCTAGTTTAGATGCCGAAATATAGGATTTTTTTGTCCTAAAATACTTGTCATTCTTCATATTTTTCCACCGTTTATCCTGATATGCCCCTAATTTGAAATCATGGCATATCATGGAGAATTGTGTTATTTCAATTTTTTAGACACGCTCTTAAATACTTTTCTCTATATACTTTCTTTAATTTGATTTTTTTCCAATTAAAAACAAAAACCTAGACATCTAAAATCTAGGAACTTTAAATACTAATATAAGGTAATTGTAGGGAAAAAACTATTCCCTTTGTGTTTCTTAATCTTTGTGCAAAATATAATTTTGAGTATCAAATTAACGGGGCATGAATAAAGTAAGAAAACCTATAAAAAATGGCTATAATGATTAGTTCTCTTAATCTTTATGCAAACTAAATAAACCTATTTTTCTCAAACGCATGGAGTATAAATTAAATATAAAGAGATTTTTTTTTTTTAACCTTTTCAAGTTTTTTTTGTAATTGCTGCGCCTCTGTTTTGTATAGTTGAGCTTCCTTTCTGTAGTCATCGCATGAACATGTCTTGCTACCAGAGCCCCTATCGTATGGTTTTGTCTGGGCCGTATAACTCATCGATATTTGGGGAACATTCCCTTGTCCAACTTGTCCTCGTTGTGTTTGGGGCCAACGCGTCATAGGTGTTTGGATGTCGTGCCCTCTTGCTTCTCTCTGTAACGGAGGCAACTTAGTGATTAAATATAAAAAATCAAGATCAGTAAACTACCGGTAAATTAAATGCAGATGACTTGGATGAAGGTAGGGCTGCCAACGGATAAATATCCGGCGGATATCGGCAATTCCGATAAGGTTAAGGTTAAGGATTATCGGATATCCGGTATCCGATAATATCCGGCGGATACCAAAATTTCCAATTCGATAAGGTTAAGGTTAAGCTATCAGATATCGGATTTTTATCCGTTAATATCCGTTAGTATGGGAACAGAACCAAAAGCTAAAATTTAACAAAATTTTTGCTCAAATGTTTAGCAACGCATGCTTAATTCACTGTCAATTATTTTCTGAATCGAGACCCAGAAGAATTCTATCACTTCGTTTCTCTAATCCTTGTTAATCTCTCGTATCAACCTTCTGATAATGGCAACTACCGGTGATAACGAAATTCTAGTTCATCCTCTACTGCCTCTACAGAAGAGTGAACAACTGTCAATACTAATTGAAGAAATGATAGCCAAGTTTGACAGAAGTAGTGAGCATCTTTGGCGCCCTTATCAGGAGCTAATTTGTATTCGCAGAGTGCATGAAAAGCTTCAAAAGATGACGGAGCCTAGTTCATGTGCTCCTTTAATGCAAGCTGAACTATATGAGCAACGTTCTAAACTGAACAAGAGAAGATCATAATGTTGAATCGATACAAAAGGTATTTATGAATTGCGTTGTATCTATTGGGAGGATGGAAGATAAAATTCTCCAGTGCTACTCGGAAACCATCAACCTTGAAAGTAAAGAGTTTATAGAAATGATGGTGGTCGATGGTTTGTTCATCATTGGAACCAAGTTGATCTCCTGCTCATGGAAAACCAGATTCCTATATTTGTTCTCGAACGTTTATTCAACCTAACTGCAGACCATAAGAACAAGCAAAGGGGCATGTCCTTTCAAGGGGTTGCGCTGAACTCATTCAAAGACAATATTGAGTTGCCGAAAAAAATCAATACCATTAACGGATAAACATTTAGTGTAACCCCTACCTTATCGGATATCGGATATTAACCAATCGGATAGAGCCCAATCCGATTCCGATAGGTTAAGAGGAAATATCCGATAAGTTATCGGATCCGGATATCCGGTATCCGATATAACGGATAAAATCCTATAGGATTTCGAATAATCGGAAACGGATACCGGATATCGGTTATCCATTGCCAGCCCTAGATGAAGGTGTGCTCATGATTTATATTGATCATCGGCCTATCAAAAAAGTAAATAAATTATAGTATTGATTATCAAGATGATGATTTTATATTTCTGCAAATTTTCCGATTAATTTAATAAGAACTTTAAAATTTAAGAAACCAAAACCTAACTCATTAAGGACCGAAATGAAGTGAAAATATGAGTTTTTTGGTATTTCTTAAACATAACTAATCATAAAAATCCGGGATGACCAAACTTGTGTTACAAAAACTCCATTCAAATGTTGGATCCATTAACACTCAATCTTAAACAAATTTGATACAAAAACTCCAAATTTTTAAAAATTAATACAAAACCCCAAATTTCAAAATTGGTTTCATCAAATTCTCTGGGGTTTTTATGTTATTTTTATTTTAATAGGGTTTTTGTATTACTTTTGTTTTCATGGTTTTTTGTGGATAGATAGTAACACCTTTGGGGTTATAACTTGCATACCGCTTTTAAATTTTTTTTAAAGTGACATACATCTATCAAACTAGAGAACCAAAAGAAAATATCAACCCAGTGCACATAAAGTTCCTAACTTTTTCTAAATCAGATCAGTGACACCCGCCTGATTTAGGTGGTAAAATCCTTGCGTAATTTTTCCGGAAAGAAAAACAAAGTTCATTGAGTGATGGTGTCACTGATTTGATTTGGAAACTCGCCAAGAGAAATAACTATATCTATATCATAACCCTTCAAATCTAGATTTGCTGGTATATTGTATGCCGAATTCAACCTTTAAAATGATACCGTGATTCGTATTCGAAGACTTACCTTCTTCTCAATAATCTCTAAAATAACATCACTTTTGTATGACTGTCCGTTTTCGAATTTGACCATTTTGACAAGTGACATCAATTGTTGAACCTGAGTTTTACGTTTGTATTCGTCTCTAGTCTTATTATCAAAAAGAACAACTCTTTTTCCGCAGAGCTGGAGTACCGTCTATTGGATCATCCGAGAAGATAAAAATAAATGTTATAGAAATCATACCAATAACTTGTTATAGAAATCACGATTAATAGACACAAAATTCTTGAAATTCTGTAGAAAAACCTGAAAGGAAGAAGGACAATTATCCAAGTATTCACGGATAGGCGTCTCTAGTTCATCACCACCAGTAAATACAAGAATCAGGTAGTTCATGACCTTCTCGCCGAAAATTTTCTTTAGAAAATGAAGAACGCCTTCTTCTTCAATCGAAAAACGACTTCTAATAGAACAAACCAAAATAAATCCATCGATTCCATCCTTTGCAAGAGTATTGCATTTAAAAAACTCATCTACAAAATTTTCAGTTCCACTTGACGAATTGAATATCCCTGAAAATGACATATCGCCTCATGAATTTTTCCTAGGTACTTAAAGATGTTCGACTCTGTAATGGAAAAATAGGAGGAGAAAAGATAATAAAAACAGAGAAGTATTCAAGTACGTACCTGGTGTGTCAATGACATTAACAACTTCATCATCATTCAGCCTACTTTTCCCTAGTTTGCAAGTGGTTGTGACCCCAGAAGCTGAAAGGACAGAAACAAATTCCTTCCTCCCCAAGATGCTATTGCCAACAGCACTTTTTCCATTCCCAACTTTTCCAAACAGAACTAAGGTTTTTTCGGCATCCGGCATCACATAATCATGATTCTGCATATTTGGACCTGCCATCCTCCAAACCAAATTCAAATTAATAGATAATTATGACATATCAATAATCAATCAATCAATTAGTTAAACGATGTATAGACTGTTGATGATACCAAAACAAAATAGGTGAAGACTATAACATATCGATCGTTAATAATGAATGAACGATGGAATACTTACTTGGTTGAATCAAACCCTTGAAATTTAATGAATCAACTTAGCAAGCAACTGTTGATGGTTTAGCATAGGTTTGAGTATTCTCGTATAGATATATAACTATAGAGTGCGTCAAATAATAGAAAGTTTTAGGGGGGTTTTGATAAAGTACCCCATTTCGATGTTCCCGTTTTCATCACCCGCGTTTGATTATTTCGGTCTCGTTTAACGCCTAATGGTAGTCAACGTCAACGTGGAAAATTTTCTGACCAGGAAAAGACATAAACCTCCAGTCCAAACCATTTGATTGGAACCGTATGTACCTAGATAAAACTTGAAAGACAGACTTAATACCGAGTTAAGGAATTTGAAGAGAGCTTGAACTTCTCCAACCTCCCCTCATTGACTTATGTTTTTGTTTTTGTTTTGCTAAGTCCAAAAAGTTCGGTTTTCACCTCATTGACTTATGTAGCTAGATGACCGTGTCCATTGTGAGGTTGAGCGAAAAAACTACACCATTTCCCGGATTTTGTCACAGGCTATACCTGTGACTGTACAGATTTGTAAAAGTTATAACTTGTTCTAAATAGGCCTTTATTAATATTGTCATATCGTTTGTAACTCTAATATTTGTGACAATTGGCCAAATACAGTCACATCTAATAACCGTTACAATAATTAATAGCCAAAATTGAACTAATTTTTGGATTGCGACACGTGTCATATTTGTCACATTTATCTCACCGATTTTAACTGTTACTCTATATTTACGACAATTCAGAATGTGACACGTGTCAGTTTTGTCACTATTAAAGTAACATATATTAGTGTTGCCGTTGTTTTGTAACGGTTCTTTTGTCACGACTTTTGTAACACTTAAAATGTCACTCTCATTTATATCAACAATAAGATGATGACACGTGTTGTTTTTACTTGACAATATTTGTCACAGTTATCCCAGTGAAAATAGTGTCAGTTACAATTAAAAAGAAAATGGATATTCTAGATCATTTTCTTGTACCTGGACTTCCAGTTCCCAGTTTACGGGCATGTAATCCAACTAAAAATAAACCTGAAACACATGCCTGCAATTCCTTATTTTTTAATCTGCAATTCATGCATTCTCAACAAAAAATGATAATCCGCATTTTACCATATTACGAACACAAGTACAACAAAATCTTTCTATTCATTATGAAATTTAACCCAAAACAATTCAAAGCTAACACTCTGAGATACGACAAAGCTCCTCAAATTAATGCAAACCCCTTAATATGACGCGTAACCTGTCCAACAATAAAAATTGAATCCTCCATAATCCACTTCCTGTTAGGTATCCTCTTTCCCTATATGCTACAAATCAACAACCAACCAAAATGCATCTTATCTCAAAGAATCAAGAGATAAATGATTAGCAGAGTGCTCCTTCCATTCATTAGCCATCCTTTTAAGAACTAAAGCACTTGCTCTTACATTTTCCAAGTACACTTTTTCCTGTAGTTGCACATATTTAAGTGAGCCAAGAATCTCAGATAAACTATAACAAAATCAAGATCTTTCTCTCTCCAATTTCGCTCTGCAACTTACCCTCCATTAAAGTAAATCCTTCCTAAAAACAAACCTCTCCTATTGTCTTCAACATATACTAATCCTTCTTCGTCTGCCAATCACCCTTAGTATTCTGTGATTTAACAAGTTGTTGGATTTCTTCGTATTTCAACGAAGATTTCCTTTACTTTTAAATTTCAGACCTTTAAAATTTCATTAGCCTTTGGAAATTTTTCAAAATATTTATACAATCCTCATCCTGTTTCATCATGTCTCTCTCCACACTTTCAAACCACAATCAACAAAACCAAAAGAACAAAATGATTCGTCAATTTGAACATCTCCTTAATCAAAAATCTCCTTCCAGGAAAATATGTATTGATACCCCTCTCCCAAACCAATCCAAAGATTACCAAAATTGTTTAGTTCTTTTGATCCTTTCACAAAGAACTTTTCAAATTTCAAATGTTAGAGAACTACTTCATAAACTATGGACATCTTTCAATCAAAAGTTTTATGTGTCAGAGTTTACTTCGGAGACATATATCGTCAAATATGAATCTCATGCAGACTCAGAATTCATCATGGAATCTTCTCCATGGGTGACAAGAGACGATCTTCTGGAATTGGAAAGATGTATTCCTAATAAACTACCACGTGAATATATTTTTGATAAAGTGGAGTTTTGGGCTCAGTTACATGGATTGCCTGTTAATTATCTGGATAGGAAATTTATTCAGAAATTAATTATACATTTGGGTAGTAACAGAACAATTTCGCTTCAGGAATCTCACAACTGGGGAAAATTTGCTAGAGTTAGAATTCCAGTGGATATTAAAAAACCACTTAGGGACTCTATATCTTTCCCTATCTCAAACATAAAGAGATATCTGTAGAAATCAGATATGAGAGACTCCCAAGGTTCTGTATGTTTTGTGGTATGCTTGGCCATCTGATGAAAATCTGTCCGACAGTACATCTACTCAAAGATAAAGTACACCAGGATTTACCCCCAGAACTTCAACAACAGGCATACGATCTTATTGTCCCAAAATATCAACGTTCTATTAACGCTGCTGCTAAAAATTATGGCAATGATTTTGAGGAGTTCAATGAAGATATTTACAAGGATGTAGAAATCCATGAATATTATGATCTTAGAAAATCGTCATCGACGAAACATGCAGATTCGGTGAGTCATCATGCTGATACATCGATTTTGGAGAATATTCGGTCCAAGTCAACAGCTGAACCGTCGTTTCATCTTGAAGTTAACTTACCGAAGCAGTTACCAAGTTATGGGTTTACTTTGGATAATGACAATCTGGCAGTTACCAAAAAATTTATGAAACAATATCAGATGGCCAATCAGAAGACAACATCATCGTCATCTCTAAATATTAAAAAAAAACCAGTTAATGATCGATTTGTAACTGATAGCAAAGGAAAATATTCTCAACTTGAAATAATATCCATTAACGATCTACAACAAAGGAATACAGAATTGAGCAAAGGAAAGTCTATAGAAGTTTATCAACAATACTCTCATTCACAAAAAGACTTCAATAGTTCTGATTCTACTCAAGATGTAGATTCTTTTCAATTCGCTACAAAGAGGCTAAAATCTTTAACTTCTGAGGTATCCAACAAAGAAATCAATGAGAATCTTCATTAACTTTTATCCGGGTCAAACCTCAAATCACAAGGTAGTGACAGTGGATGGGTTTTATGGAATTCCAGAAAATCAACCAATATTACCCGGAGGAGTGAATGGAAATCGATGGCAAGAGAACTTCGCATTACCTCTATTTCGGAGTCAAATACCATCAGAGATTCTGGTGGCATTAAACGAGTGCAGGTTGGATCATATATTAATCCTAGAACCACACAATCAGAATTGGATTCAATAATCGAGGAGGATTCAAATGATCAGTGGGCAGTGGCGGCTAGCCCTAATTGGACGCACGGTCCATGTTAGTATTCGCATGGAACTGTTGGGGTTTAGGGAATGACCCGACATTTCGTACTCTACAATCATTCCTCAGAAGTACAAAACCTGGAATTGTATTTCTTTCTGAAACTAAACTCTCTGAAGCTGCTTCTGGACCAATTATTCGTAGGTTGGGATATTCAAATCATTGTAAAGTGTCGGTATTCGGACGTAGTGGTGGTCTTTTGTTACTTTGGCAGGATGACATTGACTCTGAAGTTATCTCTTCTTCAAAAAGTTTAATTCATCTGCAAGTTAGGAGACATGGGGCTTTCAATTCTTGGAACCTCTTTTGTGTTTATGGTCCACCAAATAGAACAGACAGAGGAAACTTCTGGAAAATTCTGTCTACATATTCTCATCACGTTGAAGGTCCAAAATGTTACATTGGAGATTTTAATGCTATTTCATCAATTAGAGAAAAGTTTGGTGGAGATCAGTCCATGAGTTCCACAATTACTCACTTTAATGATTTCATTAGAGATAATCATCTTCTAGATTTGGGTTACTCTGGTCCGGCTTTCACATGGACAAATGGAAGATATTATCAAGGTTTAATAAGACAGCGTCTCGACAGTGTTATAGAAACTCCGGATTGGTGTTTGATGTTTGAAAACTCAGGGGTTCTTCATCTACCAAGAATTCCAAGTGATCACGCACCCCTTCGTATAAATTTGAAGCCTACTGGTGCACACACCCAGATTTTCTTAAAGTTGTTTTGGAGAGCTGGAATATCAACCTGCCTAATGATTTAATAGGGAAGTTGAAGTCTCTCGGTGGTTTTTTTCAGAGTTGGAGCAAAAGAAAAATTGGTTGTATCAAGAACAACATTTGCAGACTTAAAAAGAAGCTTCTTCATATACAAGGTCTAAATCCAACTGTAGATACTCTACAACAAGAGAAAATCACTTCTGATCAATTGAATGAATATATCATAATGGAAGCTACTTATTGGGAGAAAAGAATGAAACAAACGTGGATGAAACTGGTGATCAAAACTCAAAACAATTCCATTTATCTGTCCAACAAAGAAGAAAGAAAAATAATATCTCAAGTTTGAAGACAGTTGATGGAATTTGGCTTACTAATCCAAGTGCAATAGCTAATGAGTTAATATCGTTTTTCAAAAATTTGTTTTCTGAAGACTCAAATGTCAGGCAACCATCTGAGATACAAAATTCTACATTCTCCCTAGACGAAACTCAAAATAATTCCATTGCATCGCTGCCATCAACTGAAGATATATGGAAGGTGATAAAGGATATGAATTCTCTTGGATCTCCGGGCCCGGACGGTTTCCCAGTTGTTTTTTATAAAAAATGTTGGTCGATTGTGGGAGAGGATACAACCAAGTTCATTCAAAACATCTTCAACACGGGGGAATTACCAAGTAAGTTAAACCACACAAATATCAGTTTAATCCCAAAGGTGCAAAATCCAGAGTCTGCAATGGAATTTAGGCCTATATCTTTGTGTAATGTACTTTCCAAGTTTGTTACAAACATTATAGCCAATAGATTAAGTCCTTATCTGGATAAATTTATCTCTTGGTCTCAGAATGCTTTTGTGAAAAACAGACAGATTACTGATAATATCGTCATAGCGAAAGAGATATTTCATTCGATGCATAAATCCAGTTCAAAACAGGGTTATTTTGCTTTGAAACTAGATATGTCTAAAGCATATGATCGTGTATCGTGGTCTTTTCTCAGTTTTATGTTACACCAAATGGGTATTCATGGTAAATCTCATAAGCTGATAATGAATTGTGTTTCAACATGTACATTCTCGATTACTTTAAATGGTTCTCAATATGGGAACTTCAAAAGTGGTCGAGGTTTACGTCAGGGGTGTCCTCTATCTCCGTCTTTATTCATAATCTTCTCTCAGGGATTATCTTTGCTCATGGATCGTTTTGAAAGCTTAAATATATACTGTGGTTATAACTTCAACAACAGGGGTCCAATAATAAGTCATCTTATGTTCGCTGATGACTTATTCTTCTTTGGAAGCAACTCAGAAACGAATGCTCTTCAACTAAAACAAATTCTGGATAAATATTCTTTGTATTCAGGTCAGACAATCAATTATTAGAAATCTTCAATTCACTTTAATCATGGTTGTTCTACTTTTAATAGATGGAGAACTATTCAGTTTTTTGGGGTACGGGAAATGCAGGTCAGCGAAAAGTATCTAGGTTCTTATCCCCTGAAATCAGATTATAGCATCGAAACTCATGAACCTCTAGTCTCAAAATTCGACAATAAGCTATCAGGTTATCGTTCTTTTTACGTCAACTCAGCTGGTAGAACGGTATTATCTAAGAATGTTCTTTCTGCTATACCTATCTATTCGATGGGTACCAGTAAGTTGCCGAAAGGAGTTACTAATCAGATTGCTAAAATTCAACGAGCATTCTGGTGGGGTCATAATGTTACTACAAGAAAATTCCACTTCATCAATTGGGAGAAAATGGCTAAGGAAAAGGAGGATGGTGGACTGGGTTTAAGGAACATGGAGCAAGTAAATATTTCTATGATCGCAAAATTGGTTTGGAGATTTTTAACTAATGATGATGCGACTTGGGTGCAGATGTATAAAAACAAGTATCTTCAGCATATCTCTTTTTGGGATTATGATCCGAAATCAGGGGACTCTAAAACCTAGAAAGATATGTTATCAGTCATGGAAATCTTTATTAACAACTGTTGCTGGTTTATCGGCTCTGGTGATTCTATAAGTATTTGGAATGACCCTTGGATCCCAAATATTCCGGAATTTAGACCATCGAGATTGCCTCATTAGACTATTCAAGTGGAAAAAGTTTCAGAATTATTTGTTCAAGGTCTGAAGTTGTGGAATATAGATCTATTAGTGCAGATTTTTCCGGCAGATCAAGTTGAAGCTATTGTCAGTATATATATTCCTCAGGATACTTCGGTGAAGGATAAACTTATTTGGTTGAAAACAAAGAAAGGGGATTTTATGACAAAATCTTGTTATAAACTGTTGGAAGATAATGTCGCAACAACCTCTTCTATTTCTTCTTTTCCTTGGAAACAATTTTGGAAGAAAATGAAGACCCAACCAAAAATCCATATATTTGTATGGAAAGTTCTTCAAAATGGCTTGGCAGTTTACAGTAACTTATCAAGATTCATCAACAATATTAATAATGTATGCTCTCTTTGTAATTAAGCGGAAGAAACTATCCATCACTTACTGTTCTCGTGTCATTTTTCGAAGGCAGTGTTTCAATCAAGTCCTCTACCAATTGAAGTGGCTGATGGTATTAACATACTGGAGATTATTCAAAGTTGGTTAAGTCAAAATGATAATAGAATTTCTCTAAACCTGGGAGCCTGCATTTTATGGAACATTTGGAAGATGAGGAATGATAAGGTCTTTAGCAACATTAAACAGTCGGTACCACTATGCATTCACAAAGCTCTTCAGGATTTTAAGTTCTTTGATTTACACCATGCTTTAAATTTCTGTTCTTCGTTGAATATGAATCAACAAGTTACAGTTCAATGGGAACTTCCTCCTATGTTCTTCATCAAAATCAATGTGGATGATGCGTACCTGGATGGTAAAGGAGCAGCATCAGCGATAGCTAGAGATTCCACAGGGAATTATTTGGTATGTGGAGCATGTTGTTTCAACTCTATTTCTTCGGTGGTGGCGGAAGCCAAAGCATACAGTCTGGGAATTCAACTGGGACGAAAGATACAGGCTTCAAATATTATAATTGAAGGAGATGCTGAGGAAATACCTAAAGCTATTATAGGGAACATGAATGATATTCCTTGGAGTATTAGATCCACTGTTCTCTCAATACAAGATCGCGTCAAGGATTTTAGTGAAGTTCAATTCAAAGCTATCCCAAGAGACGCAAACTCAATTGCACATGATTTAGTTCAATATGCAATTTCAAACTATTTAAACAGATGGTGGTTTCATGATGAGATCCCAATTTGTATTATGCAACGCCTCAGGGTTTCTGAGGATTAATATGAATAAAATTGATGTTTCCTTCAAAAAAAAAAATCATTAATTATTAAGTTATTAAGGAAATTGATTCTACTACTGGGAGCAACAAGAATCCCTCACACAGTGTTTGTAAATCTCGGTGTTTCGAGTCAACGACCATATGTAAACACCAACTGATTCTTTAGACAATTCCAGAGAGCACATGTTTAACAAAAAATATCACATAGCAAGCACATAATGAAGACATATATGCATTGAAGTTTAACCTCCTGAAAGTAATATAAAAAAAGAAGAATTCAACTCACTTTTTCTGATGGCTTTGAGTGAGAAAGAAAATATATGTTGGGTAACTTTATTTATTGCTTTGCTTCCAGGGGAACTATCAAGAGACAACATACACATCCTCAAACCTCTCAGTTTCCTGCAATAAAAATAAAAATAAAAATCATCAGCTTGTACATTTGGAAGTTTAGAATTGCAACATTAAGCACGTAACTACAAAACATGATTGATACTGCAGGAGATGCTAACCTTGACTCGAGCTTAGGATACGGGAAAGGCAAGTGGCATTAAAAGCTCAAAAGATGAAGGTGAAACCATAATCGCACCCTTTCTGACAGTGTTGTTCAGGGACGGAGCCAGGAATTCAAGTTGGGGGGACAATTTTTTTTTCCATAAACACATAACAGAATATATATAACATGATAAAAACAGAAAGCTCAAAATACTAGTGTATCATATCATATGCAAGTAAAATATAGCATGATAAAAATAGAAAGCTTAAAATACTAGTGTTTTAACGATGTAGTAATCAACCCGCCTCCATCCCTGATTTACGAAGTTATCGGCGCCACCTGACTTGAATAAGTAACAACTTAAACAAAATAATTTATCTTTGGCGATGCTTTATTCTAACCAATCTGAAAAATCCATAAACTAATTAACGTTGAATCTTCTTGCATTGTCATTAGCTTTCTTCTTTGCGGGAAAAATATGATTTTTTGGTTGACAAAGGACCTTTCATCAAATAATATCTTCGGATTTGGTCACGAACATTTGGCAGATAGCTTAATATATGAGGCCAAAGTCCAGGGTCTTCCGAAAGTTTTGAAAAATCAAATTCATCCATCTCGATTTGACTGTTACCTTTTGTCGTCGGTAAGGTTGATGGTTGTACTAGAATTTGCATTTCTGTTTATACTAATCCCATTTGTGAAACTGTTGCTTGTTGACCGGTTTCTGTTTTACTTCCTTTAGCTTTGTTAGATGGTGGTGATATATCCGTGGTTGGTATTCTTTTGAAGTATCTCTCCATGATACTAGTGCTTTCAAGTTTCACCTGTACAGATAAACAAACATTGTTTAGTCAATTGAAAAATTAACTAATAGTAATACGAAAAAGAGTCATAAAGCTTTCAACAAAATCCAGAAGGTTTGTCCCCCTTTGCTGTTAATATTCCCAATTTGATAGACCTATATATATAAAATCCAGAAACTCAGGGGGGACTGCTGTCCCTTCTAGATCACTACTAGCTCCGTGCCTGGTGTTGTTCAACAAGATAGGGCGAGCTTTTAGGGGTGACAAGATTATGAAACAATAAAAGAAATGACATAAAATTTAGGTTCATAATAATATTAGATGCAAAAAATATCATTCCCGCATGTGAGTTTGTAAAGCTCACCGGATGGCTGCCTAAACAAGAACTGGCAGTACATCTTGACCTTGATATTTTGGGTTTTCCCTCAGAGTTGGCAACAAACTGACGAAGAACATCAGGCTTCTATTGCAACGTTATTGATAAAACCACAAATATCGTAACCTGAAGTTCCAGCAAGGATCAATTTCCAGTAATTAATTTACAAGCTGAAGGAAAGCGGGATAACATGTACCTTGCCAGAAATTTGATAAGAGACATCAAAGAAAATACCATATGGAACATGTGTTATGATCTATTACGCTACAATGAGACAACGACTTTCAGATACGTGCACAGAATAACGACACCTACACTAGCTTAAGCTCTCCAGCAACTACTGATGTTGAGAAGATAGATACGCAGGTATATATAGGTGAACAAACAAATGTACGCCTGAGAGATCGTTACTTACAATAATATAACTAAATTATTAACTATCAAAGGGAACTTAAGTCATAGTTGAGACATACATACCAATTAATGTTGAGAAAAATAACAAACAGTACACTAAAGTGGATAACGGTATCAAAAGAAGTGGAGTACACTTAACAGTTTCAGGCTGAATAAAACAACTCATTCATGCTTTTATTTACAAACTTAAATGTGAATAAACCATAAATCACTCATCTAAGAAGGAGTGAAAATAACAAAAGGACAACTTGAGCTGTAAATACAACTTCTTATAATATTCAACACAGTTGTACCCGCATCCGAAATTCGAGTTCTAATGACTAAAACTACTCAATTTTCATGTTAATGGTTTACCAACTGAGCTAAAGGCTGGCCAGGTGTAATAAGAACAATTCTTCTGATTAATTACTGCTGGATTAACCCATAAGGGCCATAATTCAAATCTAACTGCAAAATGTAGAACCTCAACCAATCATGTGCATTTCTAACAACATAGCAAAGTCACGGGAATTAGCTAGTAAAATGGGGAAAATCAACAAAACAGAAACAAACATCCATAAATCCCCGATAATTAAGTAACAATATTCCTTTGACTTCATCATACCATAACCTTAGCATTTCACTTTACCCATATAAAACTACTAAAATTCATCCATAATTCTAAGAAAAATTCATATAGATCCTATAGCAAGAAAATATAGCAAGAAATGGTACCAAAAACCTTGGTCATTTTCTTCCTTATTCTTGGCTAGACTATGTATAGATCCTAAAAGGATATATTCTTATATGCATTTAAGCTTGATTGCTTTGAAGATAGACTCGAGGTAATGGACTCAGTATGCTAAATATATTCAAGTAGGGCATATGACCATGAAGGTATATATAAATTGTGTACAAATCGAGATTACCCCGAAGCTGTTGTGCTTAAAAACCCCCCAAATCTAATTCTCCCTACTTCTAACAGATCTTCTGAATGATCACGGAGGTATAAAAATTATTTTGTACATATATGTGATGCTTTTCTCTGCTAGTAACATAAGTTACAGAGAGATTAACAACAATCAACCCTTAAGAGCATCTGGTTGTGCCAAAAAATCAATGAAATATGAAACCCTTGATTCAAAAAATCGAATCCAAACATAAAGTTAAAAAAAAATCAACAACCTTCATAAAGTAAAAACATGGTGACAACAATCAACCCTGAAGATCATCTGGGTTCAAAACAATCAATGAAATATGAAACATTCGATTCCCAAAATCAGATCCAAACAAAAAAAATTGTAATTGAAGACTATGAAATTAGAAAAATAGGTGTTGTTCTCGATATTGATTTTGATATGAGTTGAAGAGATTAGATCGGAAAAATAAGATGTTTATCTAAATCCCTACAACTTAATATCATGAACAAAACCCTAAGTGTCTATCGACTATTTCAGTTATTATTTGTACAGAGATAGTGAGAGTGACGGTATTCGGTGGTGGTGATTACTGATTAGAGAATGAATGAAGCTGGATGATTTTTTTTTGGGTTAGGTTTTCTTCTGAGGGGGGCGGAAGATAGAGATAGAAAGAGATAAGAGATAGTGAAAATGAAAATGAAGTGAGAGAAAAAATAAAATCTTTTATATAAAACTTTGGACGTCTATAAGGTATGGTCATACGGATCATGAAAACCTTGGACGTTAGGGAGTTAGTTAGGGATTGTCATGCGGATTAAGGAAAAGTGAAGAACTTGTGTTTTTGTAATGAAATATTTGTGTTTTTGTGATGGAATAGATTTTGATTCACATTGGAAAATTCTGAGTTTTCGGTTTGAATTTCGACTTATCACGCTGCCTTGAAGCAGCATTTTGTAGATTCAGAGTTCCATCGAAGATTTGAAGTCATAAAGATGATGGAGCAAATTTTAATTCCTGTTAGCAGATTATGAGATTTCGATTAAATTTTTGCTTGTCACATACGTCATTTGTCATTAAGAAGCATATAGTTTACGCATGTAGATTAAGAGTCCAAGTTCAATTAATTCAAGAGGTAGTGAAGCATATTTGGATTACACTTAATATCGAAATAAATTTCGAATAGTCAAAGATATCATGAAGTAAATTCTAGTAAACATTACTGGATTCTTTGGTGAAGGTAAAAGTTTAAAATTAATTAGCGGATTCTTCGGTTGTATCTAATAACCTAGGATGAAATATATCATATTTGAACTTGCCAGGATCAACAATTACTAGAGTTGGATTTGAGTTTCTCATTCGGTTAAACGGAAGATGAACTTTATCAAATTTGAATATCCCAGGTTCAAAGATTACTAGAGTTGGACCTGAGTTTCACACTCGGGTTAACTGATGATGAAATTTATCAGATTTGAACATCCTAAGTTAGACCTGAGTTTCTCATTCGGATGAACTGAAGATGAAATTTGTCAGATTTGAACATCCCAGGTTCAAAGATTACTAGAGTTGGACCTGAGTTACCCATTCGGATGAACTGAAGATGAAATTTATCAGATTTGAACATCCCAGGTTCAAAGATTACTATAGTTGGACCTGAGTTTTTCATTTGGGTGAATTAAAGATGAAGTTTATCAAATTTGAACATCCCAGGTTCAAAGATTACTAGAGTTCGACCTGAGTTTCTCATTCGGAGGAACTGGAGATGAAATTTATCTGATTTGAACATCCCAGGTTCAAAGATTACTAGAGTTCGACCTGAGTTTCTCATTCGGAGGAACTGAAGATGAAATTTTTTAGGCTTGGATATCCCATGTTCAAAGATTACAAGAGTTAGACCTGAGTTTCTCATTCGGAGGGACCGAAGACAAAATTTATCATATTTGAATATCCCAAGTTCAAAGATTAATATAGTTGGACCTGAGTTTCTCATTCGGAGGAACTGAAGATGAAATTGATCAGATTTGAACATCCCAGGTTCAAAGATTACTAGAGTTCGACCTGAGTTTCTCATTCGGAGGAACTGAAGATGAAATTTATCAGATTTGAACATCGCAGGTTCAATGATTACTAGAGTTAGACATGATTTTCTCATTCAGATGAGCTGCAAATGAAATTTATCATATTTGAACATCTCAGGTTCGAAGATTACTAGAGTTAGACCTGAGTTTCTCGTTCGGATGAACTGGAGATGAAATTTATCAGATTTGAACATCCCAGGTTTGAAGATTACTAGGGTTATACCTAAGTTTGTCATTCGGATGAACTGGAGATGAATTTATCAGATTTGAACATCTCAGGTTCAAAGATCCCTAGAGTTATACCTGATTTTGTCATTCGGATGAACTGAAGATCCAATTTGTCATATTTGAACATCCTAGGTTCAAAGATTAATAGAGTTAGACCTGAGTTTTTTTTTTTCCTCTTTTCAGTAGGTGTTTTTCTCCTTGTTCTTTTTTTTTTTTTTCTATTTTCGTTTGTTTGGTTACTTCGATCATGACTACACTATTAATCCACCATGATTACATGATTATTTTCATGTATTTTTCAATCTTGTCCACTAAATAAAAACTAACAAACTTTAATAAGTTCTCTAACTTCCAATTCATCCATGTAATAGTTTTGAGTTTATATGATTGTTGTATCAAATTATAGTGCCCTATAAGTACTTATAATCGATGTTGAGATTGTATATTATACAAGATGTAGTCAATTTTTTTGATGAGTATATGGTACGAATTCTAATTTCAAATCTTGAAAATAGTGAACCTTAAGAGCATCTCCAATGGAAGGTGAAAGTTTTATTCTTCCATGACATATGATTTTAGATCCGCATTTGTAATAAATTCCTCTCTAATAGTAGGTGTTACAAAATAGGAGAGATGGTAAAAAAAATACAAAACTCGTTAAGAAAGTCTTATCTAAACCTTCAGAATGATCTCCATATTTGTATGGATGTCACGAGTGTCTCACCCTTCACAAGTGAGGACATTTGTGCTTTTATTCCCGGCCAAGCCGTTTCGAATGATGTATTGCGCAAACGTACTAAATATTTAGACAAATGTGTATCACATGGCTATTGTTTAGGCGTTCTTGCCTTCTCTATGTTTTGGGAACATAGTGGAGATACTTTGTGTTTTTTCAAGAGATTGAAGAAATGTCTAGTTAGTAATGACGCGAGTAGTGGTATAGGTAAATTTCTTTTTTATAGATTAGATATTTCTATTCAAAAGGGTATTGATGCTCAGCTTTTTGCTAGGTTACCATTTAAAATCGAAATAAGCCAATAGGAACAAAAAGAAAATAGTCTAGTTTTTAAATTAGTTGCAACTAAATATGAATCTTAAGATTAAATCCTCACACTATTGAAAATGGTTTGTAAGCCAAAAACTAATGTTTCTGCAAAATATATCAATTTTCATAACAAAGGTCTAAATCATACCAGCATCCACTCTTATAGATGCTCTAATGGATAATTTGGTACGGATAAAACTAAAAACTCTTATAGATGCTCTAATGGATAATTTGGTACGGATAAAATTAAAAGAAAAAGGTGCAGAAAAAAAAAAGGGAAGGTGACGGAAGGGTTTTTCTACAATCAATCAATTTTGGCTTTCAGGAAGGTTATAGAGGATTTTATGTGTTGTATTTTACCACTGCCTTTGAGAAAGCTTTAGTACATGACCGAATAAAACCGTGGACTGATCCAAGAGTCAGTTGGGCAGCGATTTGGATATGATGAAATCCAAGTGATAAAATATCCATTTTGCACTCGTATAAATTTGGGTCTTGCCTTCTCTCTCTCACACGACGGTTAACCAATCATTTCTCCACTCCCATACATGTGGACCACCACAAGGCTATGATTGAGACTCTTTCCATCCTTGCTGACATGCATTTTTGGTCTTATATTGTTTTTGTGAAATAAAATTAATCACGCATAATCCAACTTGATTTGTTTGGCCAATCCTTTAAATGGTAACTAATCCAATTGTGTTATATATTATTGGATTAGTATATATTATTAATTCATAGTATTATTTATTTTTCTTCTAAGAATATCTTAAAGCGAAAATCTTAATCCCAATGGAGATGTTTTTTTTTGGGAAAAAAATGGCAAGAAAAGTCTCTACATAAAAATTTGTTTTGCCTCTTTAAAGAGGCTAAGGATCAACCGATAATGAGTCATCTTAGCCTTTTAATTGGTATCTCTGTATTTAATAAGGATATATTAGTCCATTAGATCTGGAAGTCAAAGAAGGGCTATCAAGGCAGTGAATTCCTTCAAGTGGGTTCCTAATTCCTACCAATGGAGACTATGTCAAACTGACAAAATAAACTGTGATGTTTCTTTCCGTTGTAAATCTGGTGGATATACCTGTTCAAGCATCAAAACTGGATCAATCCTTGATTGCGAAGGTACCCGTTCAACCATAAAAATGTACACACATCAATAGAGCTAGGGATAACGATTATTCTAGAGAAAGATTGCAAAGTCTGATTAAAAGTTATTCAAGGAAGAAGTCTCTGATACACTTTGGAAGGTTTCAGGAATTATAAACCTTATTATAAAATCCTGAAAAGGCATTTTAATTTTTTTCATAACCGTTTGATAGTTGGGAGGGTAGGCATACAAATAGCCTTTCTTGATAATGGGTGCCCAGATGCATTAGCTAAGCATGCTCCTTGTGACGTTGTCGACATAGATTGGCAGTTACCAGTAAAAATTAGCTAAGACCCCACCATGCACTACTAGATATTAGTTAGATTAATACAATTTTCTTCTTCATCCTCTAGAGTCTGCACCTAAGCAAGGGTGAGCAAAAAGTCCGGAACTGCGGATATTATCCGTATTCGTCCGCAAAATTACGGGTAAAATCCAATCCGCAAGATCTATGTTTGGGTCACGGGTGGGATTTTCAAATCCGCACTTTTTAACTGTTTGATTGCGGTTGAACTTTGAAATCTGCGGATTCACCCACACCGTAGGGAAATAAGGAATTTAATAGACAAGAAATACTACAAGCCATGAGGAGATGGAAGCCACCGAATATTTGCTTGAGCTTTGGCAAAAGGATAGACATGCGGAGATGGAAGCCACCGAGTATTTGCGTGAGCTTTGGCAAAAGGATAGACATTCAAAGAAAGAAATTGGAATGAGATTTTCGAAACGTCATCTCTATGTCACATGTGAACCATGTATCATGTGTGCAGCAGCTATATCAATTCTTGGTATTAAAGCTGTATATTCTAACATTTGCTTCATATAAAGTTACGAGACTTGGTCTTATTTTTTTTATTTTATTTTGACTAAATTTGTGGTTAATCCGCATTCGGTCCATATCACCCATTGATCCGCGGATGTCAAATCCACGACCGATTGGGTCGAATACGGTTGGATTTTCTAAATCCGCAATTTTGACGGATTGTACGCAGGTGACCCCTAATCCGTATCCGTCCGTCCGTTGCACGCCCCTATACCTAAGTCTTAAAGATGCCTTCATCTTGCACAATCTTGTATATCACTGTTATTGATCAAGTAAATCAGACTTATATATATGGTGATGTTTAGCTATATATTATTGGTTGATTCATCCCTAAACCTAAATTAACAGAAACATTTTTTTCTAAAAAAAGAAGAAAAGGTCCGAATATGAACTTCCGAAATCAACCAAGAATAAGCTTTCTTTTCCTTCAATGGAGAGCAGATTATCTTCTCTAATGGTAGTTCATGCGAAGGATAATAGTCCGACATTGCTAATATCTCCTAAATAAACTTAAAATATAATATGGAAGGGCCACTCCACTCATTTTGATTTTGCGTTGGAAGCTAACTTGGTATCAAAGCTAGGATCGTATGCGAGTAGGCCCTAAGTCCACTCATAAAATACTCGTTCACGTGTTAATGGCTCACAGAGAGTGCCTTACACGTGGAGTCAATTATGGCTTCTGAGTTTTGTCATTTATGTCAAGAAGAGGTAGACACCTCAGAACATTCGTTTCTATATTGCAAGTTCTCTTATGATGCGTAGATTTAGTTTAAGAAGTCTTTTAAAGTTGATTAGGTTATGCCATCTACACTTCTTGGACTGTTTGATTTTTGGTCTCGGTGAAAACTCAGAGGTAGATGCAAGGATGTGCAACAGAAGATCCATTATGTGATTGTGTGGCACATCTGGAAGGAAAGAAATGTTAGGGTTTTTGGGGCAAGACATAAAACTGTCTCGGAGATAAAAAAATCTTGTAAAGAGGTTGATGTAATTTCAGTTTTATATAATGGGGAAACAGTTCTGCACTTATGTTGTAAGTGTTGGAATATTTTTTCTTTAATATAACCTTTTCTTTTCGATAAAAAAAGAAAGAAAATGACTCGATCCACACTTGGTATCCTGGTGAGCGACTTATTTAGTTAACGATATGTCAATGGAAAACAGTCCGGTCAATGATATTGCGCTAATCCCTCAATTACAGGTATATCAAAGATTTTGGTTAGATCTATTTACAAGATGACCGCTTCCACGATGGGACGACCGATCGAAGAAAAACGAAACAACGTTGCATATGGTGTTATACATCCTTTTTATGAATGTTATTTTTGAGGTATACATATTCTTTTAGTGGTTGCATAACCAAATTAGTGGATGGATAAACCAAAATACGACGGAATAAAAGGTTATACATCCTTTATGGTGGCTCCATAATTCGTTATGCATCTTTTTTTTTTGTTTGAATGATATTTTTAGGCTTATACATCCTCTGTTTCATAAAAAAAAAGATACTTTCACAGTTTCAAATAGAAAAAGTGAAAGTACCACATCACTTTTCCTGAAACGGAGCGATAGTATCACTTTTTATGACACGGACTGAAAGAATTGTTTTTTCTGCAACGGACTGAATGTATCACTTTTTCTGAAACACGGTGAAAGTCTCACTTTTTCTAAAACGGGGCAAAATATCACTTTTTTCTGAAACGGGGGGGGGAGAGTATCACTTTTTCTGAAATGGACGATGGTATCAATTTTCCTGAAACGTTGTGAAAGTATCACTTTTCCAGAAATAGCGTGAAAAAACATAAAGGTGAGGAGTGAGGAATATAAAGAAAATTGTTTTTAGGTATAACGATATAGTGGTCTTTTCAGGTACCCAACCAGAAAGATCATGATGGAAGGGTAGTCGCGTCACTTCAATTGGACACCAAGTTTTTGTTACCAACACTAAACAAATCCAATCATTTTGTGTCAAATTGGAAATAGAAAATCATACTTCACAATGACACAAAATCATTATATATATATATATAGAGGCTTTCCTCGCTTCGATCGGTCGACCAAATTAGTGCAAGTATATTATTGAGATTACTGTTCATTTAACATCTGGTATGGGCAATGACCACAAAGGCCCCTACTGACACCCCCTTCCGCTAATGATTTTTTTTATTTTTTTAAGAAGTCCACTAATGAACTTGGACCTCGCCTTAAGAGTTTGTAAACTTATGTGAAAAGTTGTTAGCAACGGTTTCATGTGGTTACCGGACGAAGGTAGGACAAAGGTGGCCCGAAAGGTAGCAAAAAAGGACGAAGTCAATCTTAATATAAAGAATAACAACAAACAGAATTAAAATTACTTTTCTTATTTTTTTTTGGCTAAAGAATGATTTCTTTCCGATGGATTCAACTGTTTGGCACTAGATTGTTCTAAAAAATAATGACAACAGGATATTAAATTAAATCAACGATTATTATTGATGTTTTCTTCCGTCCGTCTTCCTCTCTGGATTTGTGTTATATATATCGAATCATTTGTTTCTGAAGTTTCATACTGTTCTACCATTTGAACAATAAAACCTGTAGCAATTTGTTGGATAGGTATATTATTCTCTTTTGGTTTTTTTTTTTCTTTCTTTTTTTTGGAGGCATATTCTCTTTTAGGTTCTCGTTCAAAACCATAGAAATTAATTTAATTAGGATATTATTGCATCATTATAGTTGATCAGTTTCGTATTTGCGCAATCAAAATTGCAATCAGTTCCAACATCTGGAGTAGGTTGATTAAGTTTTTCCTTTTTCAGCAAATTAAATTTGTGTTGGTTAATCCATTTTTTGGTGCTTGTAATAATTGTCATTTGTGTACGCAGGAGGATGGATGGTAGTAGTAATACAGTCCCAACATCTACAGAACCTATCAACCTAGTTGATACTAGTAATAAAGTCCCAACATCTACAGAACCTATCAACCTAGTTCTGTTCGGAAGAGTTGGGAATGGAAAAAGCTCACTTGGTAATAGCATTGTCAGAAAGACTGAGCTCAACGATGCTGGTGAAGTTGTTAGTGTCAGGGTATTTGAATCCAAGATTTCAGCCTCTGGTGTCACAACCGAATGCCATATGGAGGAAGCTACGTTTGACAATGGCCAAGTGGTTAATGTCATTGACACCCCAGGTATGTCGCAAATTTTTTCTAATTAATAGTGTTAAATGGTTTTATTGAAAGCATTTTGAGTCTTTTCACTGTTATAAATATATCTCTCCCCTTTTAATAGCAGCAAGGGAATGACCAAATTATGTGTCCCGCATATATTTATGTCCGGCGCGTATTTCTCGGCATTATCTTTTGCCAACATACATGCTCCGTAAATGGCAACACTTTTTCAATGGCAACTTTTACAAGCGTTGACATAACTGTGGGGATACAAAATTTTTGACAGTCTCCAGCCCTGAAATTAGTAACGCTTTACTTTATTGGTAACTCTAGATGACTGTTGCTAATTAGGCCGACCGAGCGAAGCGAGGGAGGACTCTATATATGGTGACTTTGTGTCAATGTGAAGCGTGACATTTTTTCAATTACACAAAAAAGATTGAATTTTGGTTCGGACACCTAGAAAAGACTAAGTTGTCCCTCTAAATCAAATTTTACTTTTTTTTTCTTTAGATATTTTCGTAAATAAACCAAAGATGAAGGGGAATAAGGTATTAGATATTTTCGTAAATAAACCAAAAAGGAAGGGCACAACAGTAAATGCATTTTTTATATATTTAAAAACCTCGTATATTTCAAACTACAAGTCGTATTTTTATAAATTTTATATATTTGGAAAGCCCTTTAAATTAGCTACGCAATGAGCACAAACAATGATATCAAATTTTTGATTTTTCGATTTTTTTAATTATTCTCCAAAGTTTGTATATTTTCTCCTTAAAAATTAGGCATAGCTTAAAATTAAACATATCATAAAAAAAATTGAAAAAACTACAAGAAAAATAAAATGATTGACTAAGTATTAAAAACAACTAATTTTAAAATGAAAAGCACAACATATGGTGTTGAATCACCACCAAATTATTTGCAAAGTAAAAATATACCATGGCCTATATGTCTGGAAAAATGATACTTACGCGTCGTGTTTGGAAAAATTACACCTTCGTGCCGTTTCAGGAAAAATAATATTTTCACTCTACGACGGAACTAAATTGTGAACACAAAATTTAGTTTTACGTAAAAAAATTCGGTCGGCCATTCTACTGTGGTAGCGGTCATCTAGTAATTAGAAACGCAAATGTCTGTTTCAAAATCCTCACCTATTTCACATGCATGTCAGCTTCCGTGCAATCAGGTGACTTGTAGGGTTAAAATGGTTTTATCTTTTTCTATATGTCAACGGTCATGGCCATATGCCGTGATTACCTTTAACACGATACTTTGGTTTAATGGCATTGCAATACAATAATGGTCGTTTTTTCACAGTTACAACTGTTACAACCGTTATGCTTTTTCTTTTTATCGAGCTACCCAAAAAAATAAATAAATAGCGTTGTGATAAAAAAAGAACATCTATCTACGTTTTTCAATGTAGAGTTCTGCTTGTCCAATGACACGGCCGTGAAAACTCTTTGTTTGGCGTGGATAAAAATTGAGACACAAAAAAGTGGAAAAGAAGGGAATTCCGTATTGATGTGTGTAGAGAAACGAAAGTTTAAACTACTAATTATAGGCTTGATAAAAGACATGTAGTCAAGTTGTTGGATAATCATTTTTTTTTTTTTTAATATTAGACACAACGAAAATTTTAGTAATTTATATTGGTTTGTAACTTTTTTTTTTTTGTCTTCATGGCGTCTGTATAACAGTCCCAAATTATGGCCGTGACATGATTTCATAATCGTTTCCTAAACGTTGGCCACGTTAAAATCTGCCATGGACCATCAATTGCATATACTTACTGCAACTGTTCATGGATGCTATTGCAAATATTTTATTTACTTCCCTTCCACTTCTCTCTCTTGTTGCTATTGCAACCTCCCTTGTATTCTCTGGGGTGAGATAAATTTCTTATATTCTTACCTCACCTTTTTAATGCATGATTGGAATGGTGGATTGAAAAAGATATCTGACATGGTAAATTATTTCCAGGAATATTTGATTCGGCAGTGAGTGTAGAAAAATTACGACAGGAGATCGTCAAATGTATGCACTTGGCGAAAGAAGGGATCCATGGATTTATCCTGGTTTTTTCTCTTAGGAGCCGATTTTCTGAGGAAGAAAAATGTGCTATCAAATATTTAAAAGATTTCTTTGGTGAAAAAATTGTTAATTACATGCTTATCATTTTTACTGGTGCTGATGAACTAGAGGGTATGACCCTGGGTGATTATTTGAGTGAGAGTTGTCCTCAAGCATTAAAGGTTTTTTTCACACATTATTCAAATTTCTATAGTTGATCTTCAACAATGTTAAGCTAAAATTAATTTTGGGATGTTGATTATATAACATAACGGGGGCTGACTTAAACTTCTATGGATACTCCTATCAGGACGTAATGACCATGTGCAACAATAGGGTCGTTCTTTTCGATAATAAGACTAAAGATGAAAATATCCGCGAAGAGCAGGTTCAACAATTATTGTCTAGTGTACATATGGTCATAGATGAAAACGATGGAAATCCGTTCACAAATGAGATCTTTGAAGAGTTGAAGGTAAATGATTTTTAAATTTCTGATATTAGTTGTGATCATATATAAATGCATAAGATATATAGCCTCTTCATTACCCATGATATTAACAGTGATATTTATTTTGCAGAGACAAGCCCTATTAAGGCCAGAGGACGGAAGGAATAACTTGAATATGCATGCGATATATGACAAGCAAATCAATCAGATAAATGAATCAGTGAGAATAGAAACTACCTGTTACTTTCACTTTACTTCACGTTTCGCTGTCTGCTTGTTGTTGTGGATTCGGAGGTTAGGTTACTACATGATCTTTAACCTTTTGTAATTGATGTTACTCTCTGTAGATTGCGAGGAGATTGGATGAAGTAATCGAACAGTTTTTAAAGGAGATAAAAAGGGAAAGGGCTGCCAGACAACGATTAGAAAACGCAATGGAAGGAATGCAACGGGAATTAAATGAGAAGAAGGGTGGTGGTACTTGCCGTATACTATGAGTATGCTGTGTAATACCCAAAAAAAGTTTCTTAAACTTAAAGCTGCCTTTTTGGTTTATATTTGGTTGTCTATTTGGATTCTGGAATGTGCTGATCTAGATCAGTTGAATTTTCTTATTATTTACGTGATAAGTTCTTGTTGGGGTTTTCGGTGTGATATTGTCAAGACTTGTAAACTTTGTTGGAGGATCTATATAAAATTTTGCATTGAAGTGTTATTGTTGAATTTTCATAATTGATATACTAAAAAAAATATTGGTTATTTGTACTTTAGTTTCCAGGTTTTAACCTGAACTTTTTTTTTTTTTTTTTGGTATCAAAACACAAGAACAATGACTAAATATTGTTCACAGACATTACAATATTAGTCGGAATTTCAGAGCTAGTCCAGCAACCTTGGACTTGATGAGCTAAAGCTAAAGTGGCCAAACTATGAGCAGCAACATTAGCTGACTTTGACACAAACTTATAAGCATTAGTGCTGTTGATAGTAGTCAAACTGTTGATAATATCCCCCTTTATCCTCCAAATTCTCCAAGGAGTATTTTTCAAATCTCCAGTTAAGTACTTCACAAAAGGCTGGCTATCCCCTTCAATGATGATAGAGCCTAAATTCCATTTGATGCCCAGTTCTGCAGCTAGCTTGAATCCATCTGCTTCTGTAAAAAGAACTGCATCAGATTTACAAGTTCTAGTTCCTACACCCAGACACGAACCATTACTGTCTTTCTATGTTGCAAAAAGTGTGCGCCTTTGGTGCTTAAGCCCCAAAGATCCACTAGGCGTTGGACCAGCGCCTAGCAAAAAAAGGCGCCAAGGCGATACGACCAATTTTTTTTTTTTTTTTGGGTGCCTTTGGCGCCTAGTGAGCGCTTAAGCGCTAGGCCATGCGATAGGCTTGGCGCCTCGCCTTTTACAACATAGCTGTCTTTAACAACTGCCGCACAAGCGTATGAGCCATCTTTCCATGCTGCATCAACTTTAATTTTGATGTATGGATAAGGAGGCTCCCAAGTTAAAGGAACTGCTTCAGCATTAGTTTTGGAATTAGCTTCCACTGCCACAAATTTAGCTTCTTCAATGAAGTTGTAATATAGATTTGTATTGACAACCTCAGCGTATGAGCCATCTTTCCACGCTGAATCAACCTCAGACCTGTTTAAGGAATTTTTTAAACTGCCACGTCCAGACGAGGTGAACTGATATTTGATTTATATTGTTCGGTAATTGAGTTTGCATCTGGTAGTATTGCTGTCTTGATCTGAAATTATTTCTGAGATTGGTAACTCAGCATGATCTTGTAACGTTGTGGTTCGAGCAAACACAAGGCATGTCAGAGCTAGTCCAGAAAGAGAAGGAAGAAATGAAGAAGGCACAACATTTTTGTGAGGCGAGTTTGCCCCAGGTTCTTCGGAACTAGATTCTAAACAGATTTACGACTTTGTTGGAACATAGGATTGTATCTTTCTGAAGTCTGCAACTCAGTACTTAATTTCTGAATACGTTTAGTATTTTATTATCCTTGTAGGACCTAAACAAATCAAACCATCGCAAGAACCAACTGATAATATCATGCCTCTCTTCCCTTGGGTTGGAATGAGAGGATGATTGATCGATCTAAGTGTGTTTTGAGTGCACCCCTCGTCGTGATCATTGTTATTATCATCAAACTCTCCATACTAAAGTGGGGGACATGTAGAGTTTGGGTTTCATGACTTAAGTAAGAAAATAAGGCCAACAGGACTTACCTTTGAGCTAGCAATTATACTAATACCATTATTGTAATGATGATGATGATTATGGTGCCATTCTCGCAATAAAAGCATCGCATCAAAGTTGGATTTATCAACAAGTGATAAGAGATTACGCCATGTCTTGCATACTCGTTAACACTCAAAGACTGCATCAGCTGGTAATCTTGAAAATATATCTGATGATATCTCTACAAGGAGATTGTCCATGAGTGATGAAACTGATTCAATTCCGTTTATTTCAGAACCCTGTTGCTACCTCCATATAGAGGGTCTTTTAATGGGTCTTTTCATTTTGGATGATCTCTTGTTGTAACTTCTTGTTGGGGCGCCAGACTTAACCCTACAAGATTGAATTTATAACGCCTGTGGTTTTTATGATTTTGGATCCGCCATAACTTGTTTACTATTGGAAATAATCAAATTGGTGCGGGATCGGTTTTTCATGACATTGAATTTTAAAGAAATAATCAAGAGCCGTGGTTGTCAAATATCTGCTGAACTACAAGATCCCCTTCTCTGTTTAATTTGGTCCATATAACAAAACATTGTAATTTGCAATGCCATTGTAATAAATCATGATGTTTGAATGACAACACTAGCTAAATACCCAACTAATTAAGAGTCTGAGTGGTTTAAAGCATTATTAGTATTACTCATCACGACTGAAATTTCATTTCACCATCTCCCTTCACAACTAGAGAGCAAGACAGATTTCCAAAGTTCTACAAAGCTCACATTTAAAAGTTCAATACGGCATAGCATCAGTTTAAATTCCCTTCTCAGACCATTTCTTGCATATATGAACCCTTGCTTAGTGTGACGAAAGTAAATAATAATGTTAGAATCGTATGTCATAACCTCGAAATTTTGGAAAGTTGCTCGGAAATCTGTAGGTCTGAAAATAGCTATGATTTCCACAACACAATCAGTAAAGATGATCCATCATTGCTTTTGATGTGCCTTTAACATATCCTTAATTCATCTGTGAGGCTCCTGATCCATAATTGCTTTTGATGTGCCTTTAACTTATCTCGCTTGTTCATGAATATTCCAGCTCCACCAGAAGCATGATCTTAGTCTTGAAAGCCTTGTACAAAAAAAATAGAACAATCATTTAGATATGGTTGTCCTATTTTAGCTCTAAAATTCGAGGGGGTACACTACAAACAAAGCTAAACACGAATCATCAACTACGCCTGATGCAAATAAAACTTAATACACATGATTACAAATTCCCAGACGTATTCCCCCCGGAACAAAATTACACTAAAAGATGCACCTATTTATTGGGCCACAGAACACAATCAGCAGTGCAGGGGAGTATATTGCTTTTGCTGCTTTAGACCCATCAAACAGACCAAATACCCACTCCTCATAGAGTCTGGGATATATATATATATCAAATGAACAATGGATCAATCAAATTGCCATAGGTTCAGACTCCAGAGGATGTCAACAACAATGAAAAAGTAATCAACAGGATTCTTAGATAATTGGATTTTGTAAAGGAAAAATTAATACAGGAAGAACCATACCTCCGAGGTAATCAGTGAGTTAGTCTTCTAGTAGATGATGATCCAGATGTGACATAAGAGGATACTCTTTAACTAACTATTTATCCTCAGCTGCAAATGGACCGAGATCCTCTCCAAGTAGCTTACACAGCTAGCAAAAGCCTACCAACAACAAAAACAAAATCATTAGTGAATTTTCTTTAAAGAATGAAAATCAATGAGAATGTTAACACAGCCACACTTAAGTTTTGAGAGGAGAAATCATTACGCTATGATTCAACAAATCCATAGTTTTGGTTTGATCTTCTTTTTCATCCATAAACAAATTCTTGATGAGTCCATTGTGGTTGCGGCAGGAAAAGAAGAGAGTGAAGACTGAAGAGAAAAACAATTAAGAGGGCGATCATTGAACCAACGAGACCTACTACTAGTATTTGTCGCATGCTTAGCTAGATGATGGCTGCATTATTTGTATCTCTTTGTTCACCAAAAGCCAGAGAAAAACATAGCACATAAAGTTTAAGAATGAAACCTATCATGTACGTTAACAAAGGAGGGTATGAAGCTTGGATTGAGGGAGAGATTTTTGAGATCATAGTGCAGAATGAAAATAAATAAATAGATTGTACAAGACAGGATTACTTGATTTACAAAACAGACAACAATTGTTACAGATTCCCTCTGGCCTCTACCAGATTCAACAAATTGAAGTTTACTTGATTTGACAACAACTAATCATATGAATGAAGATTGCATGGTCAAGTTACATCTTCTCACACCTGGTCTAGATATCGGACATCTCTAGGCTTGAGCTGGTGAATTCGCTTTTCTCTAGCACAAACATGTATGACCTCCACTAATTGTTTCAGTAACACAAACATGGACAAGCCCTATGACCTCCACTGATCGATTGACATTGATATATAACAACACATACAAATGGAAAGGGATGGGATAACCTAAAGATCCAAATGACCTCCATCCAATCAGCCGCTTCCCTAGATTCAACTTCCCCCTTGCATAAGAGCCTGTAAGTACATACAATATATACATACATGTTATGCTTATATGAGCAAGTATAATCGATTGCACAAATTGAACTAGTGACAGGATGAATTACATCACATATGCCTGATGTAATTGGTAATATTATACAAGCTTTAAACAAGAGGAGTGATAAGTGTGCTTCATGCCTATAAGAATGTAATAGCTTCACAAATTTTATTCTTATGTGCGCTAGAAATATTGAAAACAAAGGACAGATAGTTGGATTTTTGTTAAAGAAAAAATTGGCAAGTGCTTTTTTCCACTTACCCACTCTTTTGATACCCATGGAAAAAACTCTCAATAGGAAGTTCAACAGCCTTAAAGCCTATCAGCATGAAAACATAAAAATAGATTAGTTTGATGGAAATGATTTCAAACAAAATGTGATGAGAAATATAAACACTTACTTTGGATCTGAGAGGAGATATCATTATGCTTTGAAGATTCAATTATATAACCAGACCAGGTTTTGGGTTTGATCATCTTCTTTATCCATAAACTAATTCTTGAAGAATCCATTTTGTGGTTGTGGCGGCAGCAGCAAAAAGAAAAAAAAAGAAGAAGAGTGAGTGAAGTGAAGTGAAGTGAAAACACTTCAAAGAGGAGGTTTTATATGGAAACACAGTGATCCAACGGCTGAAAACTTTATTAGGGTTTTGGTAAATGAATATTTGTAGGGTTTTTAACAAAATGGATAGTTATAGAAGCCCTATTTTTGATCCAGGTCCAACATACTTTTCTCTTGAGAGAATAGAGGACTAGTGTGTGCGCTTCCCCAGTCTTGACAAGTTTCTCTAAGGACTCGGTCATTACTCATGGTCCATATAACTGGTGTCTGTTCAGTGCAATATTTTACCCAAAGCCTAAAAGCTAAATTAGTGGCCATTAATTGGGAAGTCCTGCGTTTTATGTTCGGTAAACATGTGGCCAACACCAAACACAAGATAACCCAAAATGGAATCAGGGTTTCAACTGTGCAATATTTTACCAACAGATTAGCTCCTTTGAGTTGATAATTTTTTTGCTTAAATGTTTTGCAAATAGCTACCATTACAAAATACAACTGGCTGAGGAATTTGAAATTTAAGAGGCCGACTGCAGGCTGTGGTTGCAAAACGGCAGTGAAGCCCGTTCAAAGCCAAACCCTAAGAGAACTTTTAAGAAAAATTACAACCAATTACATTTCAAACCAAACCAAAACATAAACTACAGAAGATTATTGAGCTGAGTGCAATTTAAAGATTACAACACATTTGAGTAGAACAAAACAAGAATGACCAGTCAACTTAGAGGTACAAAAACACCATGACGCACTTGAAGCGAGGAAAGAAAACTTTAAGTCTGAGATTAGTTGAAAGAAAATATGCATCTTTTCCCAAAAAGTTACTACTAGTTTCTATTGGAGCCAGATATGCCACCAACTGCTGCTGAAACAATGTTCAAGATTGCACTCATATTTATCACCCCTGGTACGCAATTTTTTGCCCTGCAACTGAATGCCAGCTCCCTTGTCTTTCTGTCTAAAGTTTTTAACTATCATCCGGAACGAAAACTTTTGCTCTGCAACTGAATGCCAGCTCCCTTGTCTTTCTGTCTAAATTTTTAACTATCATCGGGAACGAAAACACATGCATATGCAAGCTCCTGCGCATGTGAACTATCATTGGCTTTAACTAACTGAAAATTTGAACTGAAGATAAACAGATTAAAACATGCTCATTAGATGCAGGAAAACATTCAGCAGTTATACTAGATAATGTATGCTTTACATGGTAGAACCTAGATTCAATTTCAACTGTTATAATGATAATCGATTCGATTTAGGATCACCAAAGAGGGCAAAACCCATACAAAATCATACATTGGGAAGTAAAAATATTAATTTCAGAATTTACACCTTATTTTACTCATGGGCGTGACATAGAGTTTTAGTACGAGAAATGATGAGTCCCCTTAGGAGTGAAACCATATTACTGCAAAACTCAAACACTCTAAAATGTAAAACTACACTCCACAAGTACACACCATTCCAAATGATATGTTTCGCCGTGTTTACACTGACACTTAAAATGTCAAACCCTTTGTCACATTTATCACTATATTCAGTTCCTTGTAAAAGTACACTCCACAAGTACACACCATTCCAATCAATACAACTTTATTACAATTAGACAAATCAAATTCCTAAAATTCACTGCTTACAAAAACCATTCTCCCTCGGAATTTCACTTTTACATGAAATGCTCACTCCAATTTTTAAACATCTTTTCAATAATAAATACACAAACCATGTACTCAGCATTCAACAACCACATAATAAATGACGCAAATCCTAGCCCTTTGAAATGACCAAATAATGGTTCCAATCTAAAAGTTTCTATATATAATTACTCTAATAATTCTGTTTAGTAGGAAAAACTAAAAACTCAAACTTACTAATTATGGGAATATAATGAAAATCAATAATACCTTAATGGTGTTTGCCACACAATCAAACGGAGCAGAAGTTGTATTATGCAATCAGTATCCACCATGATGATTCTATTGCTGTAAAAGATAATCAGATGAGTTGTTAAAAAACTTAAAAAATCAATCTAACATGGTTGTGTAATGAAATTGCGAAAAAAAAAAAGAAAAAAAAGAACTCACTCACTTTGAGAGGAGAAGTCATTATGACAATCAATCCATTGAATGATGCTGCAACCGCACCTTTTTTTGTTAAAGTTTACTCTCCTCGTCATCTAGGAGACCCGACGACCTCTTTTCCAGCCGCAGATGCCGAGTTTTTTTTGGCAGCAATACTGGTATTTGCAGCATCCCACTAACCATCCACCCGTCTGCTACTCATCCACAACTAGATCCCAGGATTTGAGTTTAGTTGTGGTCTTATTGTCTAGTAAGTGTTGGACTAATCTTTTCGGATGTTGTTCCTTTCGAAAGGATAAGATCTTTGTCGCACATGCAAGAAAAACCAAACAAACTCTTGAGAAGACAAGTCATTATGACCATTAAAAACATGAAACTAAGATCTGTTTCATAATCTTCTATTCTTGGATTTGGAAGAGTTAGATCTTGAGATTTCATAGGGATTTTTTCTTTAACACCACCGCCTCATCACAACTAACAAACCTAACATAGTGGATACAAATTCTAGGGCTTTGTTTATAAATGGTACAAAGAATTTGTGGGATTTACTAAAATGTCCTCTCACCAATGATGGAATCGGTCTAGTGATTGAGAATGATCACTCAGCGAGTCAGCAGCTGGTCCAGCTCGGAGTCTTAAAATCTTGAGAGCAAACATTATTAACTTGGAAACAACAGCCAATGTTTGAAAGACTGGCTTCCTTTTTTTTAGTTAATCCAGAGGTGATATTAAAAGAAAACAAAATGTACACAAGAAGATAGAGAGCAAGAAAAGAGGCCACAGCAGCCCAAAACCTCTCTATTTAAAACGAAAATAAGGGATCACAGGCTCTTCAACAGAATTAATAAAACCCGGAGTGCTCATAAGTAATTCTGTCTGCTTCACGTAACTCACAGGCCTTCTTAGACGTAGCATCAGCCCTGAAATTCACCTCCCTAAATGCATGTTCATACCTGACAGAGTCATACTTAGCACAAGCTGCTAGCCGCCTGCTTTTGAGAATCCATGGAACGTTATTATTTGAAAGACCTTGCACTGCAGCGCGAGAGACTGAAAGAATTAGAATACATCGTCCCCATTTAACTGCCCAATCCAAGCAAAAAATAACTGCTGATAACATTGAGGGAACCTTGAGCTGACCCAGGAATTACCACACGTTCTAAATCATGGATATGTTGCATCATGTCTTCACTAAGGATTGCCTAAGGAATTGAGGGTTACAAATCGCCTTTGTCTTTAAAACCTTGTCAACAAAACAGAAAAATCATTTAGATGCCGTTGTAGCTAGATAACAATACACAAGGCTAAAGAAGACTCAACAAATTACAATTGTGAAGCTAACTACACATTATTGAATATTCCCATCTCGATATACTCTGAAACACTAGTTTCTGACTCTAGAGAGTTTTCCAGGTATCCCACTGACAACCTTATTGCACAAAAAGATGGAATTACTTCTTCTGCCAGTTTTGAAGGTTGGGAGGACAAACTATGTTGCAGGTGCGTATTTGGATTTTCTCAAACCATCAATCTACCAGGAAAACACACTATCGTCTCCACTGAGGCTGGGATATTTATAGTTGGGCGTCAAATGACCAATCAAAATGACAAAGGTCAAAACAACAAGTGACATCAAGCATGTTTTTCATAAAGTCAGGTACTAATTAAGGCAGACTCGTATAAGTTAATGTAATTGGTTCCTTTGCACTACTAGAAACCATATATTAATCCTAAGCTGGAGATAGAGAAATTTTCATCAATGTAGTGAAATATAATGAATAATTTAAGCACAAAATTAAACCTAACGGTCCATGCTTATTGTTCTTAAGGGAAAACTGAAAAGAAACCATCTATACACCTATCTTGAAGCAAACTCATCTGGTTGTTGATGCCCACCAATGCAAAATGAAACACGTTTTCACTGCTAACTATTTCAGTTGCCTGATGAAATTAGCACAATCAGTAGGAAGCTTTGGAACCAAAGCTTTATTTATACTCCTTCACGCCTTCTTTCTGGAATTCCTCAAACAGATCAGCTGATTTTAACTCAATTCCACCCAGATGGTAGATCTGGAAAAATCCATTGGGGCTTTTTGCAAATCGATACAAATCCTATAAGTAACTGAAGAACTATAACAAGATCTTCTCGATCCTCTTCATGACCTATAGTAGGAGAGGCATTTTTCTATAAGAAATTCAGATGTAGTAGTCAGAAACTTGTCATATCATATGCGCACTAGATAAACAAAACAAAAGGGTACGTTCCATTTTATTTGAATCAGAGCTGGAACATGACAAAAACAATGAAAAGATATCTATTTTGACAATTTGATATTGTAATAGAAAAAATATACCGGAAGCACTCATACCTCATGGAAATCAGCAGCTACATCTTCTATATTACTAAAATGCAGAGACGACAAGAGAGGATCCTCTTAACAGAATATTTATCCTCAGCTGCAAAACTCAAACTCAACTCAACTCAAACTAAAAAACTCTTAAGGTTCCAAAATCATTTGTATATTCTTCTCACCAATTTTTGGTGTATATATATTACAAAGGAAGCACTCAAATATCTTCCAAGAAAAGCACGATCGTTTAAAGAAAAAGAAAAGAAAAACTTATCATGCACACTTTCATCATCATGCTACCACTTTCATCATGCTCACTTTCATCATGGTTCCAACTTTCATCATCATGTTCCCACTAACATTATTCAACACTCTCCCTCAAGATGGTGCGTATATATCAGTATATATCAGATATGCCCAACTTGATAAGTGAATCATTAAATATATTATTTGATACGGCTTTGGTCAGAATATCTGCTAACTGTTGTGTTGTACGAACATATGGTACTTCAATAATGTTTTCTTCGAGTTTTTCATAGATGAAATTCCTATCAATTTCCACGTGCTTTGTGCGATCATGTTGTACCGGGTTTTCCGCAATTTTGATTGATGACTGGTTATCACAAAACAATTTCATAGGATTTACAGTAGGAAAACCAAGTTCCCCATTAGCCTTTTTAACCATAACAATTCACAAATACCTTTCACCATTTCCCTGTATTCTGCTTCAGCACTGGACAAAGAAACCACCTGTTGTTTCTTAGATTTCCATGTTACTAAATTACCTCCGACGAAGGTAACGTACCCAGATGTCGATCTTCTCCTATCACCTTTTCCTTCCCAGTCCGAGTGGAAGTGTAAATCGATACATCAAGATGCCCATGTTTTGAAAACATCAACCCTCTTCCTGGTGCGGATTTTAAATATCTCAGTATTCTAGTGACTGCATTCATATGTTGTTGACCCGGATTATGCATAAATCTGCTCACAACACTCACAGCATAGGAAAATATCAGGTATTTTATGGGAAAGATAAATCAATCGGCCAACTAACCTCTGGTATTGCCACTTGTCAGCTGGTACTTGATTAGAACACTCTTCCAGACAATGATTTTGTTCCATAGGAGACCCAATCGGCTCATAACCAAGCATATCGGTTTCTTTCAACAAATCAATCACATATTTTCGCTGAGACAAGAAAATACCCTTCTCAGATCGTGAAACTTCAATACCCAAGAATTACTTAAGTCCACCCATATCCTTCATATCAAACTCGGAATACAAACAACTCTTCAGATTATCCATCTCTTCAGGATCATTTCCTGTTACCACCATATCATCTACATAGATGATGAGAACTGTTATCTTGTCACCTACTCTTTTCATGAACAAGGTATGATCAGAGTTACTTTATGTGTATTCGAATTTCTTCATTGCTAGACGAAATCTACCAAGGAGACTGCTTCAAACCATATAAGGCCTTTTTTAGTTTACAAACCGCGTTTGCAATGTTCGGTGCTTTATAACCTGGAGGTAGTGTCATGTAGACTTCTTCTTGCAAATCACCATGTAAAAAAGCATTTTTTACATCATATTGTCGTAGTGGCCAGCCTAATTTTGCTGCTAAAGACAACAATACTCGAATAGTGTTGATTTTTGCGACAGGAGCAAATGTCTCTTGATAATCAATACCATAAGTCTGGGTAAACCCTTTAGCAACAAGTATTGCTTTGCACCTATCAATAGAGCCATCTGGATTATGCTTGATAGTATAAACCCATCTGCAGCCAACTGGTTTTTTTCCTTCTGGTAATGATACTATTTCCCATGTACCATTTTCCTCTAGTGCCACCATCTCTTCTATCGTCGGATTAGCCCACTTTGGATCACGTAATGCTTCTTCTACATTTCTTGGAATGGTAATATCTTCCATCTGGTAGACAAATGCTTTGCCAGCTTCTGACAATCTGTGAGTAGACATGTAGTTTGCAATTGGGTATTTCACCTTCTTTATTGGTTTGGGAGAAAAAAGATCCGGTGGCACTCCACGATTATTCCGTTGTGGTAACGGATACCTGTTTGTCTCATTTAATTCACAAGAATTGTAAGTATTAATCACAAGATCTATGTTTACCTCAGGAACATCATCAGGAGGATAACTGGTGGTATGTACTGTTGTTGAAGAAAGAGAGGGGTCTTAGACAACAAGTGCTTCTCCCTCTTGAATTGTCTCCTCGGGTTTCATAGTAGTTATACCGACATCAGTAGGAGCAGGTAAATTATTTGAACTTTCGTTAATTATTGAATGATGTATCTCACAATTATATGGAAACAAATCTATCCAATTCAACTCTTCGATGTTGTTCTCTCCCTGAAGAGGAGAACTAAGATCATATGTTGAGTAAAACTTCTCATGCTCATAGAATGTAACGTCCATGCTGACATAAAATCTGTGAGAAAGAGGATGATAACACTTGTAACCCTTTTGAAACGGATGATAACCAACGAATACACACTTTAGAGCACATGGGTCAAGCTTGGTGCGCAAATATTTTTGTATGTGGACATAAACAACACAACCGAACACTCGTGGAGGAAGTTTAAGTTGAGAAGGAATTGCCACAAATGAAGCCAATTTATATAAAGGTGTTTGAAATTTCAAAACACTAGTGGATACACGATTAATAAGATATACTGCATTAGTGATAGCTTATTCCCAGAAAAGTGGCTTCATGTTTGCTCCAATTAAACAAGCTCTAGTAATCTCAAGTAATTTCATATTCTTCCTTTCCGCAACACCATTTTGTTGTGGCGTTCCAGGACAAGTGGTTTCATGAATTAAACTATTCTCTTGGAAATAACCTTGTAAAGTTTCATTGATATATTCTCCACCATTATCCGAATGAAGGACCTTTAGATTGGTAGAAAATTGTGTTTGAATCATAATATGAAAAGATTTGAAAATACCAGCGACATTACTTTTGTTTTTCATCAAATAAATCCAGGTCATACGAGTGCAATTATCGACAAAGAGAACAAACCAACGAAATCCTAAATTACTAGTAATTCGACATGGACCCCAAACATCAGAATGAACCAAAGCAAACGGGACTAATCCTCTGCTAAAACTATCAGGATAAGTAGTACGATGACTTTTCACTAAGATACAAGTTTCACAATTAAAATCAGAAGGTTTGCAGCCCGAAAATAGAGATGGAAATAAATGCTGCAAATATCCAAAAGAAACATGACCTAAGCGGTTATGCCATAATTTTATCTGATCTTCATTTGCATGGGATGACCCCTTAGCTGATAAAGACCTACCTTCACACACATCTTCTACATAATACAAACCCCCTTTCTTAGTACCACGCCCAATTATATTCCCGTTGCTGAGATCCTGAAGAAAAAAAAATTTCGAATAGATTAATACTTCGTAATTTAATTGTGCGGTCACTTGTGATACTGATAAAAGATTGTTAGAAATGGAAGGAATCAGCAAAGTATGTTCTAAAGTTAAAGAAGAATTCAAATCAACTCTCCCAGCTCTAGTAATTGGGTATGGAACTCCATTGGCGTTATAGACCGTTGAACAATCAGGTGCACACATCTTTTAAAATAGATGCTTCAAATGTCATATGATTAGTGGCACCAGAATCAAGAATCCAACCATGATCTTTGTTTGAGTTAGCAACTATTAAAGCTAGGCCAATATTACCTGATTCTTTGGGGACAAGATGATCTATAACAGAAGGAAGTTCATCAACTATTGGAGTAGATGTTGTTGATGTTGTCATATCAGTAGAACAGATAGCCGCTTTTCCTTTTGCTTTTTTGGTTTTTGATCGAGTATTCCACTACTTAGGATAACCATTCTTCTTGAAGCAGTTTTCGACAGTGTGCTTCTCATTTTCACAATAAGTACATTTCCCACCAGTATTTTGTGATGAAGATTGTTGTGAAAAAATCCCAAATTTGTTTACCGTCATTGCTATTTGGGGGGAAACAAATTTATTCATCATGGTACTAGGGCGTTGTTCTTCACGCCTCACAATCGAAAAAACCTTTTCGGGTCCAGGTAGTGGAGTACTACGAAGTATTTCTCCTCTGACAGAGTCATAAGAATCATCAAGACCAGCAAGAAATAAATAAACTCGCTCTTCATCAATTTCTTCTTTCCGAATTTTAATCACATCTGCCTGAGTAAAAGTAATTGGTTTACGATAATCAAGTTCTTGCCAAATAATCGTAAGATCAGAATAAAAAATTTCCACGGGTCGACCCGCTTGCTTTGTTGCCATATCCTTTCGAGACAAATCATAAAGAATTGATTTATCAGCCCCTTCATAATATTGTTGTTTCACTGCGACCCAAACATCTTTTGCAGTAGGTAAACGAATGAATACATTCATTAATTATGGCTCCATAGCACCAATAAGCCAACATTTAATAAGAGAATCTTTCATACACCATTCATCATATGTCGATTCACCTTCAGTGGGTTGTTTGGTAGAGCGACTTAAATATCCATATTTGCCTCTACTTGAGACAAACATAGATACAATTTGAGACCAAAGCGTAAAATTTTTGTCATTCAATTTTATACCATAAGGAATTGAAGTCGGCTCCTGAGAAGGTACCGAATGAGAAGGTACCGAATTTATCACAGAAGTAATAACAGCGCCGTCATCACCATCACTAGGCATGAAGAAATGAACGTCGAATAAAAAATAGTTACGATAAAGAAATCAAGACAATTTCGACTTCTAAGAGTAGTAATTAATTTTACTCACGTATTTAGTAGATCAAGAACAATAACTTCAATTGTAGAACAATAAATATCACAGTAAATTAGTGATATGAAATAAGAGATTAAAGACAAAAATTCTTGTCAACAAAGTATATATATAAAAATGAACCTTAAGATAGCAGCGGAAATAATGATCGATAAGAAGCACTCACTCTATATTGAAATACTCAACTTCACCATGTAAGCTCTGATACCAAATCAAACTAAACTCAACTCAAACTAAAAAACTTTTAAGGTTCAAAAATCAGTTGTATATTCTTCTCACCAATTTGGTGTATATATATTACAAAGGAAGCACTCAAATATCTTCCAAGACAAGCACGATCGTTTAAAGAAAAAGAAGAAAAAAAAACTTATCATGTACACTTTCATCATGCTCACCTTCATCATGGTTCCAACTTTCATCATCATGTTCCCACTAACATTATTCAACAACAAATGGATCGATCCCCTCGCCAAGCAGCTGAGATAGCTAGCAAAAGCCTATCAACAACAACAAAAACATTAGTGATTTTGTTTAAAAAATGAAAATCACAGAGAATGTAAACACACATACTTAAGTTTTGAGAGGAAAAAAATCATTATGTTGCTATGATTCAATCAACAAAACAGACCCAGGGTTTGGGTTTAGTAAACAGATATTTGAAGAATCCATTGTCGTTGCGGCGGCGGCAGGAGCAGCAGAAGAGAAAAAGAGGGACGACCGAAGAGAAAAACATATGGGAGGAGATTTTATAAAAACATAAAATGGTGATCCAACGGTTTAAAATGTTTGTGTAGTTTTAGAAAATGGATGTCTCAGATTGGTGGGTTGGTATATCAAAGTAACTAAATGGACGGCTGCAGCTTCAGGTCATACCAAAAGGCCTACTACAGAAACACGTCCAATTTAAAGCCAGAGGCAGGAACAGATGTATGGACCAGCATGGACTACATAAGCATGTCCTAAAGTGGAACCGTGCTGGACACAAATTCAGGCCCGTTCATAATACTTTCCTTAATACTAAAAACATGATTATTAAATAAACAGGTATCTTGTGCAAACTGTGCGGAACTTATCGATTTTAGAAAGAGAGAAGATAAATCAAGTATTTTGTGTAAAGTGGATTTCGAAAAAGCCTTTAATATCAATTGGAGTTGTATTGACAATGTAACTACAGAAAATCCATAGTTACACCCACTTACTAATTTGAATAACATGAAGGGTAAATCACACAACGAGATGAAAGCAAATCTTTATTTCACTTAGTTAATGAATGGGAAATTACAAGATATTCAAGAACACTCACAAGAACCCTAAGTTATCTTTCTTAACAATCACTTCCTTACCTCTCAAAACGTTCCAACCCTTGTACAATGGACTAAGTTCTCTATTTATAGGGATAAATACATAATGGATTACAGCTCATTTTCCTTCGCCAAAAGCCACACAATTCACGTGATCTTGCTTTTTACTTCGATCGGTCCATTTTCAATAAAGTTTCTGCTTCCTTTTCTCCTTAAAGTTCGGTTGTTGTCGGGGGCAGCTTTCCTATTTCTTGCGTAACAATCCACACTTCGCGTCTTCCACTTCGTATACTCTACCTTTTCTTGCATAACAATCCATACTTCGTGTCCTTTGCTTCGTATATTCTATTTTCTTCGCGAGATATCTTCTTGTTCAAGTTATCTTTACCTCGCTAATTAACATCTCGCTGTCCTCATATCTTACTTCGCAGATCTAATATTCATTAAAGTTAGTCTGACACTCGATTTGACTCTTCACTGAAATTTTCATGGGAATTGGTAAATAATATCTCCTTGGAAGATTTACTTCGCCGTCTCGTCCAATCTCGTTTGAACACGTGGCGAGTAGGTTTTATGTACCTACAAACAAGGTGCTTGATTATTGTGGTTTTGGTCATGTGTGGAGGAGTTGGATTAAGTGGTGTGTTTCTTTTGTGAGATTCTCTAATCTCCATACTTATCAATGGTGAAGCTTCTTCAGTGGACTTATATGTGGTCGAAAAAGCTTCTTCAGGTCGCAAAAAGGGATTCGTTAAGGAAATCTGGTCTCCCCTTTCCTCTTTATTTTGGTGGATGAAATCCTCTCGTTGATGCTCAAAAACCGGTGGGATGTGTACTTATCTGTGGTCTTCAAGTAACACATGGTACTATTATTCATCATCTTCAGTTCGCTGATGATCTGGTGGTTTTTGTAGGTGACTTGTTTGAGCAGGTAACAAATTTAAAACATATTATTTTTGCTTTTCAATTAGTATCTGTCTTAAGAGTTAATTTTAGAAAAGGCGTTATTGTTGGTATTGGATCAAATCATAACATTTTGTGTGCTAATTATTTTGGATGCAATCATGTTGAGTCTCCCATAAATTATTTAGACATATCGTTGGGCAGTAAATCCAAAAGTAAGCCTGTTTGGGCCATAATCATCCAAAGAATTCAACATAAACTTTCTACTCATAAAAAAAGATACCTTTCAGTTGTTAAACAAACTACAAGATCAATATAATATGGTAAGATAGTGAAAATGCATAAAGAAAACTCACTTATTTTTTAGAGGAGAAGTCATTACGACAATCAATCCATTGGTAACCCTGATAACCTGTTTTTCAGCTGAAAATCCCAAGTTATCTCCGCAACAACATTATTGTTGAAGCAGACCATTCATCCATCTGCTACTCATCGAAAAAATATCCCGGCAAATTGGAGTTCAAGATCCTTACAGGGAAGTCTTAACTCATTGTGAGAACATAGCATATTTGCAGAGGCTGGTGCCCCTCTGGAGATCACGAAAAGAAAAACAGAACTCTTGACAGGACAAGTCATTATGACCAATTATTAAGAGTAATTGATTGTGTTCTATGATACACCGATACTGATACGGGGACAGTAATACGAGGATACTGATACGGGGATTTGTCAAGTTTTTTTAAAATTGGGATACGAGATACGGTGGGATACGTGTACCTATTAAAAATATTTTTATATAATAAAAATTGAATCTAGTGATTAACCAAAATTAAATAAAAAATCCGATGAAAAATATCTAACATCTCGCTTACCCATTAAATATCTAACTTCCTTCATCAAATATCAGGGTTTCTAGTTCTTGCTCGTCAAGTGAAAGATTTTCTACTTCAAGCTCTCCCACATTGTAACCTGGATCAAATGTATCTTCACTAATATCTCACATTCCACTTTCTCCGATTCTTTTGTAGAAGATTGTTGTGAACAAACATTAAATTCTCAATATTTTGTGGTTCAATCTTATTTCTTTAAATTGAATGGATAAAATAATATGTGGTCCGGATACTCTTCACTAATATCTCACATTCCACTTTCTCCGATTCTTTCGTAGAAGGTTGTTGTGAGCAATTATAAAATTCTCAATATTTTTTGGTTCAATATTATTTCTCTAAATTGAATGGATAAATTATATGTGTTCATGATACTCTCCGGACAACACAGGAAACATGGCAACCCAAGAAGCCTCAAAGATAATTTTGTTTGTAATACTGGGGATGAAGCACCATAAAATAATCAAGAATTTTTTTTTTAAGCATGTTAGATATAATTATTCGATGTGTTCATGAGTATAAATGTCTTGAAATATTTATATTTTATGTATAAAAGTATAGATTTTGCATATAAAAATATATTTTAAATTATCAGAAATATCACCTCTTAGAGTATCCGAGAGGTATCCCTTACCCTTTATATAATTAAAAAACAGCGATACTTTAAATAGAGTATCTGACACGTATCCCTAGGTATTCTCAAATATCCGATACTGATGCGACGTTGACACGATTACATCAATAATTTTGAAGTATCCGTGCTCCATAAATTGTGTTTCTCCAAAGGATGTGCATGGCGTCACAAAGAAAACTAAGATCTGATTCAGAAATTTCCATTCTTCGATTTGGTTAACTTAGATCTTGAGATTTCTGCAAAGGGTATTTTCTTGAACGCCGCCCCACCACTATCATCCTATGGCTTTGTTTATAAACTCTATGAGTGTGTGAGATTTACTAAAATGTCCATCAACAACGATTGAGTCGGTCGAGTGCATGAGAACGATCACTCAGTGAGTCAACCTTTGGTCCATCTCCGAGTTTTATATTTTTGAGAGTCGGCAGACATTATAGATTTGGAAACAACAGCCAACGTTTGAAAGACCAGCATTGGGATCGGTCGGATGAAATCCAGTTTGAATTCCATCATGGTTCATGTAAACTTCCATATTTAAGTTCTGACATCGACAAATTCATTCGCTGAACTCCAATTTGATTTTTTAAACATAATCTCTTTTTAGCTTAAGAATTCCAGCAAGAAACAAGTCAAAGGATAACATAAGGTACATCTTAGCATGAGTTACAAAATATGCAAATCTATGGACCAAATAAGTAGAATTGATCACATCCAGACGGCAGTTCCATTTCACCATCTTCCTGTGCAACTCGCAAGCAAGACAGATTTCTCAAGTTCTACTAATCCCACATTCAAGTGCTCCAAACATAACAAATATTGGGTTAATAACCTCACTTCTCAGGCCATATCTTTGGCATACAGACCCATATTGTCAGTGTAGGCATTTACAATTTCTCTGGTTCCCATAACTTGTCAGTGTAGGGTTTGTTGATAATTGAAGGAAGGATTTTGGTTTTGTCTCTGGTTCTCATAACGCGCGGCACAATCTGCAAAAGAGAACAACACAGTTGGATTTAGGCAAAACTTGGAACCGCGAAATAATATGTTGGTGACTATCTAGGCATTACGAAGCCTTAGCTTTTTACATATTCCAATTTATAATAATATGTTTGCGTCAATTAGCAATAATACTATACACGTATAATAAATCAATTTCACTAGTTAGTGACAGCATGTAATAGGAGTACTTACAAGCTGTGCGATTAGTGTGATTCAGGCTTATAACAAGGATATAATGGCTTCCATAAGTTCATTCTATGTCAGCTGAACCACACTCCAAATGACAAATACGAATTTGAATACGTCAATCAAATTCCTTCGCGATCATCCAAATTGAGGCTACACATTATACTAACATAAATCGAAGGGAAGGAGTATTTTAAAGCCTATCAACGTCAAAAAAAAAAAAAGTAGGTTAGTTTGATGGACAGGATTTCAATCAAAATCATTGAAAATGTATGATCATAAGTATAAACACTTACTTTAGATTTGAGAGGAGATATCATTATGCTTCACTGATTCAATCAACCAAGGTTTGCGTTAGATTTTCCTCTTCATCCATAAACTAATTCTTGAAGAATCCATTTTGTAGTCTCCGCTGCAGTAGAATGGAAGAGAGAGTGAAGTGAAGTGAAGTGAAGTTAAAATATTTGAAAGAGGGGATTTTATATGGAAACCTTAGAATGGTGATCCAACGGCTGAACATGTTATGAGGGTTTGGAAAATATTTTTAGGGTTTATAACAAAATGGGTAGGTATCGGTGCAATACTATGGATCGAGGCCCAAAATATTTTAAGTTTTGATGCAGTGTTGTTTTGCAGAGCTAAGATCTAAGTTAGTGGCCGTTAAGAAGTCTGTGCTTTTTGTTCAGTAAACATGTGGCCATAAACAGAGCACCAAACACAAGATAACCCAAAATGGAATCCGGGTTTCAACCTGTGCAATATTTTACCATAGGATACTATTTTTTTATTTTGCTTGGATGTTTTAAAAATATCTACCATTACAAATACACCTAGCTAAGGAATTCGAAATTTAAGAGTCCCGCTGCAGGTTGCGATTGCAAAACAGCAGTGAAGCCTTTCAAAGTCATACCTACGAGAACTATAATGTTTAACAAATGAGTGGCATGAACAACCTCCAACTACAGAAGAGATATTGTGCTGAATGCAGTCTACAAATTACAACACATTTGAATAGAACAAAACAAGACTGAAGGGTCAACTTAAAGGGTATTAACACTGGTAGAGGAGATTATGTAGTAGAATGCAAACTCCTTGCATGTGATCTATCTTCGGCTTCAACTGAATGAAAATTTGGACCGAAGATGAATAGTTACTATATGCTTTACATGGTAGAACCTTGATTCAATTTCAACTGTTACAATGATAGTCGATTGGATTTAGGATCACTAAAGACGGCAAACACAGACAAAACCATATAATGGGAAAACAAAAAATTAATTTCAGATTTTCCACCTTGTTTTACTCATGAGCATGAGTCAGCTGCATGACATATATAGTAGAGTTTTAATGCGAGAAATGGTGAGTCCCCTTAGTGGAGTGAAATCATATTACTGTAATACTTTAGAATATGATTTCACTGCATAGAGAGTCGCCATTCGGAATCGCATGTTTCTCAACATTTTCACATGGAATACACATCTTAACAGGTCAAAACTTTGAATTGACTAAATAACGGTTCCACTCAAAAAGTATCCGTTCTGTAATGAGGTTTCCATTTGATTACTCTTGCATATCAAGATTTAATACTAAAAAACATATAACAACAATTTAAGTCCTGTTCATTAGAAGAAAAAAAAGACAATCTCTACTTAATCATGGGAATATTTTTTAGAGGATAAGTCATTATGACAATCAATTGGGATGATGCTGCGACCAGCACCTGTTATGTTAAAGTTTCCGCTCCTCGTCATCTTGATGACCTGATAACCTCTTTTTCAGCTTGAAATGAAAGAGTTCTTTCGTCAACAAGACTGGTATTTGCAGCTGCCTACAAATCACCCATCCGTCTGCTACTCATCCGAGATAGGATCACAGAAGAACACAAAAGAAGTCTTTGGAGATGGAAGCAGAAAATCATAAACACAACTCTTGAGAGGACAATTCATTATGACTGACTATTAATGATTTTGTTTCTCCAAAGGATGTGTAAGGCTTACTATCTACTCTAAACGAAATAGACAATACAGGCTCTTCCATAGAGTTAATAAAATTTGGAGTGCCTTCATAAATAATTCTGTCTGCTTCACTGTACTCACACGCCTTCTTAGCCATTGCATCAGCAGTGAAATTCACCTCTCTAAATGCAAGTTCTTTCCCGAAAGTGTCATACTTGGCACAAGCTGCTATAGCCACCTGGTTCTGAGAATCCATGGAATATTATTATTTGAAAGAGGTGGCACTGTAGTGCGAGAGCCTGAACGAATTAGAATACGTCTCCTTCTCCATTTAACTGCCCAATCTAAGCCAAAAATGTTTGCTGATAACTTTGAGGGGACCTTGAGCTTCCCCAAGAATTACCATCAGTTTTGAATCATATGTCTTCACTAAGGATTGAGTATGTCATTGATGGTTACAATTCCAGCATTGGTTTAAAACACTATCCATTTTCTCAAAAACTATGGCATGTTTCAGTGCAAACTTCAAAATCATTAGACCGTACGTCTTTGTCTTTAGAACATTGTGGACAAAATAGAAAAATTATGGGAATTTTGAAGGTTGGGACCACAATCTCTGATGCAGGTGCATATTGAGCTTCTTTCGACACACCAATCCAACAGGATTAACATATTATGATCTCCGATTAGAGGCAGAGATATTTATAGTTGGGAGTCCAAGGACCAATCAAAGTGACATAGATCCAAACTACAAAGTAACATCAAACATGTTTTTCATAAAGTCACGTACTGATTAAGAAATTTAAAAAATGCACTTTAGATAAACATTTAAAAAGGGTATGATTTATGCTATTTGACGATTTAAAAATTTGAAATTAAAACACACGAAGCACCCATACCTGAAGGAGATGACTATCAAGACTTTCCAGAAAAGGATGACCAGTTGGTTAGAGCCTATCAAGTTATCCACAACAACATCAGAAGCACAAATTAGTTCGATGGAAAGGATTTCAATCTGAATCATTGAAAATGAAATGAGAAATATAAACATACACTTACTTTGGATTTGAGAGGAGATATCATCATGTTGGAATAATTCAATCAACAAATCCAAACCAGATTTGGGTTTGATCTTCTTCATGCATAAACTAATTCTTGAGGAATCCATTGTGATTGCGGCGGCTGGACTCTATAAAAATAGAAATTAAAAACATTTAGCGGGACATTTATAAGGAAAACGAAGGTGATATCCAACGGCTAAAACTGATTCTAGGGTTTTAAGAATAGGCGACAGAGATCTCCATTCAAGCAATAACAAAAGAAAGGCCTTGTACAGAAGCAGGTCCAATAAACTCAAATCCAGGACCGCCGTCTGTTCAGTTTTGTGAAGATAATCAGGCTGAGGTTGGAAATCTGCATCCATAATTGCAACATAATCACATTGCTTAACATAACTATGTTTCATTCCTTCCTTAAGTGCACCAGCTTTGTAACCAACTCTATTTTCTCTGATTTCATATTTAATGTTTATTCCTTTGCTCGCCCATCTTTGGCATTCCAACTGTACCAAATCCTATATTTAACACAACAAAATATCCTCAAATTAATTATCACACCCACAAAAAAAAAAAAACACCCCCCGTTGCTCAAAATAAATACTCCTGCTACAATTTCCTAATTAAATTGCTAAAAAAGAATAACATTTAACTGTGAGTCAATTATTTCCTACTTGTTTTTTCAATTCAGCATGTATGGAAATAAATTCTGTCAAGAAATGTGTTAATATTTGCCAGAAATAAAAAGAAACTATGGCCAAGTGGCCAACCATCAAGTGGCCTTATGGTTGCTCAATCGCACCGCAGAGGTAGGGGTTTGAACCCATAATTGCCAGAAATAACTCCTTATAGGAGTTAATGATGTATCTCAAGATCACTACACCAAGGAAAAATAAATAAAAATCTATGAATCCTGTTTTCAGGACGATAAGGATCTTTGGTTCCAAATTTTAAAGAATAAGTATTTCCCTAATCACAATCATCTCTTTGATGAGGTAAGTAAAAATGGCAGTTGGATATGGAGAAGTGTTTGGAAAGGTTTAGTTGTAGTTAAGCAAAATTATGGCTGGGAAATTGATGATGGTAAAGACTTACGTATATGGAAGGATATTTAGATTCCTTCCTTAGGTAAGCATGTTCCTAGTACCAAGAACTGGAATATGAGCATTCTTAATGCTGTTTTTACCCCTGTTATTGTTGAGCAGATAAGTAGAATAAGAATTCCAATGATAGGTAAAGCTCAAATTAGGTGGACATATAATATAAATGATATTTCTTTTGTTAAATCTGCTTACAATATTACTGTTAGACTCCGATACATTAAAAATGATGTCACTGTAGAAGGACTCACCATTCCAAACCATATAAATGTGAGTGTCTTCACATAGAATACACAGCTTAACAGCTTAAAATATTAGACAAAATCTTAAAATACACAAAACCTTAAAATTCACCAGGGAAGCATTGCTCACTATTATTTTTATCAAATCTTTTCCATAATTAAAGTACACAAAGTCATAATCAAGCAACCACATACTAAAAAAAGCAAATCCTTGCACTTTGAAATAATCCAATAATGGTTCCACTCTAAGATTATTAACATGGGGTTTCCATTTCCATCTAATTACTCTGAAATATCTAACCTTTAAACTAAAAAAACAGATACCAACAATCCAAAAACCCATTAAATAGAAGGAAAAAAAAACTTAACTCTACCAATTATTTGGGAATATAATGAAAATCAGTCTTACGTACTAATGTATGAAGAAAACTCGCTCAATCCTGAGAGGACAAGTCATTATAACAATCAATCCATTAGATGTTGCAAGCCTTCACCAGAACACCTATTTTGTTAAAGTTTGCTGTCCTCGTCATCTTAGAGACCCCGATTATCTCTTTTTGAGATGGAATTGCAGAGTTTTTTCCGCAACCCACTAACCGTCAATCCTTCTGCTACTCATCCGAAAAAGATCCCAGCAATTTGAAGTTTGATACTTAAGAGTGTTCCTGGAAATTCTCAACTCGGCGTGAGAACATCAAAGATCTTGCTGAGGCTTCAAATTTATTGGACAAGGGACAAAAGGAAAACAATACTCTTGAGAGGATAAGTCATTATGACCATAAAAATTAATGGGGTGATCTCCAAGGTATGTGTAAGGCTTCACATACAAAACTGAGATTTGATTCATAAACACTCATTCTTGGATTTGGAGGATCTAGATCTGGAGATTTCTCCTCCGGGTTTTTCTCTTCAACACCGCATCTCACTGCCGCACCTCACCACTATCAAACATGAAGATTCTAGGGTTTTCTTGATAATAAATACAATGAGTTTGTAAGATTTACTAAAATACCCCATCTACAATAATTGAATCAATCGAGGGAAACGTATGACAATGATCACACAGTGAGTCAATCGGTTGTCCAGCTCCGAGTCTCAAATTCTTAAGAGTCAGCAAAGCCTATGGACTCAGGATGGATTGTGGTGAGGTGATCCTAATTTAAATGTAAACATTCATTCTTAAGTGTGAGTAAATTGTTGATGGGGGCGTTTTATGATGGGGGCATGGGGAAAAATCATGTCTTGACATGTGTTTTTCCAATTAATTGTTTTAACAAATTCCGTTACCAAAAATACCAAGGATAAAATATCACCAATTAAGATAACTACTATTTTCACCAAAAATGCACTTCTTTTATATGTTTGGAAACAAAATTTGATGGAATCAATTTACAGAAAAGATATGATTTCTCCCCTATGCCCCCATCATAAAACGCCCCCATCAAATATTTTTCCCTTAAGAGTTCAGACAATTCCAGTTATTGCACAAAAGCATGCAAACCATGCTAGCCGCATCTCTGTTCCAATGGAAAATCATGCCAGCCACACCAACCGCGCCAAAGCATGCCAACCATGCTAGACGCACCTCTGTGCCAATGGAAAATCATGCCATCCACACCATCCGCGCTAAGGCATGCCAACCATGCCAGCCGCACCTATGTGCCAATGGAAAATCATGCCATCCACACTAACCGCGCCAAGGAATACAAACCATGCTAGCCGCACCTCTGTGCCAATGGCAAATCATGCCATCCACACCAACTGCGCCAAGGTATGCCAACCATGCTAGACGTACCTCTGTGCTAATGGAAAATCATGCAAGTCACACCGACCGCGCCAAGGCATGCCAACCATGCTAGCCGTACCTCTGTGCCAATGGAAAATCATGCCAGCCACACCAACCGCGCAAAGGCATGCTAACCATGCTAGCCGCACCTCTGTTCCAATGGAAAATCATGCCAGCCACACCGACCGCGCCATGCGAAACACCTCTCGCCATGGCACCTCATGCCGCGCCACCATGCTGGCCTTCCCCATGCGTCTACCTAAGTGAAGGAGTGCAACAATCAACGGTTGCCCTTCTATCCCAGTACCAAATCCTGGCCGTCTAAGGTCCCCTCATGACCTTTGGCCCAAAACCCTAGGTTGGTCACGCACCTAACCAAAGCTAGCCGCGCCGGCCGCGCCATGCCAAACATGTCTCGCCATGGCTCCTCATGCCGCGCCACCATGCTGGCCTTCCCCATGCGGCTACCAAAGTGAAGGAGTGCAACAATCAACCGTTGCCCTTCAATCCCAAGAGCAAATCCTGGCCGTCTAAGGTCCCCTCACGACCTTTGGCCCAAAACCCTAGCTTGGTCACGCACCTAGCCAAAACTAGCCACGACGGTCGCGCCATGCCAAACACGTCTCGCCATGGCCCCTCATTCCGTGCCACCATTCCGGCCTTCCCCATGCGGCTATTAAATTGAAGGCGTGCAACAATCAACGGTTGACCTTCAATCCCAGAAGAAAATCTCGGCCGTCTAAGGTCCCCTCATGACCTTTGGCCCAAAACCCTATCTTGGTCACTTACCTAGCAAAGCTAGCCATGCCGGCCGCGCCATTCCAAACACGTCTCGCCATGTCCCCTCATGCCGTGCCACCATTCTGGCCTTCCCCATGCGGCTACTAAAGTGAAGGCGTGCAACAATCAACGGTTCCCATTCAATCCCAGAAGTAAATCTTGGCCGTCTAAGGTCCCCTCACGACCTTTGGCCCAAAACCCTAGCTTGGTCACGCACCTAGCCAAAGCTAGCCACGCCGGCCGCACCATGCCAAACACGTCTCGCCATGGCCCCTCATGTCGCACCACCATGCTGGCCTTCCCCATGCGGTTACTAAAGTGAAGGCGTGCAACAATCAACGGTTTTCCTTCAATCCCAGGAGAAAATCCTGGCCGTCTAAGGTCCCCTCACGACCTTTGGCCCAAAACCCTAGCTTGGTGACACACCTAGCCAAAGCTAGCCACGCCGTCCACGCCATGCCAAACACGTCTCGCCATGGACCCTCATGTCGCGCCACCATGCTGGCCTTCCCCATGTGCCATCATAGTGATCCCGATGACCTCTCTATGTGTTGGAGATGCCGAGTTTTTTCGATCACAGTAACCATCCATGGATCTTCGACTCATCCCTAGAAGATCCAAGCAATTTCAAGTTTGATGTTTAAGATCTTTAACGGGAAGTCCCAACTCGTTGTGAGAAGAAAGCCGATCTGGTGATGCTTCGGATTTTTTGGACTAGGACCAAATAAAAAACACTACCCTTGAGAGGACAATTCATTATGACCATAAAAGTTTGTGGTGATCTCCAAGGTATGTGTAAGGGTTCACATACAAAACTCAGATCTGATTCATAAACACTCATTCTTGGATTTGGAGGATCTAGATCTTGAGATTTATCCTCATGGTTTTTTCCTTCAACACCGCCTCTCGCTCAACTCACCACTATCAAACATATGAAAATTATAGGGTTTTCTTGATAAATACAATGAGTTAGCGAGATTTACTAAAATACCCCCATCTACAATAATTGAATCAATCGAGGGTATGACAATGATCACGCAGTGAGTCAATCGGTTGTCCAGCTCCGAGCCTCAAATTCTTAATAGTCAGCAAAGACTCAGGATGGATTGTGGTGAGGTGAGTGGTGAGGTGAGGATGATTCCAGTTATTGATGGTTAATTTAAAATGTAAACATCAATACTCAAGTGTTCAGGCATTTCTAGTTATTGCATAAAATCTACCACACTTTTTTTTGGAGATCGAGGTTTTTATTTGTAGAGATGTAATACAAATTATACACGGTATGATTACAGATTCAAAAACCATTTCAAAGTAAATTACAACTCCGAACATTAAGTTGGAGATATGTGTTGATGGAAGCAGCAAATTCTTGAAGAAGCCATTGGGGGTAGCGGCAGCTGCAGCGCTTGAGAGTCAAGAGTGGAGAGAAAAAACATAGAAAGATGATCCGAATGCTGGAAATGTTTTTAGGGTATCACTGAAATGGATAGTTGAATATCCCGGTTACTGTACAAAATTGACATTGAAATAGGAAGCTGAAAACAAGCACCAACAACTTCATCTTCTTTACCTGAATCTCAAAAACACTGAACAGTATATATACTGACTTGGAGGCATGGTAGTTAAATATACTGACTTAAATTGGAGAAGTGGCACTTTGTTAAATCCTATCAATAACAACAACAACATCAAAACATAAACATAGATAGGCTAGTTTGACGGACATGATTTCAGTGAAAATCAATGGAAATGATGAGAACATTACTCAAGTTATGAGAGGAGAAATCATAATGATGTGATGTCATAATTCATGAACAACGACTAATATGACTTCAGCTAAAAACAATTATCATTGCAGCTAACTAACGAATTATCCTAGTTGGTTAACTTTTCTTGTGCATAAGATATAAACAAGGAGCATAACTTGTAATTGAAAGCTCACATTAGTAATTGGTCAGGTTTGATTTTGCAGCTCAGTCTCGTCAACGTGGAATAATCCAACAAACCTGTTCAGCTTTTGCAAGGAACAAAGACTTCAGTTATAAGTTCCAAAAGTCCAATGAGGTTACCCATTCGGCATCAATTAGGCTCTTTCTAGCAGCCTAATCTCCAGTAAACAGGCAAACTACAAGTTTCTATTCATTCAAACTGACAGGCATATACTCGCACAAACCTAAAACTAAACAGCCGCTTATCCATAATTAAACTGCTCACTTCAATTGGAGTCTGTAAGCGCATACATGTTATTATGCTTATATGAGTAAGTATAATCAATTGCACAATCAATTATGAATTGAACTAAATGTAATATGTTATGCTTAGATGCTTCAACCAAGAAGCGTGGTTAGTGTGCTTTAAACTTCTAATAATGTAATAGCACAAATTTGAGGCGATGTAGTTTCTGAAAGCCTGTCAACAACAACATCAAAGCATATATTAGTTGATGGACTGGATGTCGAAGGAAATAAATCAAAATGTATATGTGATGAGAATATAAACACACACTTACGTTGATTTTGAGAGGAGTTATCATTATGCTGCTATATGATTCAATCAACAAAATCAAGGTTAGATTTGGATTTGATCTTCTTCTTCATCCATAAACTAATTCCTGAAGAACCCATTTTGTGCGGCGGCAGCAAAAATGAATGAGAGTCAAGTGAAGAGAACTAAGGAAAAAAAAATGTTATCAGGATTTTGGTAAATGGATGGTGAAAATGTTTTAGGATTTTCAACAAAATGGATAGTTATGGGAATGTAATGAAAATCAATAAAACCATTCTGGTGTTTTGCCACAATCACATGATGAGCAGAAGTTGTATCAGGAAATTAGTATCCACCGTATTGCTGTAAAAGATAATCAAATCAGTTGTTAAACAACTAAAAGATCAAATATAATATGGTAATATTGTGAAAATGCATAAAGAAAACTCACTTTTTAGCGGAGAAGTCATTATGACAATCGGATGATGCCGTTCTCTTAAAGTTTGCCGTCCTCGTTATATTGGTAAACTCGATAACCTCTTTTTCATCTGGAAATGGGAAGTTCTCTCCGCAGCAACATTAGTATTTGAAGCAGCCCACTAACCATCCATCCATCTGCTACTCATCCGAAAAAGATCCCAGCAATTTTGAGTTTGATGCTTAAGATCCTTAGTGGGAAGTCTCTACTCGTTGTGACAACACAGCAGATCCGCTGAGACTGGGGCCCGTCCGAAGATCAAGGCAAGGAAAACACAACTCTTGTGAGGATAAGTCATTATGACCGACTATTAATGGTGATTGATTGTGTTTCTCCAAGGGATGTGCAAGGCTTCACATACAAAACTAAGATCCCATTCATAAACTCCCATTCTTAGATTTGGTGAACTTAGATCTTGAGATTTCTGCAAAGGGTTTTTTCTTCTACGCCGCCTCCCACTGCCTCACCCACTATCATCCTAGGGCATTAACAATATGAGCATGTAAGATTTACTAAAATGTCCATCAACGACGATAGAATCAGTCGAGTGCAAGAGAACGATCACCTAGTGAGTCAACCGGTGGTCCATCTCCGAGTGGATGATGATTCCATCACGTATCAACGCTTAATTTAAAATGTAAACATCCATAATTAACTTCAGACATCACCAATTTCATTCGCTGAACTCCAGTTTGATTAGTTAAACATAATCTCTTCTTGGATTAAGAATTCCAGCAAGAACCAAGTCAAAGGATAACACAAGGTACATTTTAATATGAGTTACAAAAATAAAGACTGATCAACAAGAGCACATCATATCTAAGAGTCTGAATGCAAATCTATGGACCAAAGAAATATAATTGATCACATCCAGACTGAAGTTCCATTTCACCATCTTCCTCTGCAATTAACTCGCGAGAAGGACAAATTTCTCAAATTCTACCAATCCTACATATAAGGGGTTTGTTGATGCTTGAAGGTAGGATGTTGGTTTTGTTTCCGGTTCCCATAACGTGCAGCACAATCTGTACAAGAGAACATCACAATTGGGTTTAGGCAAAACTTGCAACTGCAAAATAATATGTTGGTGAATATCTAGCCACTACCAAGCCTTAGCTTTGCATATTCCAAATTTTTAATGCTACGTTGAATTATGTGAGAGTTGTAAAGTGACTGGCAGCACATACTTAGCTGCCAAGAAAGACAAACAATAACACTTTCGGCGAAAACAATTCTAATCGAGAATAGTAGGGTTTGTTTTTGCAGCTCAGTCTCACCCGAGAATAACCCAAAAAACCAGTTCTGCTATTTCGTGGTTCTCAAAGTCCAAAGGGTATACAATTTGGCATCAATTAGGCTCTTTCTAGCAGCCTAATCTCCAGTGTCTTCAGTCAGGTTATTAAATTTCTCATGTAACATCCACTGAAAGGCATGTTTTAATTTTAAAACTAAACAAGGTTTCATTCAAACTGACCAAAAAAGATACATCAGGTAAATGAAACCTTTTAAAACTAAACAAGGTTTCATTTTATTTTTATTTATTTTTTCTTTTCCAAAAAAAAATAATACACTCACATGTACCTGCTGTATTTTTCAAGCTTTCGTACATGCCCCTCCATCCAATCAGCAGTTTACCCTGTCCCCTTCCGTGGGAACCTGTAGGCACATACATGTTATGCTTAGTCAATTTTGAATTGAACTAGTGATATAATGTAATAGGTCGTACTTACAAGCTGTGCGTCGACCAAGAAGCGCGATTAGTGTGATTCATGCTCATAAGAAGAATATAATGTCTTCCAAGAGTCCATTCTGCATGGCTGCTAGAAAATGTTGCAAGCAATTGTTAGATAAATTGAATTTTTGAAAAGAAAAAAGGTAGTTGTCTTTTCCACTTACCCAGCCTTGATAGTTGTAGTGTAATGTGCCTTGATACCACTAAGAGAAGTGGAACAACCACTAAGAGAAGTGGAACTACCACTAAGAGAAGTGGAACAACCACTAAGAAGTGGAGATCCCATTATGTTGCTTGTGTGCTCTATGTCAACATATACACTACCTCATAGAACCTATATAAGGCCTTCTAGTTTCCATTGTATAAGCATCCCAAAATCAGTTAGAGTTCCTAAACAAAAAAGAGAAACATTAGTAGTGTATAGAGAGAGTAAGAGCAAGAACAAGGTCTTGTTCTTGAGAGGAGTTTACACTCTTGTAATCTTGTTCATATCATAGTACAACGTTATCGTCGTCTTCCAAAGTGGATGTAGATCATCTTGATCGAACCACTATAAATCCTTGTGTTGTGTGTGTGCCTATTTTACATTTGTTTTCATTTCTATTTCAATTCTCTATTGATTGTGCTTAGAAGAGCCATTGGTCATAACAAATTGGTATCGAGAGCTCGGTTAAAAACGATCTACGATGGCGGCAAAGTATGAGATTGAGAAATTTGATGGAAGAAATGATTTCAATTTATGGAGGCTAAAGATGAGGGCTGTTTTTGGTGCAACAAGGTTTGGTGAAAACTTTGAAGGGGAAAACGGCTCTAGCGAGAAACATTGAAGGAAGAAGAAAAAGAAGAACTCATGGAGAAAGCACATGGATTAATTCTATTGTGTTTGAGCAACGAGGTCTTGAGAGAAGTGGCAACTTATGGAAACGACATCGGACGGGCTATGGAACAAGTTGGAGAAAAGGTATATGACTAAATCCGTAACTAATCGTTTATATCTTAAGAAGAAATTACATACTCTTAAAATGCATGAAGGAACGTCTATTATAAATCATATTGATGATTATAATAAAATTCTCTTGGATTTGGCAAATATTGATGTCAAAATTGAAGATGAAGACCAAGCTTTGGGTTTGCTTTGTTCCTTACCACCATCTTATGAAAATTTTGTTGATACCGTAATGTATGGAAAAAATACAATTTCCATGGAAGACGTTAAGCGGCCTTGAACTCTAAGGAGTTAAAGAAGACGGGTATCGACGGTAAAGATAATTCGGGAGATGGGTTGTTCGTTAGAGGAAGAGGAAATCAAAAGGCGGATTTGATAGGAGTAGATCAAAGTCAAGGTCTAAATCAAAATCCGGTAAATTCTATTGCTTTCATTGTAAGGAAAAGGGGCATTTCAAGAAGGATTGTCCAAAATTGAAGACTGTCGAGAAGAATACCAACCAAGGCACCGCAGCAAATGTTGAAGAAGAAAGTGATGATGGAGCGGTTCTCACGGTTCATCAGAAAGCTCGGAGAAACGGGTGGATTCTTGATTCGGGTGTACCTTTCACATGTGTCCTCATAAAGAGTGGTTTACTACTTATCAAGCTAGAGAAGGTGGTAAAGTTCTTATGGGAAACAATGTCACTTGTAAAGTGGTGGGTGTAGGTACAATTCAAATTAAGATGTATGACGGTATGGTGAGGACTTTAACTAAAGTTAGACATGTTCCGGACTTGAGAAGAAATCTTATTTCTTTGGGTACGCTTGATTCAAATGGCTGCAAGTATCAAGGTGAAGGTGGAGTTATTCGTGTCTCAAGAGGAAGTCTTACAATTATGAAGGGCGAGAGAATTAATGGTCTTTATATGCTGCAAGGTACTACTGTGACGGGTGATGCAGCGGTATGTTCTTCAAGTTCTGATGATGATACTACCAAGTTGTGGCATATGCGGCTAGGGCATATGAGCGAGAGGGGGTTGGCTGTTTGAGCAAGCAGGGATTGCTTTGTGGTCATTAAACAGGAAAGCTTGATTTCTGTGAACATTGTGTCTTTGGAAAGCAGTGTAGAGTCAAGTTTAGTACAGCTATTCATAACACCAAAGGTATTCTGGATTATATTCATTCGATCTTTGGGGTCCTTCTCGGGTCGATTCACATGGTGGTGGTAGATATATCTTGACGTTCATTGATGATTTCTCAAGGAAAGTATGGGTATTCATACTTAAACACAAAGATGAAACTTTTGTCAAGTTCAAGCAATGGAAGACTATGGCTGAGAAGCAAATAGGAAGACAAATCAAGTGCTTGAGGACGGACAATGGTTTGGAATTTTGTGGGGGTGAGTTCAACGAGTTCGCAAGGAGGAAGGGATTGTGAGACACCGCATGATCAGAAAAAAACACCACAGCAAAATGGTGTTGCAGAAAGGATGAACAGAACCATAATGGAGAAGGCACGGTGCATGCTCTCCAATGCCGAGTTACCAAAGCAGTTTTGGGCGGAAGCGACAAACACATCAGCTTATTTAGTGAACAGATCTCCATCGACTTCCATTGAGTGCAAGACTCCAAATGAAGTTTGGACAGGTTCGCATGCTAACTATGAAGACTTGAAGATATTCGGATGTCCAGCCCTATGCTCATGTGAATGAGGGAAGCTAGAGCCTAGAGCAAAGAAGTGTATATTTCTTGGGTATGCAAAAGGCGTGAAAGGCTACGAGGTTATGGTGTCAGCAGAAAGATCAAACAAGTTTCTTATCAGCAGAGATGTGAAATTTGATGAGCAATCAATGTTGAAGCCAAAGAATGAAGAACTAGATGGAGAAGCTGAAGAGGGTGTTAGTGATAAGGTGGAGCTTGGTGACAAGGTGGAACTTGAGGTGCAAGTTAAAGGAAACAATAATACTGATGTTTCTGATGATGACGATGATCAAGATATTGTGCAAGAACCTGCCAGGAAGAAGAATCACAAGGTCATCAGTACAATCTTGTAAGAGATAGAGAGAGGAGGAAAGTTAGACCACCTCAGAGATACGGCCATGCTGATTTGGTTGCATATGCATTTGCAGTAGGTGAGAGCATAGATAGGGATGATCCAAAAACCTATGAAGAAGCAATCGGTGGTGAAGAATCGTGAGAATGGGAGCATCCGCAATTGAAGAAATTGAGTCTCTTGACAAGAATGGGACTTGGGAGATAGTAGCAAGACCAAAAGGTCAGAAGATTGTTGGAAGCAAATGGGTCTTCAAGAAGAAACAAGGCACTTCAGATGGTGAAGGAACAAGGTACAAGGCAAGGCTTGTGGCAAAGGGGTTTACGCAAAGAGAAGGCATTGACTACAATGAGGTATTCTCTCCTGTTGTTAAACATAGTTCTATTAGAACATTACTTGCTATAGTTGCTTTGAAAGATCTAGAATTAGAACAACTAGATGTTAAGACACTTTCCTTCACGGTGATTTGGAAGAGCGTATTTATATGCAACAACCAAAGGGGTTTGAAGTTCGGCAAAGAAGACCATGTATGTTTGTTGAAGAAATCTTTGTATGGTTTGAAGCAATCTCCAAAGCGATGTGGTATAAACGTTTTGACACGTTTATGGTGGCAAATGGCTATGACAGGAGTAAGTATGATAGTTGTGTATATCACGGGGAAACTCCAAGATGGTTCATTTGTGTATTTACTCTTGTATGTTGATGATATGTTGATTGCTTGCAAAGACATGTCGAGATCTGAGCTGAAAGTTAGTTGAGTAGTGAGTTTGAGATGAAGGATTTGGGTGCAGCAAAGAAGATATTGGGCATGGAGATTCATAGAAACCGAGTGAAGGCAAGTTGCATTTGTCCTGAAGGCTTACATCAAGAAGGTGTTGGAGCGGTTTGGTATGAAAGATGCAAAACCAGTAAGTACTCTTTGCGACTCATTTTAAACTTTCTAGAAAGCAATCACCTCATCTGCAGATGAGGCAGAGTATATGTCTCGAGTTCCATATGCAAGCGCGATTGGTAGCATCATGTATGCTATGGTTTGTACAAGGCCGGATATCGCATGTTTTGTGAGTGTGGTAAGTAGATACATGGGAAGTCCGGAAGGCTCGATGGCAAAGTCAGCAAAGTGGATTACGAAGTATCTAAGGGGAAGTACGAGATGTTGGTTTAGTGTTTGATAAACACTATGGTGATTCGACAAAATGTTGTGGGTTATGTTGATTCGATTATGCAGGTGATCTTGATAGAAGAAGGTCATTGTGAGGTTATACTTTTACATTGTGTGGAAGTACTATCAGTTGGAGGTCGGTTTGCAAAGCACGGTTGCATTGTCTACAAATCGAGGCGAGTACATGGCAGCCGCGGAATCAGTGAAGGAAGGTATATGGTTGATGGGTTTGGTTGGTGATTTAGGTTTCAAGCAAGAGAATGCAACTTTGTTCTCGTGATAGTCAAAGTGCCATTCACTTGACCAAGAACAGATGTATCATGAGAAACTGAAGCACATCGATGTCGGTATCATTTTATCAAGGATGCGGTTGAAGAAGGTAGGATAGCGATGCTAAAGGTTCCTACGGCGGATAACCCTGCGGACATGTTGGACGAAGCCAGTTCCAAGTATCAAGTTCAAGCCTTTGCTTGACTTGGTTGGTATCAACAGGTGTTGAGAGCCCCTCGAGGGCTGAGCGAAGACGATGATGATAAGTGGTGATGGTATTCAAGTCAAGGTGGAGATTTGTAGTGTAATGTGCCTTGATACCACTAAGAGAAGTGGAACAACCACTAAGAGAAGTGGAACAACCACTAAGAAGTGGAACTACCACTAAGAGAAGTGGAACAACCACTAAGAAGTGGAGATCCCATTATGTTGCTTGTGTGCTCTATGTCAACATATACACTACCTCATAGAACCTATATAAGGCCTTCTAGTTTCCATTGTATAAGCATCCCAAAATCAGTTAGAGTTCCTAAACAAAAGAGAGAAACATTAGTAGTGTATAGAGAGAGTAAGAGCAAGAACAAGGTCTTGTTCTTGAGAGGAGTTTACACTCTTGTAATCTTGTTCATATCATAGTACAACGTTATCGTAAGTCTTCCAAAGTGGATGTAGATCATCTTGATCGAACCACTATAAATCCTTGTGTTGTGTGTGTGCCTATTTTACATTTGTTTTCATTTCTATTTCAATTCTCTATTGATTGTGCTTAGAAGAGCCATTGGTCATAACAATAGTGATAGCCACACACGAAAAGAAAATGGGGCTACACATTATACTAACATAAATCCAAGGAAACGCAATTTGTTAAAGCCTATCGACATGAAAACATAAAAAAATAAGTTAGTTTGATGGACGTGATTTCAATCGAAATCATTGAAAATGTATGATGAAAAACATAAACACTTACCGTAGATTTGAGAGGAGATATCATTATGCTTTCATGATTCAATAAACTAATTCTTGATCTTCTTCTTCATCCATAAACTAATTCTTAAAGAATCCATTTTGTTGTCGCGGCAATAGAAGAAAAGGAGAGAGAGTGAAGCGAAATTAAAATAGTGATCGGCTGAAAACTTTATTAGATGAATGTTTTTAGGGTTTTCAACAAAAGAGAGAGTTTTTTTTTTTTTTTTTTTTTTTAACACAATGTAGATCAGAACATAAAACTTGTATTAAATCATTTACAAGACTAATATAATTTTCACCACCAAACAGCTAAGAAAAACATGTCAAGTTGTCCATGAGTTAACACCAGTAGCATTCCATAAAAATCTGTTTAATCAGCAGCACTCAAGAAGTTCTCCTTTTGTCCAATTCTGTCCTCCTTTCTTTACTTCTCTAGTATTTCCAGCTCCACCTGTTATCGGTGGCGCTCTCCCATTCTATATCCTTGTTAGTGGCATTCTCCTTTTGTGTAATTATGTTCTTCTCTTTTTCGTTCTTGGAGGCATTCCCCTTTTGTCTAATTATTTTCTCCTCTCTTTCCTTCTTGGCAGCCTCCTCTCTTTCCTTCTTGATAGCCTCTTTCAACCAAGATTCCAAGCCACTAATATAATAGTCCAATTGTTGAACCAAATTTAAACAACAGTAAACAAGCTCACGAAGTTCTTGGATCCTGGGAGGAATACTTTGTAATTTACCACAGATATCCTAAATTGTATGAGCTGATTTTTTCGCTTCTTGGTCTTCGAGCGCTTGGAATGCTATTTGTAAGCTTTCCTTCAGTTCTTCTGCCAGATCCAATGGTACCTCAATTTCTTGAGCCCGTTTCTGTGAACCCATGGTTGCTTCTGGGTCCTTGGGCGCTTGAGAAGGTTCTTGTGAATCGCTGGACGTTGTTTGTGAGCTCTTCTTAAGTTCTTCTGCCACACTTAATGATACCTTGAGTATACGAGCAAGTTCCAGCGGTTCGATTTTAGAGAATAGTTCCTTGACTGCATCAGCTGTTTCTGCTATCTCCTTGTGCCTTTCTGCTCGCATAAGAGCACTCTTAATTGTCAATCTTTGATCAGAGGTAAAAACAGAATACTGGGGCATTTCTTGAATGTTTGGAACATTCATAGCCAACTGTTGAAGAGAAGAATTTTCTATTTCGCTTAATGTTTTTAGTTCCCCATCTGAATCAACTCTCAGACAAACAAGTCCAGAACGCAATGTTTCCATCGAAGATAACTCCTTTTCTACAGCCAGGCGGTTTTCCACTGTGAACTTTACTCTTCCAATTACCAATGCCGCGAATGCAATTGAACAAGCGTTTTTGTACTTGGAATCTTTGAGAAGCTCCTGAATTTCATCTGGGTAAACCTCTTCGGTACTTGAAGTAGTAGCAGCCATCACTTGTAATAACCTTGATTTTAGGGTAATCGCGTGAAGCCGAAGAGAGGACCAGCGAAGGAGGAGGAAGAGATTTCGATCTAGGAAATAGCGCTGTGTAACACAACAAGTTTGGATTTTAGGGTAATCGCGCGAAGCCGAAGAGAGGAGCAGCGAAGGAGGAGGAAGACATTTCGATCTAGGAAATAGCGCTGTGTAAAACAACAAGTTTGGATCAAATATGAAACTTAACCCCGAAGAATCGAGCTTCTGGTTCGAAGAACACAGCCTCCCAATTTTCACAAAAGAGATAGTTATAGAAGCCCTATTAGGGATACCAGGCAGAAAGACCTCTCTCTCAAGAGGACTTTAAGTAGGGGTGAGCATTTGGCCCGTAATCGGCAGATTTAACCGGACCAACCGTTCTTTTGCGGATGGATGTCCGGACCGTTCGTTAATGGGTTGGATGCGGATGGAATTTTTGAAATCCAACGGATAACGGATCGGGCCCGGATGCAACCATGAAAATTCGTTGGACATCCATATCCGTTAAATTAAGGGCATTTATATAGTTTTAGAAAATACTATGGATCACTTAGGAATTTTTAAGATGTTTGCTTGGGATCGATGTTGTACATGACATTTTTATATTTGTATACATATATAGGATAAGTAGATTTAGTAGATTTATAAGGAGTCATTTTTGTTACCTTTATTTTATTTACTATAAATTTTAACTAAAACAAATCCATTGGATTATCCGCATCCAATCCGTTCATCCGTGCATCCATTGGATGCAAATCCATTGGATCTGGATTGGATGCGGATGCCAAATGTGAAATCCGTAGTGCAATGGATTGGATGCGGATAAGGCGAAAACCGGTCCATATAGGCCCATGCTCACCCCTAACTTTAAGTCTTGGTGCAGTGTGGGATTCCCCAGTCTTGCCAATCTTGTTCAGTGTTGTTCTACAAAACCTTAAAGGAAATCTAATGAGACATGTTTTTGGGCATACCAAAAAATTACCGGGCATACTCAAGGTTCGGCTCACAACTTTTTTTTTGCCTAGATTTGCTAGGTTCAGCTCACAAGTTGTTTGCCGAACCTAGACAAAATGTATGCCCGATAATTTTTTGGTATGCCCAAAAACAGTCCTCAACTAGTGGCCATTAATTGGGAAGTATTGCACTCTATATGTGGCCAAAAACAGGGAAGTCTTGCGCTTATCATGTGTCCATAAACAGAGCACCAAACACAAGATATGGAATCAGGGATTCAACTGTGCGATATTTTACCATGGGATACTTTTACTTTCCCTTAAATGTTTGAAAAATAGCTACCATTACAAATACAACAGTGAAGCCCTTTCAAAGCCATTCCCATGAGAACTACATATCAAACCAAACCAAAACATAACAAAGTAACCATCAACATGGATGAGTGGTATGAACAACCACCAACTAGAAGATCATTGAGCTGAATGCAGTTTACAGATTACAACACATTTGAGTAGAATAAAACAAGAATGAAGAGTCCACTTAAGTGTATGGACATTTCCTAGGTCCTAAAGTTACCACAATTCCTTGACGAACTTGAAACTAGGTAAGAAGACTTTATGTCGGAGCTTAGTTGAAAGGAAATATGTTTTTTTTTTCAAAAAGATTCTTGGTTCTATTCGAGCCTATGTTCAAGATTGGACTCAAATATTTGTTGCCCTGCAATTGCATGCTACCTCCCTTGTGTTTCCGTCTAGAGTTCTTAACTATCATCGGAAATGAAAGCACATGCATATGCAAGCTCCTGGAATGTGAACTATCATCGGCTTCAACTAACTGAAAATTGAACTCAAGATAAACAGATTAAAACATGCTCATTTGATGCAGGAAAACACTCACCACTCATACTACATGCGTTACATGATAGAACCTAGATTCAATGTCAACTGTTACAATAGAGGGAAAACGCAGAAAAAATCATCTACTGGGGATTTTTTGTTCTTCAGAATTTCCACCTTGTTTTACTCATTAGCATGACATAGAGTTTTAGTAGACACAAAATCATCTACTAGAGTGAAATCATATTATTGTAAGACTGGAATACTTAAAAATATGATTTCACTGGACAAGAGTCACCATTCCAAATGACATGTATCTCAATGTTCTCGTTGACCCTGCCAATGCCATTATCTTCACATTAAATACACACAGCTTATGCTTAATCAACATGTCAAAACCTTTAGCACATCTTATCACCATATTTATTTCCTAGCACTTATGGCTCATGAATCGCATAACCTTACCAACTTGGGACGACTCTGTTACAATTAGTCAGATGAAATTCCTAAAACTCCTCCCTCAGAATTCTATTCTTATAGGCAATGCAAATAGCAATTTTTTATACAGCCTTTCAATACAAAAATACTGGTTCCACTCTAAAAGTTTTTTAGAAGCAACAACACAATAAATGACCCAAAAGTTTCTACATCTAATTAATCTAATTATATCTAATATCCACAATTTATACTAAAGAAATATATACCAATATTTTAATATCTTGTTTAGTAGATAGAAAAAAACTCAAACTCACTAACTATGCGAATCAATTGCTGTAAATGATAATTGAATCAGTTGTTAAACAAATAAGATCACTCTACTCTTATATGGTACTTCCTTGGAAAAGAGATACTTACACTTTTTTTTAAATTTGGCCTAAAGTTTTTCCCTCCGAAAGTAGGGAGTAATATAGTTGAAATGCATAAGGAAAACTCATTCACTTCTAAGAGGAAAAGTCATTATAACAATCAATCCCATATGACCTCTCTATGAGATGGAGATGCCGAGTTTTTTCCAGCCCAATAACCATCCATCGATCTGCTACTCATCCTTAGAAGATCCCAGCAATTTCTAGTAAGATAAGATCTTTGAAGCCCCAACTCGTACTGACAAGAGAGCAGAACTGTTGAGGCTTCGGATTCTTCGGACAAGGACCAAATAAAAAACACAACTCTTGAGAGGAAAAGTCATTATGACCATAAAAATTAATGGTGATCTCCAAGGTATGTGTGAGGCTTCACATACAAACTCATTCTTGGATTTGGAGTATTTAGATCTTGAGATTTCTCCTCAGGTTTTTTCTCTTCAACACAGCCTCTCACTGCCTCACCTCACCACTATCAAACGTACCAAAGCACTAGGGTTTTCTTGTTAAATACAAAGAGTTTGTGAGATTTACTAAAATACCCCATCTACAATAATTGAATCAATCGAGGCTATAACAATGATGACTGTTATATACAATGGCTCTTCCAAGCACAATCAATCAAGAATTGAAATAGAAATGAAATCAAAAGTAAAAGAAGAACACACAACACGAGGATTTATAGTGGTTCGATCAAGATGATCTACATCCACTTTGGAAGACGACGATAACGGTTTCACTATGATTCAAACAAGGTTACAAGAGTATGATTCAAAACCCTCTCTCAAGATCAGGCCTCTACTGCCTCTTACTCTCTCTTAGTTACATTGGTTTCTCTTGTTAGCAAAAGGAGAAGAAGTCTCTATTTTATACACAAAAAACTCACCTACTTAGCAAACCACTTTTGACTACTCACTACAACAAATTTCCGGATTAGAAACAGGACTGAGCCGTTACTAAAACGGGTTGTAACGGCTCATGGATGTTACAAAATGGGGCGTTACATTTTTTTCGTAAAGGCAATATAGCCGTTACGAATTTGGTTGTAACGGCCCTTAGTAACAGCTTCAGACCGTTACAAATCGCCACGTAGTAACAGGCCAGAGCCGTTACGATGTTTTTGTAACAAGGACGTCGTAACATGTTAGAGCCGTTACTACGTGGAGGGTTAGTAACAGGCTAGAGCCGTTACTACGTGGCAAATTGAAACGGTTTCTAGCCGTTACGAATTTTTTCGTAACAGCAAAAAATTACTGCCAGTCAACCTTGACCCGGTCAAAATTGGTCAATAGTGACTAATATTGACCAGGTCAAGCCTGACTGGCAGTTCATTTTCTGCCAGAATATAGCCGAAATTCTAAATTCAATACCTGCATACATTCATCATCCACACTCAACAACATTTCTTCAATCTATTCATATCACATTCATTCAACTCATATCAGATTTATATCACAAAAGAAATGAAATTTCTCTAAGTACCAAAGTTTTTGAAATTTCTCTAAGTACCAAACTTCTTTTTTTCTGTGAAGTATCAAAATTTCTAAGGAAATACATGGAAGGGTTTCAAACTTATAAGGGAACACAAAAACTTACTAACTGCCTACAAAACAAAACTTGAATAACCGCAACTTACAAATTTCTTTGTTCTCCACCCTTGCATCTAAGCTTTATATCCTTCGCAGGCTGGCTTTTGTTGAAACCTTGGGTCAGTGAGAAAGAGAAGAATCCAAACCTGCATAGTTTAGAGTCGTATATATGAGGTTAGTTAAGTCAGCCACTGGATAATATTTATCTACTTTCTTTGGCTAGTAATTCTTAGAGAAAACCCTCAGAGACATCTACAGTTAATCAGTTATAAAAGGATGAAAATAACAAAGACTGGCTTCATTGATTTTTTTTTGTTTCATATTTGTTACTATAGAAGCTAACCTATATTTAACAAGAAATAACCTCTCAAACCTTGATTGTATCAAGTGGAATTCAACGGCACATCACGCCAAAACCAGTTGTTCAAGTTTCAATATTCAGAAAGAAATACAAAAAAGTGACTAGACCCACCATGAGTGATTTGGAAGACATGATAAGCTAACCTACACTTAGAAAAAGACACTCCAAGGACACATAAACTCATCAAACCAAACCTAACTAGATACAAGAGGCATCTAATATTATCGTTTAGCTTGAATTTCATGAACACAAGGGACAAAATCTTGGAACATATATGTTCCTACAGATGAAACTAACACATTCCTTCATTGATAATTAACAACTGAATTATACCACATTACAACTAAATACTGAGAAGGCCGATAGTAACTTACAATAATTCTTCCCTCGATCCTTATATCCTTTTGCTCAAACAACCAGATTTGAATCTTAGCTTTCTGCAAACACAAACAAAAACAAAACATCAGGAACACACTCAAAAAAAAAAGCTACCAATTGCATACAAAGTCAATTCTCAGGACCAAAAGTAGATGCACAGAAATAAAAAGAAATTTTATAAAACATTTAGGTACCACCTGCAATTGCATACTTAGTGAGTTACTTTAACAGTGCATCCCACCGCTGCAGTTTTTCGTACCCTATAGTAAATCCACTGAAGTACATGATAAGTGTCTCCATGAATCAAATAAAATGAATACAATTAGTGCTAAAACTACAGTTAAGTACTTGCCAGGTAATATAGAAGGTACACAAGTTGATGCCAACCCCACTGCAGTTCACTTCCCACCAGTGCAATACCTCGCAAGTATAAACTGAGTGTCAAATCCACAAATTTAAACTTAATAATACAAGTATAACCAAGTGAAGTACTTACCAGGGATTTTTTATTTCCCCGGCTGGCTACTACTGCTTCAACTGACCTTTTGTCACGTCCCTGTGCATTCACATATAACATAACAGAAACCAGCTACATATATATATATACAAAAAAAAAATAATGAACTGAAAGAAAATATCCATTCATAAGACGGTTTGTGTTCACATATATAGAAAAAAGTTACATTGGACCAAAAAGGTTGCTTCAGCTAAAGCTCTTCTTATGCACAACTGCATAAAAGTATCCATATCAGTCACCACACACAAAAGTGTGAAGCGCCAAAAAAGATCAAAAGAAATCCTAAATACTTTTTATGCACAGCTGCATAAGAGTATGCGCATCAGTTAGCATACGTACAAAAGTGTGAACTACCAAAAAAATAAAAAAAAGATCTTAAATACTTTTTATGCACAACTTCATAAGAGTATGCACATCAGCCAGCATACATACAAAAGTTTGAGCTGCACAATTATAACAAAAAGATCAGTATAAGTCAAGGCTGAGATCTATTAGCTCAAAAAGTAAGAGATGTCGAGTCTTTGTTTGAGAGGCACATCTTTGGATGAAGCGCATATCCTCCAATTCCAACTTCTCTGAAGGTTGCTGCATACTTGTTAGCTTTCACAGTCATTTCATCTGGCATGAGAATATCATCGATACATACCTTGGAAAGATGTATAGGTATTGGATCTCCATGAAACTTATCTGCTAAAGCACCAGTACAGAGCTCACCAGTTGCAATTACTTCATTCTCGAAGTTCAGTAACGAAAAAAGTGGTCCACCAGTTTCTCTTGATGAAGCTGGTGATGCAATATTCCCAGCAGGTGCTCTTGATGAAGGTGGTGATACGGTATTACCAACATGTAAATTTGTCGCAGCATGTGAACCTGTATGAGGTGAAGCATAAAAACCTCATGGAGGATGCGAGGCTACATCTCTTGAGGTGCTGGGTACGTTCGAGCCCACTGATACTGGAAGTGCAGATTTAATTTCATTAACTACGTGGCACAATTTCACAAAGACGTCAATCAGAACACCCACCTTGCCACCTATTTCTTCCACTATCACACCAAGACCACCATCCTTAGCTTTCAGTTCATTTACCTTGTGACGCGCTGGAGCAGAAAGATTGACTTGCGTACGAGATATATGACCAACAGAACGAACCCGTCCTATAGAATCCTGCCCAAAATCTTTTGTCATTGCACAAGGTTCTTCTACTGGAAGACCTGCATCCTATTTTTCTTTGATCTCATATTGGGCCTTCTTGAGCTTCTCCTGTAGTGTTGAGCATAACAACCAAGTAAATTCTAATATCTTAACTACCAAGTACATAGTTTTAAAAGAGTTGAAATAATTGTAAAGTAAACTGACTCACAGCAAACGGCATCGCGCTATGTAAAATAGAACCACCTTCTTGTGTATGAGCTCTAACCCACACATCCTCAGGAGTGATAACTTCATTAGGATTTGCGACTTCCTAAATTTACAAATACAATGTGAATCACATAGTTGTCCATAAGAGGTTGAGGAAAGTTGTGTGAATATAATCGAGTTACATGTAAGTTGTGAATATAACGAAGTTTGAGGAAGTTACGAATATACGTACCAGTTCAGCTCTCACCATTGCATGAGTTTTCCGAACACTACAATGTGTGTACTCTAATTGTTCTCTTTTCCTCTTATGGTTAATCCTACTTTTCTTTGCTTTTTATTCTCTTTCATTTTCGCAAAATTTAATCCAATCCTATGATTTGACACTTGGTGGAACATTTAGAATCCTTTCTTCATGAGTAGGGATCAAATCATAGTAGGCACTACGTAACTCAGACTTGAATCTCATCCATGGACCAGCACTGGCCTTCAGAATATGTTCCTTTGATGTCTCAGGTATATCAAATTCCTCCTAGAAAGACAAAACAAATTAATGCCTTACTGATTTGCAACAATGATA